>VZSR01002045.1:4461499-4634269 GCA_013398615.1 Brachypodius melanocephalos
TCGGCAGCGCCCGAGTAGCCCGCTCCCCGCTCGTTTCACCAGCAGTCCTTACTGGGACCCCTTCACTAGGCAGTCTCTCGCTGTCCATGTGTTCTGCATGAGTGCGGGCCTCTCCTTCACCAGTGCTGGATGGTGAGTACCCAGTGTAAGAGCCCTGTCGTGCGAGTCCCGGGTTTGTGAACACTGGTGTACCTGTCCATTCCCTGTGCCAGGCACTTATAACGCTACTTTGGTCTCAAATCGTGCAGAGTCCTTGCTTTGTAATGACTCCTGAAGATCACCCAGTGTTAGACATCCCGAGTCCCTCAGTAATCCACCACATCAAATTCCCGGAGTTTTGAACAGATCACATAAACACCTGTTACTCCCATCCTCCCTCTGCCTCCCAAGCTTCCTTGCAAGAGTGTCCAACAAGGGCCTGTTTTATTCCCATCCCTGGCCACTCTTGTTCGGTGTTTTGTCTTGAACCCTGTGCCCCACTGGCTCCAGAAGTGACCTGCCAGGACGGTGTTGCCCAGCATGTCAGCACCTGCAGCCTGCCTGTGCCGGGGAGCCGGGCATGCTGCTGCAGATAGAGCTCAGACACTTCAGGGAGTAACTTCTCTGTGACAGGAAGTTACTTCCTCTCAGCCAGGATGAGTTACCGAGTTGCTGCATGATCCAAGTCCGTTTGATTGCAGAGTTAACGTAAGGGGTTGTTGAAATTGAGTTTCCGCTGTTTTACTTTGCTTTTAAATGGAATGGAGCTCATGTGGTGAGTTTCCAAGCTCCAGCTGAGACTCGGCTGTGTTGGTCCACCAGAGTGCATGTCACTTTTTTCCTCTTATGTATAGCATGACTATCAAGTTTGTGAAAACCTGTGCTTTCTCAGTACTTAATGAATACGAGTTCTTTTGTGTATATCCTGGACCCTCGTGCACCTTCACCAATGCTAAGAGTTATCGTGCAGTCTGTGTTTCATTAATGAGATGTAGTGTATGCTTCTTGGTATTTAAAACTGTAATGTATTAATGATCTTATTTGTAGTCCTTGCTGTTCTAACACCCAGGATCTATACATCTCTTGCATACTTTCAGCTGCTGTCATGACAACCCAGCTCTGTGGATTCCTACTTAACCTGCCACCCCAGCAAGTCTTCCCTATATGCTCTTCATAACTCCTATGTGATTTCATCAGAGTACCAATAATGAAAGGAGGGCAGGGAGACTCCACTGTGAGTTTCTTTACCCAGGTCTTTTGCAAATCCATGTCTGTCCTTTTGTAGATACCAACTGTTTAGCAGCTGCTGCTCTCAGTAGCCATTTTGCTGTGCATTGTCCTGTGTCTGTTCTCCATCCCAGACCACTATAGGTTGCAACATCAGCTTTGTGCTGTTTCACTCTTTCATTGCTGTAAGAGAGTTGAATTCTGTCTGTGTCTCTGTAACAATATTACCTTGATGTTATGAGTTTTATCTGTGTTGCAGAATGTTTTGTTGCACAGATTAGTTCTGCTGTCTGTTTTATTACTGCAGGAAACTGAGGCAGGGGTGAAGATCTCAGCACTGAAATATTTTTCAGTAAGCACTTTAATTCCTCTTAGGAAGCAGTAGATCACTTCACTTTTTTCCCTCTCGCTTCTTACTTTAACAACAACACATTTGCAAACTAAGTGAAATTATCTGAATTTTTCTGAAATTCTTGCATGTTCTTCAGATTTAGTTGCTAGACCTGGTGAAAAGATACTGCATCAACTTCTGAACTGCTAGACTTCGGAAAGTGGCACTCATTAAAATTAGTAATGTAATTTCTGTTTATTCCCACGGTTGTATAGATCAGGAAATGGTCTAAAATAATTTTATATTTTTCCCTGATTGGTTACAGAGTTTGGTTCTCTCTGGATCATTGCGTGGCTTCACAAACGTTTGTGCCTGCACAAGTGTGAGGTGGAAATAAGCAGACAGATGGCAGAACTGCTGCTTTCAGCAGCCTTGTGAGCTGATTATGTTTGTGCAGTTGGGGATGCAACTTTGAAAAAGTTGTTCTGTATTACACATAAAATTTTAGGTCAGTGAAAAAATTGCTCCTGCTAAGTGTTCAGAGGCAGCATGATTTCTAGCATTCTCAAGATCTGCAGGCAGTCTTATCGATAGCTGGGTAACTCACAAAGATGAGATGTTGACTTTGAGGCTGGGCTTCATCCTGTACAGTAAAAAAAACCCTGAATGAGAGCTGGTGTTTTTCAGTGAATGTGCATTGCAGCTTTCTGCCTCGAATTCGTTTGGAGGTTTTGTCCATAGACTGAAATATCTGGTCTAAGAGCAGTAACCTAAAATAAGAGTTTGTATATAAATGATAGAATTATTTTTTTAAGTTATGTTAATTACAGGGAAGGATGAAAGACCTGTGAGCAGGTATCCCCACACAGACATGACTCATATTCCTTGCAGGTCTTTGAACAGTGAAGCTGGGCACGATCAAAGAAAAGCAGGTGGCTGAATCACTTGGACAGGGGGTTCTGGCATGTTGTCTTTAGAACAAAACCTGCTTGTGACACCTCCGGAAGAGGACAGCGTCAGGGCAGCAAATTCAAGGCAGTAGGAATAAGTGGAAAAGCTTGTTTTGACAGGTTGTGGGTTTTGAACTCTGGGGCAGCCCATACATGGGTGAAATAGTTGGCATTTCCTGTCTCTGGGTTCCTAAGGCACAGAGAATAGGGTGTTTAGGGTATTGCTAGGGAGGTGTTGGGTTGGAGAGGGTGGGGCCTCAGGGAGTCAAGATAGCTGGAAGACCCTGAATCTCTCCAGCAGTGTGTTGTTGAGAATAGGCTGAGGAAGTTATTCCAGCCATGGACTTCCTCTCCTCTTGTAGGCTCCGTGGATCTGCTGACATTTTATTCTGTCACTCTTAATTGAAGAACTTTTTCATTCCTTTAATCCTGATGGGATTTCGTGCTTTTCTCAATTTCTTCTTTCTTGGCTGCAGCCTGACCTCGTGCTTTAGTCTCTACATGTTACTGTAGTGTTGGAACATTGCACTTGTCTCCTTGCTTGCTTTGGTATACACTTCTTTACAAGCTTTTCTTTGAAACTTTGTCTGGAAACTGAGAATTCATACTGTCTTAAAAAACCCAGCAGTGTTCTTTCCATTGTCGTTGCTGCTCTTGATGCCAGGAATATGAAATTTTGTTGTTTCTCTGCAGGACTTGGTTGTGTGGCAGTGGAGACTTAAATTGTTTTGTGGCAGACTCAGTTATAATTTGTATTTATTGTTGCACTCCAATATTACACAACAGCTATAATGAATGCTTGGTCATGGCCAAAGATCAACAAGGAAACAGAGGGAAGTGTTCTTTCATGTCTGTGTGTCTGTCTGACTTCATTCTGATTTGCATGTGTGTGTCATGTGGATTTGTATAAGGGTCACTATTTTCTTCTGAATTAACAGGGTGTATTGGTCTTTACTGTTGAATGTTAAATGTTGGAATGTAAAGTGGTGGTTCTTTCAGAGTAGCATTCTGTGGTAGACACTTTGAAAATATAGTACAGTAGAGAATGTGTATTTTGGCTGGCATTGGCAGTGCTCAGCAGGGAATTCCCAGCATATTTGAAAGCAGATCTTGCTGCAGCAGAGGGGCAGCAAGGATAAGGTTGCATGGCTGCAGAAAGAAGTGGCCTTTGCCATTAGATGCATCCTCTGATATGATTGGTGAACTGAGAAAATAATGCTATGATAAATTCCAAATTAGGTGATCTGTCATTTGAGGACCTTTTCCTTCATAAGTTCACTTTAGTGAGCTGTTCTTACATGCAGATGAGGTAATTTCTGTTAGTACAGGAAATCAAATCATTTACAGTCTTAAGGATAGACCCTGGGTTTGTTTCTTTAGCTAAAAGCAGTCACCACAACTCTGATTCTCTGCAGTACTAGTTCTGTGGAAGTTCATTGTTCTCATACTCCTCGTAGGGTGAAGAGGAAGTCAGCAACCACCTCTCCTTGTGCCATCAGTCTGGTCATTCATTTTTATTGCCTCCCTCAGTTTAGTTACATTCAAATTGTTTGACGTATTTTCTTTATCCTGTTTTGGGCTTTATATTCCTGCTAAAGATTTTCATGGAAATTCAAATTTTAACATTGTTTTTGAGATTTCAACTCTCTGACTGCCAGAAAAATATATTTTGTGTCTAGATTTGGTTTACTTCACATGTACATCTAACGTCAATTTTTTTTTGCTAGAGATAGTTGAGACATTAGTGATTTGAGAATGCAAAAATTTTATTTAGAGTTGCTGGAAGATTATGCAGTTCTGCCTTCTCTTCAGGTGTGAATTAGTTATAATAGTAATGTTATGTAGCATTGAATACTAAGAGAAAATTCTACTTCAGAAGTAGAAATGTTAGTTGTTTGATATATACCATATACTGGAGGTGTGTGGCACGAATCTCCGTGGAAGGCAGGGAATATGTAAAATATTTAAAAATAATAATAGACTCCCCAGAGTTTGGCCAATACAGAAACTGTTGCTAGGCTGGAGGCCAAAACAAGTCCAGTCAGGCCCTGACCCTCATTAGCAAAGCATTATGAAAATGCTTGACTTTTTTTATGATGCTTATGCTCCTAAGGAGTGGGTTATTAAGATTGGTACTCAGCTTAGCATTGCAAAGCTTGCATTTAAATAACAAGATGGGGCAGCTCTACTGTGGTTAATTGACAAATTCTCAAAAACACGTCCTTGCTAACAAAGCCTGCTGGGAGTGCAGAAGCTCTTGGATGGAATATGGCTGTTGAGTTGGTCCTGCCCTTCCTCACTGTGTGATGGTGTTGTGGTATGTGCTGACTGACCAAAAGCTGGGCCCTTTATCACTCCAGCACTATAACCAAGTCAGCATCTTTCCTGGGCTACTTGTATAACCTTCTTTAAAAGCCCTTCATTTTCATGACTGGGGTGTTGGCTAAAGGAATCAATGTAAAGAGCTTCACTCCTGAAGCTCTCCTGTTCCACTGGTTAGGAACATATTTGCTGAGATTTTTATTTTTATTTTTTTTGCGTCTGTCATCCCTTCACAACTGGTGTTCCCTAACAGACTGCACGTCTGTGTCCATGCCTTAGAGGATATGCCTGAAGTTTTTGTAGTCTGACTGGGCTTTGATAACTTCCTGGAAGGCAGTGCTTGTTGTGAGTACATGGATATTGCTTTGCCACACCAAGTACTTGCAGCCAGGGTTATTAAAGTGCTAATTTCATGAGAATGACGTTTTATGGAATGCAGAACAGCTCCACGGAGTTGTGGCAAGGTCACTGGGACAGCAGCCATGTAGAGATCTGTGTGTCTTCCCAGAGCACTCTTGTGTTACAAAGATGGAGTTCTCACAATCCTTAATGACATATAAAATCTCACTTTATGCTTTTCTTTCCATTAGCTCGAAATCTGTGACACCTTTGGCAAAGTTGAACCTAGGGCTGCAGTGATTACAATATATGTGCCATGGACATACTCCTGTAATTTATTTTTTGCCCCTCTGCCACCAGAGATGTCTTCTCTCCAGGCTTTGTTGGCACACCGTGTGTTGGCACATCTGTGAGACTGGCTGCTTTACTGAGTGGTACTTGGAGACAGAAGAGAAAGGAAG
This sequence comes from Brachypodius melanocephalos, assembly GCA_013398615.1. Lineage (NCBI taxonomy): Eukaryota > Metazoa > Chordata > Aves > Passeriformes > Pycnonotidae > Brachypodius > Brachypodius melanocephalos. Next base: position 4,467,109 of record VZSR01002045.1, read on the forward strand.
AGAAGAATCCCTGTCATAGGTTTTTATCTTTAGCATCAGTATTGCTTCTGCTTTAACTTTTATGCAAGTTAAAACATTCTCCCTGTTTGCCATGTGATGCTTTGTACAGAGATAAGACTTCTATGGGTGAAGCTCAAGAATTCATGAGTTTTAGGAGTTTTGAGGTAGAAAAAAGCCTGTGATTCTCCACTGGTGGACAGCTAAGTAAACCTGATTGCTTCCAGCCCCTTTTTCTATGTGACTGTAAAAATATAAGGGTTGAGTGCCACACTATTTTCCTTACTCAGGAAGTGAGCACAGGGGCAAGTTCAGCTGCCAAGCAATGGCAAGTTTGCAGGGCTGATCTTTTCTGTATAAATAAACTTGCTGGAAGATTGACTTTTGGGAAAGATGATGTGCTAGGCAGAGGTCCCTTGTGAGGACCTTTATGAGGAAGAAAACCCATGTTTTTGTAGTCCTTAGTACTTGGACTGCCACATTAAGAACAAAGTGCTTCACCAACCTTCTCAAGTGTTTCTGCAGAGAAAGTGCTGGAGGCTGAGCAAGTGGTCAAAAAACCCGCAGAGAAGGTGTAGTGAGAAAAGAAACCCCCTTCAAAGAGTGCTGCAGTGCCTGAGGGGAGGTGATTAATTGCAATTGAGGTATCTCTTAAGCATGAGGGGAACAAAACTCCAGCAAGCCACTGGTACAAATGAAAGTCTGCAAGCCAAGCAACAGAAGGCGAGTTCTTTTGGTACAGCGTTGTACAAGCAGTTATCCAAACTCTGAAGAACCAAATAGATGTAGTATTAAAACTGATCCCTAACAACATGCTGATAGAAGGCAAAGTTGTAGTAATGAGGCTCACTCTTCTTAAGAAATAGGAGCAGAATTCTGGCTCTGATTCAATTCAACTAAAACTGAAAAATAAACAAGTAGAGAATAGGCAGGCAGCGAAAATCTCATGTGGGATATTTCCCACCATAGTGCCTGAATTCCTCTAAAATACTGGGTTTAAAAGTTGAGAAAATATGTAAAGATTTGGGCTGTCCATTTGGAAGGAACACTGGATAAACCCAAGCATTAAAAATGAAGGATAAATGGAACACAAATTACCTTTTTCTTAATTCACAGGAAAAGGATTCAGATGAAACAAATATTCCTGTGCAAACAACCACTGTGGTTTCTTTTCACCTCAAGGATGAATTATTGCAGTTTTCTTTGCTTGGACAGCGTGAGCTTTTAAAGTAGAAAATTTAAGCCACTGCAAAAAGTAGCTCCCAGCAGTACCTTTTTTTGGGAGAATATGAAATCTGTGCTTCAGGTTATTTGTTGCCAGCTGGGTGTTTGTTGTTGTTTGGGGGTGGTTTTTTGGGTTTTTTTTTTGGTTTTTTGGGGGTTTTTTTTGGTTGTTTTTTTTTCCCTTCTCCCTTCCTTTTGGGGGATTTCAAGGTGTTAAGTTTCTTCACATACGCAATATAAATGTCTTGGAATAACCTACTCAAAGACTACCTACTACCCTTTGCCATCCTGCTAATTTAAGTGTGCTTTCTTCCTTTTTAGATGTGTTGAGATGCTCAGCAGCACCAGATTCTTGCTTGTCCTGAGCTGAAATAGTTACAGTAGACAGAGTAGATGAAGATAGAGGAACATGATGAACACTCTGCTGCTACAATGTGAGATATTACTCTTTTTCTGACCAGTGGTCATATAAATATATGGATGACAGATATACATCCAATAGTTAGGCAACATAAGCATAATACACTTTCCTGGTTTTCATTTTATGTAGAATGTTTAATGGAAATTGCTCTGGAAGGGAAAACTAGGCCAGTTCAGAATGATCTCTGACATCTTGGCACTAAATTTTAGGGGGTTGGAGATGCCAGAAATTTCTTGGAAGAGGCCATTGCAGAGAGATCAGTAATGTTCAGATGGTTCCACTGATAAGATCTCTACTTGTTTTTAAGTGATTGGATTAGTCAAAAGAAGAAACAGACAGTCTTACATAAAAACACTGAATGGCTGTTGGACCTCTGAGTGTTTCTGGGGCTTTGCAGGTTCTGTCCAGCTTCTCTGTATGCAAGTTATTAGAGGAGGCAAGTGGGACTTAAGGGTGAATCGCTGCAGTGGTGTTTGGAAGGGCTGTGTTTTGTTCCTGGCCATGTGATTGTGATGGATAAACCTGGATGAGGTCTTCAATCACTCTACCTCGTGTTCTTAATGCAAAAAATAAGGCACCTCAACCTACTTTTCCTTGTCAAGTTAGTATAGAGAGAAATTGGCTATTATTGCAATTGTTCTTTCCCTTGACTGGATTACCCTGCCAAGAAGCTCTCCAGCCTCAGCTCAGGATATTTTTGCCTAAATTGGCAACTTGGAGACATACACTTCTTTTTTTCCTTTTTTTTCCTTTTTTTTTTAAAAACTCTAATCCACTATATCTGAAATGAATCACAGTTGTATTCATGTTGGTTTGACTCCTTTAAAGGCTATTGTTGCTTCTGTAAGTTAGGAGTTTGTTTCTCTCCTTAATGGTTTCCTGGTATTACCAGTTGACCATCAGATTGCTTACCTTTCATTATGCTGTAGATATCTAAAGGGCAAGTGGCTATTTTAAGGAGTAATTATAAGTAAGAATAGAAAAGTATTAAATACAGTTTTAAAAGGGAATTTAAGAGGGCTGAGAGTTTACTTGTAAAAGTTTATGGTTCTGCTGCTCTCAGGAGAAAGACATCTTGTGTTTGCAAAGCAAGGCAGCCAAGCAAAGCAAGTGCTTGAAAGTGTGACATGCTGCTTTAGAGGATCAGAACAATGACTTAAAGGTACAAAATTCGATTGAGGGGAGGTGTGTATGTATATGTGTATACATACTGGTTTGTCTATATATATATATCTTTGTGAAAGGGACACAAATTAACTCTTTAAACTTGGTGCCAGTGCTGTTAGAAGAACAAAAGGATATAAAAAGACTGAGTTAATTTTGGATTGTAAGGTTTCTACTTTCTGGAGCAATGTGGCATTATTGTAACCACTAATAGGATTAGTGGGGGCAAGCAATCCAAATAGTTTAGATAGATCTTGATTGCTTTATGATAAGATATATATGACACATTGCCTTTGGTAGTAAGATTATTAGATTTGATAGTTTAAAAAGTCTCTCTGAGTTCATTGGAGTGGACTTGGGCTTTAGACCTCAGTGTGGCATTTTTGCTCCTCATGGGTCCCTCATGGAAGAGGACTGATAGATGGCAACAATCTTGGTCCTTGGTTGTTTCTGCTTTGGTAGTATGTTCTAGACTGAGAAATCTTCGAGTGATGAAGTTTTCAAGAATGAAGACAGTAATTTTGAAAGTCTCAAGCTTTGTCACATTATCTTGATAACCTGTCTTCTCCATATCATCTTATTGTCACCAGTGAATTCTGAGTCTGAATATGGGGATAAGTCACAGTTTTAAACTATGTCACTGATGCTTTTCTTGTATAAGAAAGATTGTTTCTGGAGAACAGTGATGATAGATGAAGTTTATTATCTTGAAGGACTGTTAGATGAACTGTTTTCAGGCAGTTTCTGATAGAACTTGTTTCACTGTGAGTTCAGAGATGCCCAAGTTTTGGTGCTCTCTGACCTGGTTGAGTCTAGCAGGATTACTGACTTACTTAGTGGGGGTTGTTCTCTAATAAATTGTTTTGCTTTGACAGAGAAACTTTTACTTTTCTTTCCAGCCTGCTTTTGGTTTGAGAATGGTTTATGACTTTCTTGAGGTGGAGATGAATAGAAGCAAACATTGGTCAATAACAGAGCTCTGTGGAGGTAATGAATTTGGAGAATGTTATGAGTATAAATAATTTTTCTCTAGGTTGGAACTGAACCATAACTCTGCTATTGTTCATGTTGAACAGGGAATGGAGTATTGGTTTTCTGAACACAGTATCTTTTGCTCTTAATAAGAATGGTTGCCAAAATAAAGCTCAAGGAAAGGACTCAAATGGCAAACAAAGTATATGTTAAGCAATAATGCTTTTTGGAGTAGTGATACTGGAGACTTTACTGCTTGACTTCAGCCACCTATTAAAATGGATTTTTATTTGCACAGCATTTCATGACAGCAAAGAAATGGAGCAATGTGGGAGCACAGTTTCTATGAAAGGGAGTAACAGGGAACTGAACAGACAGGCTCACCCTGAGGTGCCTTGGAAAGTTGGGGCTTCCACATTTACATTGAAATGTCAGAAGACTTCAAGTTAATAATTTTGAAATTGTGGTATGTGAAGGGCTTTTAAAGCAAAGCTGGGTTGTTTGTGTGGCTTTACTTCTTTTTTTAAAACCAAAACAACAAACCAATAAAGTGATATACTAGGTGATCATTGCTTCTAGAGCTGGTAACATGGTCATTAATCAGTGTTTTTTATGGTCATCCTGCTGTTCCTCCTCATTTCAGTTTAGGTTTCCCCCATCAGCTGAAATATTCCCACTGCCTCCTGTGTTTCAGGCTTAGATGCAGTTGAGGGAGGTGCAGCCTTTATGGGGCTAAAACTGGAAATGATGATGAGAGCAAGTCTGACCTCACACCATGGGGTGGAAGGTGCCACCACCTCGTGTGTGTTCTGGCACAGAGCTGGGTGCTGTTCATCAGGTGGATGCTGTGCCAGTGGCTGTATCTGAGCAAAGTCAAATGTGTAAATCCATACTTTAGTTTTCAGGAAACCTTGCTGATCACAGCATAGACCCACCTTCCCAGGTTACTGAAAGAAAAATTGATGACAATTTCCAGCTGTCAGATCTGAGGTTGCAGCCTGAAGTCAGGTCAGGGAGCAAGGTGCTAAAATAGCGGATTTATTCTGCCTTGGAAGAGGTGAAAATAGGAGATCTGGCACCTTGAATTATTGCAGTGAGAAATCCAAAAAGAAGCAATTTGGACCTCTCTGTTGTTTTCAAGGGATTTATAGTGTTTTCCACAGACCATTAAAAGCTATCTACCGTTAGCTGTGTTGATTTTTAAAAAATAGGCAGTAGCGTGGTTGAATGTTTAGGTTTTTTTGGAGTAAAGATAAGTCTTCAGTGGTTTGCCCTTTAGAAACTTCACTGATAAGCCAATGTACAGATTTAATAACAACAAAATATTCATCTTTGGATCAGTGATTTGGTCCGCAGCTGTTCTATTTTAGCTAGTTCCTAGAATGATTGAATCATGTTTGTGTGGGATCTGCTCATAGGTGGTGAGTTGGTTTGGGGCTTTTTGGTAGAATACTAAATAACTCTCTTTAACAAAACTAGAAAATTTATACTAAATTAAATACTACACATATTTTTGTGGCATAGTTGTGTGATACAGTATTTTCAGAGTACATCTGGTACTACTTTTGAAAGGCTATATGTATACTTTGCTGGTGTGCAGTGTAGTTGTATTTTGTGCTAGTTTCAGAAGTGTGTCATTTTCAAGGTTATTTTGAAGATAGTGCTTTTTGCTTTCATAAAATATCTGATAAACAAACCATGAACACACGGATTTTGATGCATCAAAATTAAAATGCACTCTGGTTGTTTTCAGTCTGATAGGATGATTTTTGAAATTCAGTTTTGACATTTGAAGGGATCTCACTGAAGGTTTCTGTACATAGTTATGAGAGACTGTTTGCATCTCATGTGTTTGAGAGAATACTTAATTTTAGAAAGAAGTGTTTAAGCTTTGTTGTGGAAACATTATAGTGTCGTTGAGATAAATCCTGGGTCTTTGAGAATTTTGTTTTTCTTCAGTCTTGTTAATGTTGAATAGCTGACTATCTCATGCAGTGTATTTGTGTCCTGCAAGCCACTTGAATGACATTATAGAACTATGTAGAGTAGCAGTTTCCCGATCTGACTTCACTCACATACCAAGACTACTGCAGGCATAATTAATGCTCTGACTATATTTGCTGGTTTGGGGAAGTAATGTAAGTTAAATGCAGCCCTTGAATGAGACTCCATGTCCAGGACAAACAAAACATCCTCATACATGTGCCCCACACCCTCCCTTGAATGACTTGCATTGATCAGTGTGTGCTGGCTGTGCTGTTTCTGCTTGATAAGTCAGCAGCAGATACTCTGCTGCTTTTTGCTAAGTTCTTTTTTTGCTGAGTTTTAAGATTTTTTTTTTGCTGAGTGTTTTAGCATCCTAGATGCCAGAGCAGGCTTAAGGGATAGGGTCTTCCCGTGTGGTCTGGGGAAAGATGGGACCTTTGCAACCAGCCTGTATTAATTTTAGGCTGACAAGAACTGTAGCTTAAGTTGTTTTAACCTGGATTTATCTTCTGCTCTGGGAATGCTCTCCTGGGTGAGACTGTAAGCCTGCTGCTGTACCCAGCAGTGCTAAAGATGACAGTGAAGAGATTTTTTAATTTTTTTTTTAATGGACTCACCTCAATGCCTTTTTCCAGCTTTTGGCATATTGAGAAGGTAGATTGTTGCATGCAAGTGCATCCAGAAGCTGTGGAAGAAAAAGCAATCACATAACAGATTTCCTTTTGTGATTCTGCTGTTAACAGCATTGCCAGTTGTTTGCCCTACATCTAATTCCCCAGTCATCAGAACAAAGCTTACAAGCTAGAGTATAAGGCTAAACAGGGATATTTTTTTTCCCTTCTTGAGTTCATCTGGGTACATCATGGTGCTTTTATGCACATAGTTACAAACATGCAATGTACAGCTAACCTTTGGATCTCTAACTTTAGCCCTCTGACCTATATACTATGAGGATAGGTGTGAATGTCTCCCCAGTTGCTTCACTGGTAAATACTGGGAATAGTGTTCCACTGAGCTTTTCTACACTGGTGTGGTCAATCCTTCATCTCTTCTTCATTGTGATCTGCAAGAGAGCTCACTGGTTTTTCTAGTTGGTTTCCTGCTTTTGATTTAGTTAAGTAACTTAGCAAGGTGCTACCCAAACATCTTAAGTTCTATTTCCTGTTCGCTTTTGACCTACCATGTATATTCTAATCTGTTCTGTTTTCATTAAGCAAGCTTTCTTTTTTTAAAAGCTGACTTTTCAGATTTGCTTCCTAACTTCCCCATTTAATCATGCAGTATGTAGGCTTTTATTGCAGGGGCTGATGTATTCTTTTGACTGCTTTTGTTTTGCTTCCAACTGTGAGGAGTTTTTACTTGATCTCTTAATAGAGAATTTTGTCTGCTTTTTTTTTGTAATTTTTGTCCCCTCATTTTAGGGTTGTGTGGTTTGGTTGGTTTGTTTGGGTTGTTTTTGAGGGGAAATAGTTTTGAGAGGATTACTAATTACTTTTTCTTTTTTACACTGTTTCCTTAACATTAGTTATCTGTGTGCAATAGGTTTTTGTCTCACTGTATTCACCTGTGATGTTGAAATATAATTACATTGTGGGCACAGTTACAGAGCGGCTTTCCTATCCTTTAACTAGGTCTAATTTTAATAACTTTATTGCTTGATTGTATGACTTATACCATAAGAAGTTTATGGGGCTTCTCTTCTGTAACAATTTATGCCATTAACTATTTATATAACCTTCACAGACAGTGCCATTCCCCACCTGCGTGCTGGGTATGCTGGAAGGCTCTCAGCATTATCCTGTTTTGCTTTGTCTTCCTTCCACCAGATCTTGGAGATCCTTATTACTTTGAGGGTGTCAGGTGAGGCCAAGTATTTGGGCTTCCTATGTGTTAGTTATGAAATTTCTAGCAGTAGTGTAGAAGTGTTTGTAAGTTCCAAAACTCTTATTAGCATGCGAGTCTGGCTGACTCTGGCATGACTAATGTGCATGCCTAACAAGTTCTTCCTGTTCCCATCATGCCTAAATCCTTGCTGTCTGTATCACTGACTTCCTTTCTCAGCCTCACATGTGGATCTGGCAGCACTTGAGAAAGTCAAACCATGGAAATCCTGGATGTAATTCTGTCTGTCAGCCTGAGTTTACTTCCCAGAGAATCCATCCTGTGATTCCATACACTGCTGTTACTAGGGTGGGTTCAGTGCACTCCTGGGTTGTTTGGTTGGGGTTTTTTGGTGTGGTTTTTGCTGAATCACCAAGTATTCAGTGTTCAGTGTAGCAGCCCTGTGAGGTTGCTGCCTTTCCATCTGCTTGTCAGACATCACAAATACAGCAAGCTGTGTGTCAAGTAAAGTCATCTGATAACCACACCTGCTTCTTCCTAGCCCTGAGTCTGTCTGCTGCAAGGAGGATTCCTGTGTCAACAGGAAGCAGAGGCTGGATTGTTCAAGAGATTAGCTCTGACCTGTCCTAGGTCCACATGAATGCTAGAGATGGCAAAAGGCGTGATGAAGCATGGAAGAGAAAACAAGTAGGCAATACAAGAGCCTTTTTCAATGGTATTGCTTGTTACCTATTGTAAAACTGCAGTGAGGTCCACATGAGGTAATGGGCTTTTTTAAACTTTTTAGATTTGTTCCCTCATAATGAAAGCATAACCCTAAAACTGTCAGTCTTCAAATAGGAAAAAAATTGCATTTTTGGGAAGTAAAATTGCAGGCAGCATCTCTGTACTTGTGTGAACTTGTGTTTGGTAAAAGACTGGAAGAACTGATGTCCCCAGTGAGGATCTGCTTTATTCGTGTTCCAGGGATGGCCAGTGGAAGATTCTGCTGGAAGAGTGTTGCAGGGAAAGCCTATAAAGATGCTTCTATATCCTCCAGTAATTTCCTGTACTGGAGCTGGTGTCTGTGTTTATGGGTTGTTGAATTGTATAGCTGGTGATGTATGGCATGTAGTACTTGCTCAGGAAATGATGCTCTGTTATCTTGAATGTCTGAAAGTAACTAAGTCATGTCTATTGCCTGCTTAAAATTGTAGCCTCAGTGCTGGCTGTGTGTATTACTGCATCACTGTGCCACTAACTGCAGTATATTCCTCTTCCAAACAAATCAGTGAGCAGTCATCTGGCCTATTGCTACCACACTTCTGTGTTGCCCGAGTGCTGAGTGTGTTCTTGTTCAAGGTTAGCATGGTTATGTTTACCTCGTGGCCAGTTTTGTTCTGTCTTGTGTGTTGCATAATCTGCTAAACCAGTGTGTCTGAAAGCTCCTCTGCTTTTTCCAGCAGTGTAGTCTGTCCTCATGAAAGTAATTACCTCTCTTTAATAATCTTACTGCTGTTCCCTGTTGTTTAAGCTGTACTGCATGTGTTACTTCTTGGGAGGTGCAAATGTAAGCAGTCATCTCCTTGCCCTTCTTTACTGCCCCTTTTGCCTCTCCTCTTTTTGAGCTGATATCCCTGTGCATGCCCCTGGACAGTGAAACGAGAGAGAAGCGTGCTTGGTCTGGGTTAAACTGGCAAAAAGGAGAGGGATATTTTTAACCAGATCAGTTCCCCTATCACGCATTCATTGCAGAACAAGAGGAGGCTGGCTGGGGAGGGGAGGTTAAGAGTGAGTCTGTATTTATTTAGGAAACACTCCGCAATTCACTATTACCCAACCCTTGCTGCAGTCATTAGTGATTTAAGGGGTGGGAAGACAATGAGAGATTATCCAGCTCATCTGAAGGCATGGTATCCTGTGTTCTGTACCTGTGCTCACTGAGAGATGTCTATCTTCCTTAAAAGCATCCAGCTTCTATAGACTTTCAAACCAGTGAGAACTCTGTGATTTTGAATCATCTTTGTCCACCTTAAAAGTGCTTTTATTACATCTGTATCAAAAATAAAAATTCTATTTGGCTCTAATTCCAGCTCTGTATTTAGACTATCTTTAAAGTGTCACCTCATTGCTTAAATTACATGGCTAAGTTCTATACAAACAGTGCAATCTAGAATGCACTGATTTAATAGTAATTAATTTATTCCAGCTGTTGAGTTAGTGAAATCTCAATTAGAGAGCAAATTCAGATTCTTCTGAGGCTTGTTTTTTGGCTCCTCTTGCATTATCATGAGCTTCTTGAAACCACTTCCAAAATAACTGAATGTTTACTAAATTTTCAAAGTTAAACATTTTGAAAATAAATCTTGAAAATCTGAAAGTAAATGCTAATATATTTTCTTGTTGTGAGCTTCCTTGTGTTTCAAGTCTCTTGTAAGCTACTGTTACGCAGTGGACCTTTAAAATATGTAGTTTAACATGAGAAGGAAGAATGATTTTTAAAGGAATAATTTTGAATGTTTGGCTGAGCTGCAGTCTCTCCTGTCAGCTGACACTTTGACATATAAGTTTTGTAACATACTATTGCTGTAAAAAATCCTCTGTAGTTTTTCCTCAGGTTTCTTTAAATATTTCTCAATCCTTTGAAGAAAGTTCCACTTAAGCAGAAAACTCCTGTGTGTTAATTTCTCACAGGCTTGGCAAAGTCTAAGTTATTGGCATAAATTGTTTGTTCATCTGTTTATGTTGTGCCCTTAGGTGCTTCTGTCTCAGCATGCATCATGCACTCGGCAACCAACAGAAAGCATTTTAAAGGTCCAAATGGATGCTTTTATGACTATGCCTAGTGCCTTGTATGTATAAAGTGTCTGAACTTAATTAAGAAAGTTATTTTCCAGAACAAATTGCATACATTGCATTGTCTGCTTCTACTGACTGACCTAATATTTTGAATGAACAGTGTGTCTCACAGTTAGGTGAAATAGATTAAAACATAACTTAGGATTCATCTGTAGCAGGAGAATCCCAGTTAGAGCTCTAATAAAATTTTGTGTGACCTTTTATTAGCTATAACTCCTGAATTTTCACTGATGGCTTGGGTAACTGCTTCAAGTAATATTTCAGCAGAACAAAAAAAACCCAGTTGATGAAAATCCAGTGGTCACTGGCAAGTCTAATCAGAGTGAAGAATTCAGTATCTTCACTGGCAATGAGAACAGACTCTTTTAAGGTAGTCTGTAGACTCTAAAGTTAGGGGTGGTTTGTTGAGATGCTGTCTGAACTCTGTGCAAAACAATGTTTGCTGGCTCCTGGTTTGTAGTAAATGTGCAACAACTACTTGTGAGCATGGAATTGTTTTCTCTCTTGAAAGAATGGAAATAATGCTGTGGCACAAAGCTTCCAGGCTTTTAGTGCTTGGAGAATGCTTTTTTCTATCAAATTTCAAAACTAATTTTATGCCTGCATCACTCTGCTAGTGATAGAAGGGGGAACATTATTCCAGTGCCTCAAAACTAATGTTTGCTGCATTCTTGCTAGTGACTTCTGAGGAAATAAAAATATAGGAGCTGGAGCTATTCTTACCTGATTTTTTTAGCATTGTCTTCTGGTCCTTTCTGGGGATCTTACACAGCTTTCAAAAAAAGTTTGCCTGTGGCAAACATGTGGGTTTGGATGCATTCATGGAATTTTGGAAGAGTTTTCTGCTGAATCCTTTAAAAGCATTAATTGCGAAAAAGTTACTATTGAAAGGAAAATACTTGCAGTGGAAATATTTTGTCTCAATTCCAGTCTGTACCTAGAGTGATCACACACTACACCTGAGATCTTTGATGGTCCTGAAATTGCTTCAACTTTGACTTGCTGAGTGTCCAGTTCTGTTATTATGAGTATTTTGCCCCCTTTAAAATGCTTTTTTCTTTGACATGACTATCTCTAATTCGGGACTGCTTGGTTCTTCTGGAGAGGAGACTCCGTAGTGTTGCTTTGGGAGGATAAGAAGTGCCAGTCCTTGTTGACTTGTTGGTAGTTTGTTCACGGGTACGTGTGTTTGAGCTCGTTTTTAGATACCAGAACTGCTTGTGGTTTGAAGTTGCTCACTGTCTTTGAAACTTGGTGGGGAGGTGACTTTGGCTGGAACCTGTGTACCTTGAAAAACTTCAAATGTAGCCAGAGTTTCTTGATAAGTATTATCCTGGTGTTTCTGTGGGAACATAGACTAGCGTAATGTCTTCTGGGGAATGAGAAAGGTGGAAATACCAGCTTTGCTTTGTGAATAGTTTTTGTTAACAAACGAGGGGTTTCAATGTATAATCTGAAGTTGGTTTGATTTGATTAAAAGAAGTATAATGGATGACTACTAATAAAAATGTATTTCTTCAGAATATTTCAAAGTGTCCCATAGAAAGTCATGATCAGGTGCCTGCAGATTCTGAAGTAACAATGTTAATAATTTGTAATGACACTGAATTGATTTATTAACTTCATAAAGTCTGATTTTTCTGCTCTGGTTCATAATTGTGCAATTGAGGAACGAAAATTGCTTAAGTAGGTCAGAGCATAAATGTGAAGAGTTCTATAGTGTGTGTATGTATATTGTTACATAATTTTATTAAATATTGCAGATTATGGTGCGTTAATAACCTAGAATGTGGTGACACTTGTTCTTGGGTGCTTTTGACATTGGAGCAGAGTTTTATCTGGAGTTACAGTCCTTACCCTGGATGTGTTTAATAAGCATGTGTACTGTCTTGAAAGATTACGTTGACAAGAGAAGTTCCAAAGAACCTTGAAGTCTGCATTTCAAAATTCAAACCCCACTTTCTCATAACTTTTTGCTGATTTTTTTTTTTTTTTGGGGACATGCTGAATGCTCCAGAAGTTTTAATCAAAATGAAGGTTCCAGAATTTATGAAACAAATAGAGCCTTTTTTAGTGAGGGTTCAGGACTTTCTCCCTGACTTGTAGTGGGCATGTGGAGTGCAATAACTTGAGTATTACATTTTTTCTTCCTCCCCACTCTTAAACACTGGTTGCAAAGGAAGATTTAAGTATGAAAAAGATGGAGGGAGGACAAAAATGGAAGAGGAAATGAAAGGAATGGGGGAAGGGGAAGAAAGCCTAAAAACACATGGAATACAGTAATGAGCAGAAGAATGAATTTTGAAATGTAGTGGATTCAGAGTGTGATGGAGGCAGGAGTACACACTTAGTCTGTAATACCTTGTCACATCTCAAACGGTGTGAGGGTGATAATGTTCATCAGAGGAGTGTTACATGCTTCTGGCTTTGTTACAGAACAGTGTACAGTTCAGCAGTTCCTGATCTAGTGCTTAATAAGAGCCAGAATCGTCTAGGCCAAGTGCAGAGCCATCCTATCTGCTCTCCCACATATGGCACTGCACTGCTCAGATAAATATCCTCACCTAGAAGTAGTCAAGGGATGTCTGTCTTCAAGCTGCATTGTTCCAGAGCTGGGCTGAGAGACTTCCAGGCACTTTTAATTAAAAGGATATGTATGGAACAATAAGCCTTTTTAAAAAGCAAAGCTGATTAATTACTGTATTTCAATTTTTTGGTGTTGAAATAGAGATGGTTGATTGGTTTTCAGGAACAGGTTTCTGTGTGTTTACCCTGCTGGTCAGGACTTGGATAGGATTAGCAGAAGTTTACAAGGTCGAAGGCTAAACCTGGCTAGTCAGGTAAATATGGAAGAGCAAGGGACCATGGTGTGCATGGGGAGTGCACAGAAAGTTCTGTGATAATGCCCTGGTGAGGAGCCTTGGCATCAAAGTGCTGTGTTAGGAAAGGTTGTAACGCCTTGTCCCATTCCAGTAGTTCTATTCTACATTGTGAGCTTCTATTATTTAAAACTAAGAAACATGTTCTACTTGACATTCAGAGGAAGGTGAAAAACACTTCTCTTTCCCCACATTTCCTTCACTTCTGTAGTCTTTTGAGGAGCACTGAATTTTCCATTTTATTCCTCCTTTCTTTTTGATTCCTCCTATATACTCTGTAATCATGTCCTCCCCTCCCTGTTTTGTGTGGGTGCCGGCTTCATGCCACTGTTCTTCATCATTGCAAAGAATATTTTCAATTTGGAATGACTAATGGTTTCCCTGTTGCACGAATGATTCTGACAAGAAATAGTAAACATAAAGGCTGTGCTAACATTACTGTTGCTAAGATCAATAGCCAAGGAGCTGGAATAACCTTGTGATACTGCATTGGCTGATACTTGGGTCATACTTGGAAAGCTTTCTTCACAGCTGTATGGCTTAGAAATATTTTAAAGGCTTGATTTATTTATTTTCTTTTAATGTAAAAAAAACCCCTTCTCAATTAATAGCATAGCCGTATCTATCCATATCCCTTCTGGCCTAACTGCAGAGGATCTCTGTTGGATACTTATTTTAACCTGTTCTTAATTTCTTGGAGATACGAATGGCTTTAGTGACCAAAGTACAGCCCTAGGCTTTGATGCTCTAAAGATACTCAAGTCTAGATTACTTCAGTTAATCATTTAGCATCTCTCCAGATGTATGAACCTGATACCTGCTGGCTGAGGTGTGAACCAGCTTGATGATCTCGGAGTTTGTGGTAGACAAGATCTGCGGTTGGAACATTGTTGGGGTGTTGTAATTGGAAGCAGTCTGAGCTGATGAACTGGTGTGTCCTCTTGGTTAGGGTGTGCACACTCAGCTGTGTGACACATCAGTCCCTTCTACAAACACAATTTATACCCAATTGAAGTTGTAGTGTTGGGAATTCGAGAAGGGAAACATTCCATTTTAGAGGAAAGTGTCTTACCTTAAAACAAATAATATAGGCCTAAAGATTCATCAGTAACTCTGAGCAATGAAGTGAGTCATTAATTCACCTGTAAGGAAGATGCCACCCTGAGAAATTTCCAGCTGTGTTGTGACCTGTAGGACTGCAGACTTAAGTGACTATATTGCCCCAAATATATATTATATATATATATTCTCCACTGTGGAGAATGTCATGATTTTGAAGGTTGTTTCTTGAAAGTGCAGTCTGAGGAACTGTAGATATTTAAAATAATGTTTTTAGCAATGTTTAATAAGCTGTACATAACCAAGGTGTGATTTCTGAGGCACTCTGTGTTTGGTTACATGTAAATATTTATTTTAGCAAAGTAAACAGCAAACTTAAGAGCATATGTCATAGAAGCTCAATTTGTTTCATGAACTTGAGGGAGATTGTCTTGTGAGAGTTAAAGGGAGGAGGTGCAAAATAATGACTTTTCATTTGTTTTGATGTTTTGTTGGTCATGTCTGACTGAGCATTCAGCCTGAGCATACCTAAAATTTCTTCTTGTCCCTTCATAAATTGTTAGTTGTACCATCTCTTTCCTGGAATGCTGCCCGTGTTGCCTGAGCTCGTGTAATAGAGTGTATAAGAATAGCAGCTCTGATGCTGCAGCTAAAGGAGCAGACACATAGTCTGGCTGTATTTGTGAATTTATGTCCTTTTTTTAAAATAAATTTTTAATGTGACCTTAATTAAGGTGTTGTAGGCTCTTTAGAAATGACCTACCAGGCAGCAGTTCTTTTATTTTTAACCCTGATTACACTCTTGTTTAAACTAGATATTCTTAAAATAGTAGCTGCTTTCTGACCTTCCTTAAGATTAGCTGCTTAGATAAGCAGAACTTGCTAACAAATTCACACCTAGCAGCTCAGGTTTGAGGCTGATCTTTCTGGGACACGTGATCGTTTCGGGAAGATCACCGAATATACCAAGTGCCTTATATGCCTAAAGAAAACAAACTCTAAATGTTGATTTCTGAAATACAGTACTTGGGAGAGTTGCTCTTCCAACACAGTAAGCTTTATGTAAAAGAATATAAATCTTAAAATTCCTGCGACTGGGGAGCAATGGTTTGTTCACTTGTGTGAAGCAAAGAGGAGAAGCCGGCAGTGGCACTTTGCTTATCCCAGGTGCTTCCTGGACATGTAAGAGATTGGAGATCCTTAGAGCTGAAGTGGAAGCACAAAGGGATGCGTGTGCAGCTTTTCAAAGTGTCAGATCCTGCAGCTCTGGGTGTCAAGTAACAAGAGGGCTGTAGAGGCTTTCTTACCTCCTTTGGTTATAAAAGGTTAAATAACTGTGATTAAAATGTCTATCTAAATATCATTTTACCTTCCAGTTCATCAAGTTTAATCCTTTTCACTTCAAAGTCCTCCTAGTTTTTTATTACTTGGACGTCTTCAAATGGAGCCAGCATTTCTCACTCATCTTTTATAAAAGTAAAGAAATATTCTTCATCTGTTACCCTTTCTTTCCCCTGTTCTTCTCGCCTTCCCCCACTTTTTTTTTCTCCATATCCGTAACAAGGAAGGGAAACTTTCCATCGTGGTGGTATCAGGACAAGACCAATTTATTCATGGTTCTTGCTTTCTCTCCCACACCCAAACTTGAAGAATCCTTTCACTTTTTTGGTAAATAAGAGGCAGCTTTTATCCAGTGCTGCTTTATGTTGAAAGAAGATATTTTTAACAGGGCATTCTGTATGATGTCAGTGTAAGTTATTGGCATGATGACTCTTTACTGTGGTAGCTGACTGCTAAAATAGCTTGGAGACTTGTGCTTTCAGTCTAAATATTTTCAGTAACATATAGCAACAGGTGAATAATTGGTTTAGGGGATTTTGGCTGTGAAACATTAGCAATGCCCTAAGCACACTGTTCAGCATGATGTATCAGGGAGTGTTCTGATATTTGGTTTCAGTGTTTGGATAGGTTTATACATTGTGGCCTGCATGGGGATTGCTCCAGTTCTTCAGGAGCAGTGACAGATTAATGCTCAGTGAAGTACTGGGCTCTCCTAGTTTTTTCATTAATGAGGAGTGTATAATAGCTGATGTTTACTGGGCAGCACTGATGGGGTGACCCAAGCACCTGAGCATCAGCCACACATTTTCTGGCTTACCTTTAAGGTTGGTGTTCAGGGTGTTGGATGCATTTTGGAATCTGACAAGGAGACAGACTGTGTATGTATGCCCCTTCTGATGACTGCAGTTTTGACATCAATATCTGTGGAGTTTGGGACTTTAGCTTTAAATTTGCAGTTGTGTCAGTAAGTTTATTTGTGGGTTATTGGCTTTAGAACACACGAAAAGAATTGAAGGCTTGAGGAAGATAGGCTGGCAGCTGAAGCCAAGGATGCCAATAAAAGGCAAAATAACATCACTAGTAAGAAACATTTTCTCTCCATAGCTTGTCTAGCTTCTGTGAACAGGTTTTCTATGGTCTTTGTTTAGTGTAAGATTAGAAGTGCTCTCTGAAGACTTCATTTTAGGCTGTAAGAGTTAGTGCTAAAAAGTAGCAGCCAGTGTTCCTAGTTCAGAAATTCAGGTGCAAGACCCTCCTGGAATTCTCTCTGTGGTTCCAAACATGGATGTTCAAGAAGGCAATTTTAAACTGGAAAAAAAGCGTAGAGAAGAGGTGTGATGGTCAGAATGGAAAGGTCCACTTTGAGAGGAAACTGAATGAGCACATCCCACTCAGCTCAGCCAAGTGAAGTCTGAAGAGACTTCATGTGAATTATTTCTGTAAATACTTTGGGAAATAATAACCAGGAAGGGAAAGAACTATTTAAACTAAAGGACAATGTTGGCACAAGCACAGCTGGGTACAATCTGGCTGGGAAAACATTTTGGCAGGAAGTCATTCTGTTTCCAGACGTTCTGAACTTCAGCAAGGTTTTGAGGCAACCTTCAAATTTTTCATATTGGAGATTTTGTCTCCATTATTTCTACTTCTAGCAGCAGAACATGGATAATTTATGAAGAGAATTATGCAATTATTCCTTACAGCAGCAGGAGCCCTGAAGGTCTCTTTTCAGCCTTATTTCTTGAATTTTAAGAGTTAGAATCCTCTTGAGTCACTGACTGTTCTGAACCTGTGGTCCATATTACACTTTGAAGACATCTGTGATGGTAATGGAGTAATTCTGTTCAGTAGGCTTAGATTTCCTGTGTAGACATCCTTGTACCTTTAGTGGCTCTTGGGGAGCCGTACAGAAATTGAAAGGTTGGAAAAACATCTTTAGTCAGACTTTGTGTTGTATGGTAATAATGGCTACCAGTGGTGATTCATTTACCCAACTTAGTCTGAACAGTAAGTTTATACTCCTGCTACCAGTACAAAAATATATGTATATAACTTCTATATTTTGTCTTGGTACTCATTGACAAGGACCTTCAGAATATATGCAAATATTTCAGCAGTATTTGACATTCAGTGAATTCTCTGTTCTTCTCTTGTCCTTTTAAAGCAATGATGCATCTTAGAAGGAATTCAGTTTTAACAGGAAAGTAAATATGTATATGTTTCCCTGAATTACAGTCCTCCACTAAGTGTATTACAGCTAATAAATCTCATAATCCAAAGATAAAGGTCAAGAGAATAATCCTAAAGTCCATTCTGAGTCTTATTAATGCTTATTTCTGTTCAAGGGGAGAGACAGGTTTCAGTGCCATTGCAATCTAATAATTTTGTTGGTACTATTAAGGGTGACCGGGATACCTTTCTTGAAAATGTTGTAAAATGCCAGTTGTTCATCTGAATGGAAAATAAATAACCCACATTTTATTAAATATTTGGTAATGGGCCCTTCTGGCTTTATGCTTTTCAGTACTTACTAAACAACTTTTTAAAAAGAGAAGGGAAGGGTGGCAGTAAAAAAGAAATAAAAGGAAATCCAAAAGAAAACTATGACTTCAGCTTCCTCTTTTATTCATCATCATTGAAAGAAGGGAACTTGTCCAGCTCAGCCAAGTAAGGAGGAAGTTGCTGTAGCAGCAGGTGATAACAGATTTTAGCTAGTGAGGAAGGGACTGGATGCTGCTGTAATAGTGCTGCAGACTGAGGCAGATCCTTTTCTGCCATCACAGGACAAAGATCTTGTGCCACACCAGGCAAAGCCGATGGTGTGGAAGGAGAAAAGGGCTATGGGCTGGTCCTTGAGAATCCCAAAATGCACCCATCCATGTGGAGGTACCCCCAGCACAGTGACAGCCATCTCTGCTACATTGGGCAGTTGTGCACTGACTGCTCTGCTCATGTAATACAATGCACTTGGATTTGTCTCCTCGTTGGAAAAAAAGAGTAAATTTTACATGCTTTTCTTCTCAAACCATCCCTGTTCATCTCAGTGTTAGAAATCTTTGTTAGGGTTGGTATCCAGGAGCCATATGCACTCCCTTGAGAAATTCAAGTTAGTGTAGTTTCCTCTTGCTGGTGTATTAATAATGCAATTCTCTAGAACTGTGAGGAAAGCTTTGGTCCCCAAGAGCTGTATGCTTCTCTTCTTTGTGATTAATTTAGTGTATGGATTGGTTTGTTATTAGTATTTCTTTGTAATTATCATGGTCATGTGTTCAACTTAGAGACTTTGCTCTACTTCTGGTCATTTCTGATATTTTAAAATGCTAACTTGGGATTCATGGTAAAAATATCCTTTCCTCTCATAGTTCTTCAAGTTTAAAGGGGATTCCTAAATTTTGTTTTCTTCCAAGGATATCTGTTTCTAGCCAGCAGTATTAGGGACCAAAGTATTTGTGTTCAGGAGGATGGATGGCTACTGTGACAGGGGTATTTTCCCCTTCCATTAAGGGTTTCTTTTATACAGATCTCTAAGGTGAGGCTTTTCCCATTCACAGGGGAAGGTTAATGGGTAACAATAAGGTGCACAGAGCATATTGGATCTGTTACCAAGCAGTTCCATTCTGTCCCTAAACTATTTCAGTAATCTTATTTTCTATTATGTCACACGAACAATGTTTCTAGAGCAGTCAAAAGAATTGCAAAGGACATTTCTCACTGCTCTGGCCTGTTCAGATGCAGTTATTTTAGAGATTTTTCCCCGTGTTGCCTGGAATGAAGGGCACTGTTGCTGATACTTCACACCAATTCTATGCCCTGTTCAGATACAGTTATTTTAGAGATTTTCCTCCTGTTTACCTGGAATGGAAGGGCACTGTTGCTGATATTTGACACCACCTGTCAGAATTGCTGGTGTGATCACTGTGCTCTCTCTTTTCCTTCCACCACAGCCCACTGTTTGTAACGTGGAAGATCGGTCGGGATAAACGCTTGCGTGGATGCATAGGTACTTTTTCCGCCATGAACCTGCATTCAGGACTCAGGGAGTACACACTTACTAGGTAAGAATTTGTTTTCTGTAGCCTTGCCTTACATATTTAATTAGTCTGTTGAGGAGATGATAGGTGTGCTTTTGGTTTGTTTTGGGTTTTTTGGCTGTGTCACTGTACGGGTCAGTGAAAAACTGTGTCTCCTTTTGATGCTAAGAGTATTGCCTGGATGTTTGGTTACTGGTGTCACAAGGCCATGCTTGCAGTTAAAAACCTTAAGTTGAGCCTATTCTCATTTTATTGGTCTGTAAACTACTCTCCAGTAGCTTATTGTAACTGATTATTACAGTATTTTTCCAGTTTTCAGACAAATTTTAACCTTAGTAGTAAATGTCAGGCCAGAAGACCAGAAAGTCAGATTTGGGGATTATCCTATTCACACTTCTAAAACAGCAGGTATTCTCACCTCTTCTCCATCAGGTGCTTCCAATCAGCTGCAGTTAATTTAATGCTACAAATTTCCATTACATGTTACTCTTCAGATACATCCCAGCCCCTGAGTGGGAAGCTTCTGGATGAGGGAGGTAAGTGATGATAATCCTTCACTCCCTGGCAGCATAATCTTCATGTTTTGATCTACACCTAAATTCATTCACCTTAATATTGTTCCATTTCCTTTGCATAGAGTGAAAACTAATAAGTTTATCACTAGAGCTAGTAGCAAGCTTTCTACTTGTTTTTCTAAGAGTTTTCTTAAGTTTATTCTCTAAAGAATCAATGGAATTTTGTTCCTCTCAGTTACAATAGACTTTATTGTGCTTTAAAGTAGAAGCTGTATTCTGGCATGTGTAAACCTCTAAAATTGTCATCACTTAAAATAATTAGTGCTTCCTGATCACTTTAGATTTGAGGCTTTTGTCTATTACAGGATCTTCCTCTTTGCTGTTAAAATGCCTTGTCCATCCTGGCATTAAATAATATTAGAATGGGAGATGTTCTTTCTTACATGTCTCTCTAGTTAGTTGCAACTTAAGTTCATTTCATGTTTCTCTGCTGAGCTTGAAGAAGAGAACTGCTCATCTCCTGCAGCCCTTACAGACTTCTGAAAGACCTAGTTACCTTTATTGTGTTCAATTTATTTATTATGCACTCTGGAATCTTTCTGCTTGTGTCCTTTAAAACCTCAGCATTCAAAATGGTCAGAGGAGAGCATTTGAGGAATAAAAGAAGCACCATTGAAATGTCCACGGGCTTTGAGAGTTTGGAGCTCCGCAGGCCTCCCTGGGAAGGATTAGAAATTAGGACATTACAGCTTGCTCCAACAGTATGGGGGTAACAGGCTGCTGCAGAAGATGGGACAATTCCTGAAAGGGAAAAAGGCAGATTAATCAACAAAGTAGGCAGAGAATGGGAATGGCCTCTACTGCAGAAAGTGGAACTTGACCAAAACTTTCAGTTGAGGACGAAGTTCAGATGACTGCTGACTTTATTTTCCTTTGACACTGGGAGGCATTTTTGTTCAGTTATTTTGGAGATATAAACAGAACCAGGTTGTTTGTCTAATTCATTCTTACTCTTTTCAGCGCCTTCTGTGGAATTATGGCCCAGCTTTCTCAGTAAAATGATAAAAAGAACAGCTGTTTTTAAATGCCCTGGTGCTTAGCAATCAAAATATCCACAACTCCATTCACACATAATTTTATTGCAAATATGCTGAGGATAGTCCTTAGGATGACAGTAAATAAATTTTGTTATTCCTAGTGGTGATCTCTGGCTGTATATCATATCCAGTGTGTGGCATACACAGCTCTATCTGCTCACAGTAGTGAAGTTCCTTTGATGATAGTTCATCTAGGAGTCTGGAGTGAACAATTTCCTTCATGGGACACACCCACCCTACACTTTTTCGGGTCTGTAACCAAAAATGGTGGTGATCTGTGACCATTTTGAGCTCTGTAGGTTGTTGTGCTGATATTGCCAGTATGTTCAAAACAGGAAATTTATGTGGAATGATTCATCATTAATTGGATGCATCTGCCTAAATTCTGAGGAGGGATGAGAATACCCTTAGTTAAAAAAGCTATTACTGCATTTCTTCTAAAATCTACATGTTAAAATCAATTTTCTCTGCAGTTATATCAGTGAAACACAGTGAAAAGGATCTGTATTATTAAAATCTTCTGCTGAACTTTATGGAGAGAGAGAGATTCAGACATGGTGATTTCTATTTCATTTTACTAGGAGGTAAACCATGTCCAAATGTTCTACAGTGTTTCAACATTGCATTTTAGAATTAAGACGTTTTATCATGGGCATTTTTGTCATTTAGACTGAATGTGCTAAATTGACTATCCCACCTGAATGCATAAAAATAAACCAATCCAGATTACGAAAAATACCTTATGTTTTACAGCTCCTTCAAGAAAATACTCTGAACTTGGAAGCAAGTTACCACAGAATTTCATAACAGGTTGATAAATTACTTCTTCATGTATTCTGTACAGCAGTAAGACTCTAGGTTTTGGCACTGAAGTTTTAAATTCCTGCTTTTATACACTTGAGATACTGAACAAAATGGTTTCAGTTCTTTATTTTAGTTTTAGTTTTTAACCTGTTTCATAGAATTTGAAGTAATATTTTGTGCCTATTAAAGAAGAAAGTAGTAAAGAGAAATTGGAGGACTCCAGGGCTTTAGTGTATTGACCTAATGGCTGAAAACTGAGTTTAGCCCACCTTCCTTTAACTAGCACAGACCTGTCTCTACTGACTGTGAGATGGAATCAGACTTTGTTGTGTGTTCTACTTACCACTCCAGCTGAGGGAAATCACCTCTTCTTCTCCAGGCTAAACATCTCCAGCATAAGCACCTCTGTTACACCCTCATACTCCCCTCCTGAGTTACAGGGTTCTGTAGGAGTGATTTCAGAGCATCCCACATTCCTGGGGAGGTAGGATTGGGGTGCCAAACTGAGGGTGTATGTATACTGAGTGCTTTTCCCTCAGACCAGGACGGGGCTCCCCAGCCTCAGCAGAGTTCAAGGACACTGAAGAGGTTGCAGGACTGCTGTTCTGGGTATTTGGGCCCCCTTGGTAGTTGATAATGTTGCCCTGACATGGGCATCAACCAGTACAAGGCAGGTTCTGCTCACCCACCAGGCAGCAGCAGAGGGAGGGATTTGCTCTCATCACTTTGTAGCAATTTCCTGTCACTAAAACTCCTTAGGAAAAGGTGTCTGAGCAAAAGCTGTGTTTGAGAGACATTTGGAAATACAGAAGTACTGAACACATTTATTATATACACATGTATATTTGTATATAGCACAGATGTGTTCTGAGCTGGTATTGGCTGAAATATATTAAGGCAGTTCAGCATTCACCTTCACTTTACAGATTAGAAGATGTATATAGATATGTCTGTATTTATGATGGTGTTACCCTCCAGAGATATTAATAATATTGTATCTTCCAACTCCTTTTTGTTTTCAGAAATTCTGGTGTTAAAATATAAAATGAAGGTATTAGCACTGTGATCTTTAAGTATTTACTGATTACTTCTGTTGAAACTGAGGCGAAAATATTTTAACATAGACATTTTGTACTGGCTCATGGCTTTGCCTGCCATTTCATATGTGTCTAGATGAGACTTTACTGAAGCTTGGAGCTGTTCATATTTCTAAATTTTATCCAGGCCGATAAAAGCTAATTGCTTTGATTCTGCTTGTAGACACTGACTTTACAAATAACAAGCACTTTTAATTTAGGTATACAATCCTAAGATGTGTTCTAGTGGAATATATGTTTATTAGTAAAATGGTTTGTGGTGTAAACCCACAATAACAGAAAGTCCAAGTGAAGTATATAAATCTGAATTTATTGAGCCAGCCTTAGTTACTCCGTGTGAGTCAGTTCAGTAAATAGGTCTGTAATGATTTTATGCACACAGTGCCAGGTCGTTACTTCAGGGAACTGTTGCTTAACAGAACTGTTTGCTGCCTTCTCTCAAAGGGCAAAGCTAAATACCATACTGGCTCTTTAAGTGAAAAAAAACCCAAAATTTTTATTTTAATGATGAGTTATGTGCTTCTCCTTATTTTGTTAGGAAGGAAAATCATCTTGTTTAGAAGAGAGTCCTAGGGAATACATGTTTTTTGCATATTGCGTGTGTTGAGAATGTAATAATTCTGCCTGATTTTTTTTTCTTTATTTAAAAACAAACAATCAAAACAAAAGCCCCTGGTTTTGCAATTGTGACTCTGTTATTCCTGAGAAAAACCTTGCTAGACCTCTGGACCTAATGGTAGATGAGAGTCCGTTTCCTTAGCAACACTTCTTGAAAGAAAGCAAAGGAAAATGCCACAAATGGAAGGACAGTCCTTAGATTATTATCTTTATGAAAGGAGGAGAGCATAATGATGCTCTGCCAAAGCTTTTCAATAGATCCAGGGTTATCAAATATTGATAACCGTTTTACTGTTTTTCTGGGAAAACTGAATTATAGAGTATGAATGCTTTGGCACAGGAGGATACATTACTGTTTTGTAGAGTAAAAACTTATTCTGGGAGTTGACTGTTTATGAAAGGTACCTGAAAATCAAAGAAAAGTAAATTTTATAATTAAAATTTACTACAAAATTGCTGTATCTCTGTGGCTCCATGAAGTTTAGAAGGGGTTTTACTGAGACTTAATCTTACCGTCATAAGTATTAGGTCACAGCAGTAAAATTTGGTGTAACTAAGGAAATGGCCAGATTTGAAATACTTATTTCATTTTCTTATTTAAAAGACATGCATTCAAAACTGGGAGTTTCAGAAACGTTCTTCTTAACAAATGCACGCTTAGAAAAAGACATGCTCAAGCAAGATAACTTTCATGAGTTGATGTAACTTGTGGTATTTGGAATAAACCAGATGTTGCTGCAATTTGATTGAACTGGCTCTATCCAGCAGTTACTCAGAATTTCCAGCTGGGTTTCAGGGAGGAGCCATGTCATTTGTAACTCCAATCTTTCCCATGGTGATCTTGCATCTCATGTTCTTCCCACACAGTCTCCTATTATGTGAACAAAATGATGCATGCCCTGTAAGTTCAAAGACAGAGTTCTTAGAACTAGTTTGGTTTGAAGTCAGATATTACTTGTCTTTGGATACTACTTGACAGAAGTGTTTGGGAGGGAGGGGAACTGGCCACCCTGGCTTTCCTAGCAAAGCTTTCTGTTGCCATAAATTACTTTTCCTTGACTAGTGTTAGCACTTCCGTGGGTTTTAGTCAACTTTTTAATCTCTTTATATGATAGTGTTAAGGGGAACATCATCAAAACATTCCCTAAAAATCTTTTATAATGACATTTGCTTTCTTTTGAGACTCTTGGTGACTTACTGATTTCTGAAGTGCTACAAAGATGTGCTGAGTTATGGGCAGAAAACAAGACAGGACTTTGCTGACAGCAGACAGAGGCTTAGGTGGAGTGTCCCAGAACACTTCACATTGCAAAGAAAGGATTTGTCTATTTGGAAACAGGACAGAATGGAAAAAGTTGGCGTAGAAGTTACCTGCTTCTGGGTGAGTTTTTCTCTCTGGCTGTTCTCAGCTTAGCAGTAGGTGTTAATTTTTAATGTAGAGCAGGGGATGATTTCCACAACTTTCTTGTGAGGGCAGTAAAACATCCCACTGCACAGACTGGCCAGTGCTTGTGTGTACTCAATATGAGATATCCTAAATAAGACTCCGGGAATTGAGCTGCAGCTGTGGTATGTTAGATACCTTGCCCAATAAAAGTACCCTTTGGCTCAAAGAACTGATTTTTACTTAAATCTGATGTTTTAATACCAATTAGCAGAGATAAGGCAAGGTCACAGGAAAAAGAATTGTCTCATGCTTACAAGCTGTTAAAATCTTTAAACTCTGCAGCTTTGTGTGGGAGGCACTGTGGGAAAGGAGTCTCAATTAAAGTTTTCAGTCTGTCAGCACCTCCTCCATTTAGGTGTTTTCTGATGCTTCCTTTTGAGACTATAAAGAAGAAATACCACGAACTGGGTGTGGGGAACTGGCCTCCAAAAGCCCTTGTTGTCCCTGCTCACTTTAACACAAAGGTGTTGAAGCTTCTGAAATTGTTTTTTACCATTTTCCATAGATCAAAGTAATGAGACTTACAAAGCTCTTGTAAACTGTAGCAGTGTTTTCTGGAATTTTTAAATAGTACTGACAGATACCTGTTTCTAAAATTTGTTCCTGTTGACACCAGGAAGAGAGGAGTTATGTCCTTTACTGTGCAGTTAAGATGGTGGAAAAGCTCTTGGAAGAAGAAGAAATAGCCAATCCACTGCTGGAACACAGGCAGCCAGATAAATGCTGAAGAATGTCTGAAGAAATCTGAAGTTAAGCACAGTTCTGAGGTAGACCCAAAGTCTTAGGGGCCCAATCATTCTGCACTATTTCAACTCATATCATGTGTATATTTGCGAGCTTGGAGTGGGGAGGGAGAAACAACACTCAGGAAAGTCTTGAGAGACTTCTTGAACTTCGTTGACAAATGACTGGAGTTTTACTCCAGTTCATTGTAGGAGGGGAATATATACTTGCCTGAAAATAACCAGGTTTTTCTTTTCCAGCATTAATTTAAAAATATAATATTAGGGACAGACACACTCCAGGTTTCTCTCTTTCCTTTGAATTGCAGATGCTCTTTTCAGTTCCTGCCATTTTCAACTGTACTCCTTAGAAAAATGTGTGGAGTGCTATATACGCTCTGAACAAGTGTGTATTTGTGATAGCCTTTATCTTAGAAACAAACTGAATGTACTTTGATTATTTTTTTAGCTCTGTAAGTAATTGTGTTGATGCAGTTCACAAAGCATCTACTGCTTCCAAAATATGTAAATAAACCATTACTTAAGAATATTTATTGTATAACCAAAAAAAATTTCCAGTCTCAAAGATTCCTACTTTTATTTGCGTTTTCAAGATTTTTAATTTAAACTTTTCTAAATGCACTTGCAATTTAAATGTGGAGAATAGCTTTTGACCGTGGTGGTGAGGAGCTTTTTTTTTTTTGGCCATCAGTACAAATTTCTGTAGGACTGGTAACACTCAGTTCTTCAAGCAAGGATATTCTCTGTGGGTGAATGGTGACATGTGCCTGCGTCTTAAATATAATACGTAGGCTACAAAGTGTCAGCTCACATGCTTAAATTTAGGTTTGCTGTTCCAGTGCAATGCTATAATCTTTATTTCTTAGTGCAGATTACTTGCATTAAAGGGTCAGTTGTCAGGCAAGTAGTCTCTCAGGTTGGAGAAGTGTACAGTATATAAATAACTCCCCCAAGAACTTGGGGAAGTGGTGCAGATGTGAAGGAGTGCTCTGCTGAGCCTGGGCACAGCTCCTGGGAGCTGCCCATCTGTCAGGAGCTGCACCCCCAGCTCCAGTGAAAGAGCCCTTTGTGATCATGGCAATTACTAACAGGTGTAAGTCTGGATATGAAATTAGGTATTGCAAACTTTTACCAGCAAGGAACGGTGACTTTTTATTTTTATTGTATTTTTCAGTTCATTAGAATTCCCTTCGTTTTGATTTTACAGGGGAAAAGAAGAAAAGCTCCTGGGTTTTTTTGAACAGTACAACTTTTTGGTACTTCTAGTTCAAGTAATTTTATGATTTCTATAATACCACAAACTGAAATAGGTGCCAAGCTTCTTGTAATATGCAATTCATTTACTACTTTAGATGCCAGCCTAATTGTGAGTAACATTCTCAGTGCTTTATTGATTAATAAAAGCCAGGGTGAAAATGCATTCACACTGGTCCATTCAAGCAGTATTTCTTATTTCAGGAGACTCATAATTTCTTTCATTTAATGTTGCTGAAGTGGATGATGTAGAATAAAAATATATTTAGTATGTAAGAAAAGGTTAAGAAATTATTTTCTTCAAATATTGGCTTATATCCCATTTAACTGTAAAGCCAAACTATGAGTCAGTTGTACAAATGTTGGAAGATACGTCTGTATGGAAGAAAAAAAGATCTGTGTGCATATGTATATGCATTTAACAGCTTCAGTTCTTATTGAACTGGAGTTAAAAGAGCTGCTGGTGTTATCTCTAGGCCAGTTACTTCCAGGTATTGTTGTTAAAGCCCCACATGCAATGTGTTCGTTTGGCCATGAAGAAAAAATGCTCGTTACATAAGTGAACACAAAGAAGGGAAAGGAGAAATGTAATTTTAAAGTAATTGAGAGGTCACTGTAACCTTGGTTCTACGGCAGGGCACCGCTGCTTTTCACCAGAAATATTTTACATGCTCTGTCAAGAAATTGATGCTGGTTTTGTTTCTGTTCCAGAAGCTTCTGCACAGTTTGCAAGCTGGTTAGCTGGCCCTTTCTCATCTGTGCTGAGGATGCATTCTGCAGTTTGCTCACTTAGCTACAGAGAGGCTTTTTTCCTTTGACCTAGACTGCTAATCCCTCATTGCAAAGAGCAGCAGCTGTGCTTTGTCTGTGGAGGTCTCTGCACCGCATGCAGCCTCATTCGCCAGAGCCACCCCTCTTTGTGTGCTCAGCTTTTTCAATCACTGAAAGGGTGACTTTCTGGTTTGTTGCTCAGAAAACCCTCTTCAGTTTTGTGGAAGTCTACAATGCATGTTCTTTCGTTCTTTTTTTTCTTTCTTTTTTTTTTCTTTTTTTTTTTTTTTAATTCCCCAAAAATGTAAATTTCCAAGAGCTGTTACATATGATTTCACAACATTCTGTTTGACTAAAGCATTCCTGACATTCGGGAGGTGAAACATTTCGTGAGTCACTTTTTAGAAAGGTGATGAAATCTATTTCCATTTAAATATTAACCACTTTAGATAGCTGTGTTGAATTGCATCTCTAATGGTATGATTATGACTAAAGCATTTTTTTGTGTGTCCACACTGTATCCTCATTTAACATTGAATAGCTGGGCTTCAATTGGTACAAGTCCCTTAGTTAAACATGTGTGGCAATGCAAGATGTTCCTGCTAGTTAAAAGCTGAATAGGCACATGGATAGAAGAGTCCTTTCCTGCTTTAGGCTTCACTGCAGTGAGTGGCAAAACTCTACTACCTTCAAAGGCAGAAGGATTTGGCCTGTAGTTTCTCTGGGAAGATGTGATTTAAAATACCTAATTTATAAGCAGGCTTTTCCAATGTATGTAATGCAGTTGATTTAAATGCATTCCTTGAATACTTGAGTTACAGTTTCTGAGGCTACAGACAGATGTAGCCTAACCTGGACCTTTTGCCTTTTCTTCATTTCAGAACTTCCTTTTCATTCCACTTCAGCTGTTTTTGTTTGCTACTCAAAACCTGGTTTGGGGTGAAAAACCCAGAGAGTGACAGCTGGCAGACTTGGAGCTGAATGTGCTGTATAGCTGAGCTTGCAAATGTTCTGTTGCTTGGGCATCTTGACCTTAGATAAGAGTGGTTTGTGAGTGCCCCATCCAGGCACTTGTGTAAGCTGAGTAGGTTGCAGGTGGCACAGAACGTGCCATCCAAGGAGACAGAATTGTGACAGGAATCTGGAAGGAATAAAAGGATGAAATCGTGACCCGCTCTCATGAGCGAGAGAGAAGTGGCAGAGTTGCTAAAAGGAGAATAAGAAGATGGCTTGCAGACAACTTCTTTGTGTGTGGAAGGTTAAAAGGGAAGGAAATGCAGGAAGCAAAGCTTCCAGATACATAGAATGTGTTTATGTGTCTAAAAATCTGTTTTTGCATTGGGGATTTGTAGAGGTAATGAACAATCATAGCTTGATCTTCTAATGAGATTCTCATATGAAATAAAAACCTGCACACGTACAAAATGAACAGAAAAAATGTTAAGCCTTTTTTGTTGCCTTAAATAGGAATTAAATTCTGTTGATGCAGCAGTTCTGATAGCTGCATTCTAGAATAGTTTTATGATAGTGGGAGCAAGTGCCTAAAAACCAAGTCTCATGAAGTAAGGAAGGGACCATTTCTTTCCCTGAGGTCTTGTTACTTGTGATGTGCCACGAGGGATTCATCTTGTGCCACGAGGGATTCATCTTGTGCCTATCTTTTACTGTATATCTAAAAACACTGAGAATTAGTAAGATGCTGTGAGCTCATTTGCCACCCTCCACACTGACAGCACTCAGATCTGCCTCTCTCTGCAGATGTACTCACAGGATGTGTAAGAGATTGTGCTGAGCTAAAAACCAGTTGGTTTGAACAGAATCCAAGTGGAGTTGTGATATTGATGAAACACATCTTGGGAAATAAGCCAGGATATTCTGTGTGCTGTATTTTGAGTGTTTTTATTCGGTCTGTAAGGCAGTGTGGACCTCGGGTTATTCTCAGTTTGTGTTTGTTACAGAATTTCAAGACTGGATCCTGTCACCTTTCATTTCTCAGACTATATTTGCTAATAACCTTCATATTTTAGCCTATTTTCTTGTTTAATCTTTTTCTATGAACCATTTACTGCAATACCTCACATAAGCAAATACAGTTGAGCAACCTGGGCTGGTGGAAGGTGACCCTGCCCACAGCAGGGGCTGGAATGAAATGATCTTTAGGGCTCTTGCAGAACTATTCTGTGATTCTGCAATATTTGTCCTCCTTAATTGATTTACTGCATTATCTACCATGCCTTTTGCTTTCCTTGTATTTAACCTGATTATATATATATATTTCCTTTGTTCATCGCTGTTATTTCAAAGTCCTGATGGAAAAACAGTTTCAGTGTTTGTGGCAAACTACTGAAACTGAGGAATAAAAATTCAACTGTCATATTTTATATAAAAATACAGTGTTTCTGGTGACAGAAGAAATGTTGTGAAAATTAAGTATTCTTTTGTTCTAGGATCTCAGCAGCCTCTTTTTTATTAGCTGCAGGAATTTAAAGATGTAAATGTTTGAATTACCTTCGTATATTTACAAATAATTACATTGCTGACACATTTAGAAACATTTTTCTGTATGTACTTAAGATGAGGTCATTTCAAAGTTCATAATAAATTAAAAACACCTCATAAATTTGTTCTTTTATAAAAATTATGGCTTGAATCCAACTTTAGAGGGGGAGCAGTATTTTGTGAATTGCTTAAATGAGAGTTGAACTCAGCTATTATGTGGCCTTAAAGATTTTTGACTTCAATATCTGTTTTGGGGTAAAATAATGATCTTCTTTTATTGAGAGTATTGAGAGATGTGCTGAAGATGTAAAGAATTCTGGAGCTTTCTTTTTATGATCCTAGAGATTTGAGTGGCTAATGTTGCTCAAGCTGTGTGGTTCTAAGTGTAATTGAGCAGTTCATTTTTGTTCATTATCTAAACTTTGCCATCTGCTGGAAAGCCTTTTAGTGACATTATAATTTAGTCCAGTTGGAGCTCAATTAGAGTTTTCTGATGAGTCTGTTATCATGTGTTCACCAAACAAAAACCTACACACCAAACCCTGGTCAGTTTTGTTGCTCAGTTTTTAAGCAAGCGTTTGGAATCTCTGTGCCAAGCCTGCTGTGTTGTGCTGGGAGATTGTTTTAAGTGCTGTGGATTTGGTTTTTATGCAGCAAACCAAGACAATTTCTGTGGCAATTGACACCTTTCAGCTTCCTGACTGTAATTAGGAACCTACAACATCAATTTGTGGATCTTTTTAGTTTTAACTGAACTTTCTGTTGGGAGCAGGTTGTGAGAGCTGTGACTTTTGTGATCATGCTTTTCCACTTGAAATCCATAACAGCACATAGACAGAATTCTCCTGAACTTTAAGAACCTATCCATACAAGCCTTTGTTGTTTCCTTGATACTTTATGGCAGGAAAGAAAGAGAAATTAATTTCAGACATCACGTCCACACGTGTAACATCATCATGGCACAATGATGAACTAGATTTATTTGGAAGAATCCAGTGTGCTAGAATATTTCTCTGAGTAATTGTCAGAGCAGCATCTCAGACCATGCCAGTCCTTCTTCTGTGCTCTGGAGTGGATCTGTACCATGGAGCCAGAATAAGGAATTAAATAAGAATTTGTCTGGAAATTTTAAGTACTTCTAGAAATATTCTGTAAAGGCTTCCTGATGGACTTTTTTATAGAAAAAAAAAAAGGGCGCAGAACCTTACCAGCAATACCAGTATGGTTTGATTTTTAATTGTGGGTATGGTTTCCACAATACATGTGTGCACATAAAAATACTCTTAATGTAGTTGAAGCTATTAAATGAGGACAACATACAGACAGCTTATTTTAGGAGCTGCTGGCTGTCTAAAATAGAGACCTAATTGTCTTAGGTAGCTAACGTAGGTTGCCTTTTCTGATGAGCTTTTCTAAATGCTTAATTTATATGTGTGCTCTGATTTGTCTTAAAAGGAATCGTATTCTTTTCAAAGCTAGAACAAAGTAGCAGGTTTTTCCTTCTTCCTATTAAGTTACATGTCTGATTTCAGACAGATTGGGAGAAGAGAGACTTTCTGGCATACTTCACATTTGTGGAGTAAAAAATAAATAATTAATTCAAGAACCAACATCTGACAATAATACTATATAATAGTAATGATAAAATACCAAATCTATATTTTATTTGTCCCACCTGGAATGCTGTTGCTGTTACCTGCTGCACTGTGCTGACAAAATCAGCTGAGAACTTGAGAGATGTGCTTCTGTGCCACACGAGTGTGTATTTCTTTTTTTATCCTGTGACTACCACTTAGCAACATAATGTGCAGGAAGTGTAAATGTTGTTCTTTCCCTTTCTGTCTCCCAAATGTAAGGGAGGGTTCAGGAAAAGCACGTCATTCACAGTTGTTTTGTTTCCTGGAAATTATTCCAGTCTGACCCAAAAAAAAAAAAAGGACGACAATATAAATAAATGGTTTTTGCTTGCATTCAGGGGATTTGATGTTGCCTTTAAATTACTCCTCGAAATCTCCATTTAAATTGGCAAAATTCAGCTGGTCATAAATGAAAGTCTGTAGAAAGCTGACCTGTGGGTTGTGTTGGGCTGTCTGATGGCTCATGCTGACAGCTAGCAGGATTGTATTCATAATAATTTCTACTTTCTGCAGTTCAGCACACTCTGCCCTGCTTTCCTGGCTTAAAAATTAATTGCATGTCGTGACTTGGAAGCTGTTCGTTTTCTCTGGTCTCTGCCAAACCAAGCTATGAGAGCTGATTTTCATTAGGAAAATACTGGTGGTCTGCTTAAGTGTTCCATAATTTCTTCCTCTCGAAGTTACTGAATGAAAAAGTAAAAATCTGAACTAACTTCACTGCTCAGTAATAAATACCTTTTTTCTTCTGAAACCCTGGCACCAGGTGTCTCTTGCTGTTGTCTTTTCTTCACTGTTCCCTAAAATCCAGTGAGTTTGCCACTCATTAATTTAAGGAGGTTTTGAATTAATTGAAGAATAATATCCAGGCCCTTTGGGCTGAATTCATTGACAAAGGGCAATTTCTTTGTTAAATACATATTCAAAGGTAATTCTACTATGCTTAATTCACTCAGTGAAAAAATTCCAGAATCTCAGGGTTACACTTTCTCAGCTAAGTGAAGAGCTGGTAGGATTTAAGTCTTTTCCCTACCACCTGAAAGTAGTGCCAAGGCACTGTTTATCAGAAGAGGATAATAATTTGTAAAATAAGATCTTTAGCCTACTTTTCATATGTCTGCTGCTGATATTTGAAGAATTGTTCAGATGCCAGAAAGTTATGGTTTGTTTTAACTGTGTTCGATATTAGAAACTGGTTAAAAGAAAATTGGCTACAATAGAGCAAACTAAAAAGGTAATGGAAAATTAATTTTTAAATTGGATTAAATTTATTCTGTTTGATTAATCTTTTGGGAGCTACATTTCTACAGGGCAGGTTGAGCAGACTGAAAGAGAGGCTGTCACAAAAAGTCGATTTTTAGGAGTCAGGGATCTTGGATTCTATTCTCAATTCTGTCACTTACTCACTGTGTAAGCCTCTTAAATTGCATGAGTCACTTAATGTCTCTGCCTCATTCACACTTCCTATAAAAGTGAGTATTACTTACATCATGCCCAGTGTTTGACAGCTCCCTTTGCATCTCCTCCTCCCGTGTCATGTTCCAGCCTTTGAAGTCATTTCCAGCAATGTACAGAACTGTATCCAGTTTTATCTAAACTCTGTGTCCAGTGTAGGTCTGTAGATGTGACTATCCCCAAAAAGAGCTTTAGTGGGAAATTTCATTGTTAAAGTTTGTTGTTAAGAGAGTAAAGTACTGGGAATTTAATTCATTTAATGCCACCATTCATCTGCATCAAAATCCCCCTTCACTATTTTTGATGCTTACGTGCTATCAAACTTTTAAAAAGGATCTCTCATTCAATCACAAGGATTTTGAGGCATTTCTAAACAGAGTAATGAAACTCCACTACTACTTCTTATTTCCCCAATTTATGTCTTTCTGTTACCCATCTGCCACATCATGTAAGAGCCCATGGTTCCTAAAGACCGAACCTTTTTTTTTTTAAGGCATTTTTATAGCCTACAGAAATTATGTGTGGAGAACACAATGATGTATTTTATTTTGGTTCACCTGCACATACTATCATTTCAGATTTTTGGAAGAGCTTCTCTAGTGGCATTTTGTAGAAGACAAGGTATAGTCTTAAGGAACATAGATATGTAAGGAATAGAATTATTTTTGAATCATCATGCTGTTTGTCACAGCAACTCAAAATATTTCAAACAATTGCCTTTTCTTTTTATACTTTCAGTGTCTTTTAATGTTTGCAAGCTTTTCTGTATCCCACATATAAGGAGGAGTGGTCCTTGGAAAACGAAATTGCTGATAAACATTTTCTGTAACGAACTAAACTCCATTTGAAGAAAAGCTGAGATTTGTATAGTATGGCTCAGCTGAAGAAAAACTCACAGTTGAATAACACTTTGTTTTGGCTGTTTTCCTAACTGGCAATTTCTTGATCTGAGTAGGACATCCAGGACTGCATAAATATTTAACTAGAAAGGCCATGCGTATGCGTGCATGCATTTTGGATCTAAAAATAGTTTTCCTTGAACAGGGTTCAATTCTGACTTTACTTGCTTCACTTTTAACATGCAGCAGACTCTATGTGGAAAAATGAATGCCTTTTTACTGGCCAGCTAGAATTCCCTTTGCTTGGCACTGCCTCTTTTCAACTCTTCAGTGCTGTGTACTTCCATTTAGTCAGCAGCAATGTATGTAATCTATTTCTGGGCATGAAGGAATAAAGAACAGATGGCCTAGGAAATGCTTTTACAATTATTGGGCTTTTTCTTTAAAAGTAGTTTCGAACTCCACCTGATTTTTCCAACTTCCTTTGCTGATTATTTCCGCTTACCCTTCCTTAAAATTGAGTTTAACATAAAAATTGTGGAGTTGATTTTTTTTTAAACCTGGTATTTAATATGCCAGATTTCATTCCTTTTTCTGACAGAAGAATTGACAGAAAAATCCAGCATTAAATGACTGTTAAATTAAATTCTAAGGCTACAAAAGTCCAGATGTGTACAGATTCTCCTGTTCCAGTTAAGAATGTTGATGACCCACAGTTACAGGGTGATATTTTATTCTGAGTTCAGAGCAGTGCCAGGCTTTTGAGGAAAGCAGGCATCACCTGGTCAGCAGGAGCACATGGCAGTGCGGTGCTGTGTCAGGAGAGGGCTGAATTTCCATCCACAGGTGTTTGTGGAGTGTGTGAATTGTGCAGTGAGGGCCAAGCTGCTGCCTGTGCAAACTGATTCCCTTTCTTCCCAGAACAGGAATGGTGAAAGTAAAAGCTCATGAAAGGATTTTTAGCCTTGATGAGTGAGTGTTGACATCTGCTGACACTTCTGAGGGTGACACCAGCCTGTCAAGCACCGAGAGTTGAGATTTGGATTACGTGGAAGCTGCCCTTGAGGAACTACTGGGCACCATCCTCTTGTTCCACTGGGGGGATTTGAAAGCTGAATTAGGTTATTGGTATTTTTTACTGTGGCTGTAGGAATTCTCTGATGTTGCTCTGAACAGCAGAGGATGGTAACTCTGCCTGGTTCCAGCTAGCCTGGAAAATCCCATCAGCATCACCTACTTTTGATCCATCTTCAGTGGAAGTCATTAGTTAAATATCATAGGCCTTATGCTTTAAACCTTTTTTAGTGTTCCCAGTTCTTCATAGGTCTGTGTAGAAAAGGACTTTGGAGTCTGAATTTCAGTACTGTGTTGTGCTTTGTAATACCTGCAACAAAAAAAATTCACCTTCCCCCCACCCCAGAAGAACATAGGTTCTAATTTAACTCTTTAGTCTATGGTATTAGCTCTTGATGGGAAACTATTTCTGGTTATACATATGATGATTTCCTTTAGTTAAACTTTACTCTCTTTTCTCTTTTTTCTCATGTGTCCTTACGTGGTCTGCTTTAATGAAGTTCTGTTCCTCTTTATACAAAACAATAATGGTGCAGAGCCTGCAGCCATTATTGTAACACCATGGCTGTGATTATATCAGCTAAGGGGCAGCCACTGGCTCTAGGCCAAGTAAAACGATGAAGAACAACCTAACTGTTAGATGAGACAATGAGACATGTGAAGGGCTTGGGAGTATTTCAGTGAGTCTCTTAAATTCTCTTTACTCACCTGAAAGCTCAGTTAGCAAATCGCTGTTTTTGTTGGAGATGAGCATGTTTGTATTCACACCAAAGCTTAAGACAATAAAAAGATTGAGATGCCATCCTCACTTTAACCTTCCCTTTGCCAATTTAACTGGTTCTTAACCAAACTTATGCAAGTAGGATTTTACAAATGTTCTCACTGCTGGCAGTGCTTGCTGTGTGTTTCCAGGCCTGTGCACAGGTAGCTCCCCTGGGTGTGGATTTGATTTTACCCCAGTAGGCGTGTTTGTCTGTAGAATGGCACCTCAGCCTTGGATTAGCTGTTTGCAAGCTTCCTGTTACTAATCATCACATCTGCTTTGCAGAACCCCCTCCAGTCCTGTAACTTTACAGGTCTGTAGAGCCCTTGGATGTTTTCACTTTTTTATATTCACCTTTTCTAGTAAGCATGAATATTAGTCTCTTTTTAGAGAATATTTTGCTTGTTTGCATCTTTTTTTTCACTGAATAATTAAGTTCTACAATTTGATTACTGTATTGAGTGTTTGATCACTGCAGGCTGTAGAGCTTCTCCCTCCACTTTGTGTTGAGAAGTTTCCTTTTTGAAATGGGTTTACAAGTTGCAAGTGGAAGAGCTAATTGCTTTTGTAACTTTTTTCAAAAGCTTTCTGCTGCTGCAATAACAAGATTTGTCACAGTAGCAAAACCAGTTCAGGACGGAATGACCCTGAGAACATACCTGATTGGCCAGCCAAGAACCAAAACAAATGTCTGAGGGAAAAATCGGGAATGTACATCAGAGCGTTACACTGGTGGCTGGATTATCCAACTGGTCATCATTTCATCAGGATTTCTTTTTTCTCCTTTATACTCTTCAGATTAGATCCTTGAAAATTTAAAAAAAAAAAAAAAATCCTTTGAAATTCTGTTTTGTCTCCAACAGTGCCCTTAAAGATAGTCGTTTCCCCCCAGTGACGAGGGATGAGCTGCCACGGCTTTTCTGCTCAGTGTCTCTGCTCACTAACTTTGAAGATGTGTGTGACTACATGGATTGGGAGGTAAGAACGTCAGATATCTCTAATGAACATCTCTAGCTGTAGTCACACTGTTTAGATGATCTGCATATGTCAGTGTAGCTGTCACTGGTTTGCACTCTGTACACGTGGTTGTGTGCCATCACCTCAAGAGTCTGAGCCCTGCAAATGGAATAAAGTTGTGGTTTTGCCCACAGAGGCACTCAGGGTGGTCTGCACAGTTGTCTTGGTGTCTAAGACTCCATCAAGGAAGGTGTTATCTGAGCAAGGGTGTCCTGAGGCCTCCTTTGCAGCATCTACCTGATACATCAGTCCACTGACTCTGGGAAGGGCTGTTCCAGTATGGAAGTTAACAGTCTGCTGTCTGCTTCTGGATACAAGCACTGCACAAAATTGCAATCCCAGAACAAGCTGCTTCATTGAGCTTGTAGAAACATTCATCTTCCTCCAAATTTTATTTACTTTCAGAGTGAGTGTCCTGCACAGACCTCACAAAGCCTTTATAGGGTGAGGCCACGTAAATAAATCACTGCTCTCATGCTGCTTACACAGGGAGCTGGGTCTGTTCTAATTGCCAGGTTCTAGGAAACCTGCATGCATCCTCTTGGAACAGCAGCGTAAAAGAGATGAAGAAGCAAATGCTGGCATGTGTATGACAGTGGATACTGATGGAAGCATTAGTCTGTAATGTTCTTTTGCTCAAACTATTTGGCATTAGATGCTTGCAGAAAACAAGGTGCTTGACTTAAGATGAACTCCACATCTCAGTCATCATGTTACATTCCTCTTTCCTCTTGGAATCTGTTTTTGAGTGGACATAAGAAAAAATTTGAAATTGTCGTAGAATAGCAAACATTATAATGCCAGAGACACCACAAAAGCTACAGCATTTCCCTTTAATAATAACTTACCCTGACTAAATATTTAGAACTTCTTTGGAGAAAAAGAGGCCTTCTGCTTATTTGGACATAAAAAAATGTATATTCAATAGAAACTGCATTTGTTAGAACCATAAGAGCCATAGCATTTAGCTCTTTGCATGTGATAATCTATAAATATTATTAGGTGGTGTTTCATTGTCTCAAAAATAAACTTCTAAGATGACCTCCGTATTCACCCTTAAGGGAAAGCTGAAAGCAAAGCCTGAGTTCAAAAATCTACTTTCCCTGGCTGGGAAAGACTTCTTTATCCTTGGTTTTACCTTTGTTCTTTGGGCGACTGCTGATTCATTACTGGAAAAAAAAAAGAGACTTTTACTTTCTATGCCCTTTTTATATTTTGCTGCAGAACTTGTGAGACTTTAATAACAGTGTAAGTAAGCATAAGGCAGAATTCCTTATGTGTTTCTGAATTCTGATTGATTTTATGGATGCCTACAGTTGTTCATATTGGAAAGCCCTGACTTACAAGAGAAGAATGCAGGAGTCAAAAATATTAAAGGCCTTGTGTTGCTTAGTTGTTATCTTCTATTTTATTTGAGGTTCTCTAATGATAAATTTTAAAAAATCCTTTGTAAATTCCTACAATTCTTAGAAATGGTCACAAACTAAGTTTCCATGCACAAGAGTCCAGAGGAGAGGAAGTGACATATAAATGTGAGATTATAAAATTTGTAATTGTTAGTCCTTAAAAGAATGATTCATCACTGTGTGTGCCTGGCTGTCAGATAGCTTATGTCACCCATGTGTATTTAAATGGAGATGTAATGGAATACACAATATTAATGGCAGAAGGACATTCCAGGATGTCTAGAGTGTGATGTAAAGAGAGATTGTGCATCTTTCATCTTCTGTCGTGCTGAGATCATCCTGAAAAACATCAGCCTAGTTAGGAGTCCCTGCTTTTGTAGGTGTGCTGCTGCTGATCTTGTGGGAGCCAGGTCAGCAATCTGCTGACAATATTTCAAAATTGCTAATTCAGACAACTCAGTGCTCTGAGGGCCTTAGAGACAAGGTCATCTGAAGACAGCTCAGGAGTGTCCTGAAGCAGAGTGGTGGATGTTTTCTCATATTAAGGAGTTACCTTCTAAAAGAAATAAATGAATATTTCAGCTGTAAAATAAATTCTGTAGGCTTTTTTCAGCTTCTGACATTATTTCATTTTACTTTCAGGCCTTTGGGCTGGTATCTTCTGAGTATTTGATCTCTCTAGTGATGTTATATATCAGTGTAATGGAAGTTGGGTTTTAGGAGTGTTTGGTGATGAAATAACATGTTAAAAGCTGCAGTGAATTAAATCTGTTAGTCACAAAGTTACTTTTTTCCTGTTTATGAACAATGTTAGATTCCTGGGGAAAAAGTGGTTGTGGCCATGGCCAGCCACAAGAGACTCTTCCTCCCATTTCACCTGCTTATATCATATGTAACAAGAATGAAAAGTTTGAAAATTGAAGTCTTAATATAAGCAAATATATTAATTGAAGTGGCAGAACGTTGTAAATATTCCTTATTTGTTTTGTGTCTGCCCTGCAGTTATGGTAAAGCAAGTAAATTATCACTGGAGAACCTGTTAGAGCATTTTTTGATGAAATTTGTGTCCACAAGGATGAGCCACACCAAACAAGGTGATGCCCTTTTAAAACATTGACTCTTC
Organism: Brachypodius melanocephalos; assembly: GCA_013398615.1. Lineage (NCBI taxonomy): Eukaryota > Metazoa > Chordata > Aves > Passeriformes > Pycnonotidae > Brachypodius > Brachypodius melanocephalos. The sequence continues at coordinate 4,507,019 of VZSR01002045.1, forward strand.
ATTTCCACCTGCAGCGTTGGAACCTTTGGATTCAAATGGAAATAACATGTTGGTTATGTGGGCATAAAAATGTCCAGCTAATAATGCTTTGTGTTTGTGCACAGAATTCAAAAGCAACTGAAAACCTTCTGGCAATGGAATATCTTTTATGACCTGATCCCAGTGCAGGTACTCTCCACAGAATTATTGTAACCTGAAAACAGGGTGGCTTAAACAATGCCCTGGAAAGGTGTCCAGCCTCTTTGTTCTGTTTTTTCCCAGTGTTTTCGGCATTTTGATTTTTATCTGCATCCAGCTCCTTGGTATCAGTAATCTTGGTTTCCATGCTGTCATTTTGATACCTTACAGTTCTTATTAGCACAGAAATAGGAGTTTGAGGCTGGCTGCTTTGTAATATTCCCATTTCCTCGTCATACATGAGCAGAAATTTTGAAGGCTCCAGGCTCGAGTCCATAGAGTGACAAACCTTTGATCATTGGGTTGCTGCTTTGGGCAAAGTAAATGCTCTTAACTGAAGCCTCATTAGATTTGGCAGCTGTTTTGCCTGCAGATTACAGCTGGTGACCAGGTGATTTTATCAGCAGCAGCAATGGTGACAGTGTCAGAGGAGGCAGAACAAGTTTAGCTCCTCAGCTGGATTTCCTCCAGCCCAGGGATGAAGCCACATGTGGGGAGCAGAGGAACATCCTGTGTGCCTGTGCTGCAGCTGAGCTTACATGGCTGTAAGTGAACACCAAAAGATGACACCCACTGCAGTGCCACCTCCTGAAACTCTGTCTGCCATGCTGAAAGGTTCCCATTTGGGGGTTTTACCATGTCAGGAAGCTGTTTTTATCTTTCCTCTGCTTTAACAAAGCTGCCAATCTCTTGCAGGTGGGTGTCCATGGCATTAGGATAGAATTCATCAACGAGAAAGGCTCCAAGCGCACGGCCACCTACCTGCCCGAGGTTGCAAAGGAGCAAGGTCATTGTTGCACTTTATTTCCTATGATCTGGTGGAGAATTTAAACGTACCTGTAAATCTAAAATGCGATATTTGACCTTGCACTGATGTCAGATGATGGAGCAATATTTAATTGTAAGAAGATTCTTATATAAAATGCCAATTACATGCTTGTGTCAGTCTCCCAGAGGGATTCAGTGAACTGGAGCTGGTTTTTAAGCCAGTCATAAATGCAGCGTAGCTATGGGAAAATAAAATGTGGAGGGGTGGTACAGTGCTGTCAGCCAGGCTAACAGGTCTGAAAAGCCTCCAGTTTTTGTCTGGCTGCTGGGCTGGGATATAAGGGATGCAGAAGCTCTGTTAAGTGTTGGGATGGCTGGGCAATTACCTTAACCCTGATTGATTCCTCAATTCCTGGTGATCAAGTTGTTTTTCAGTTAGGTACGTTCTGCTAGTAATGAATTCTTTTAATCCATTCCTTCTTTTATTATCCAGATACCTATAATACACAGTTATTGTAAAATCAGCCATGTCTCTGTAAATATGAAGAAGTTGGATTTCAAGTTGTCTGCACATGTTCAACTAATAATTATTTTAAATGTTATACAGAAATTTAGTCTTTCATATTGTCATAACCATTTCTAATGTCTAAAGTGACTGTGATACTTGATCACACCTGAATGTTTTGGAAAAGTTTAGTTTTGTATCACACACCCAGTCTAGGACTCCTGGGTTGAGTGGGTTTACCTTTAATATATTTCAGCTACAAGATGAAAAATGTATGCTGTATGTAGAGTGAAAAATATATATTGTAAAGAAATCCTAAATGTTCTGATCTTCTGAAGTAGGGAAGAACATTTTGGTTTCTCCCAAGCAGAGCCCCTGTGCTCTCAGCAGCACCACACACTGTTCTGTGCTTTTGCAACATCTGTTCCCTTTGCTTCATTTCTCACTAATTTGTGCTACTGTGAAATTCAACAGGATGGGACCACATTCAAACCATAGATTCCTTGTTGAGGAAAGGAGGCTACAAAGCTCCCATTACTAATGAATTCAGGAAAACAATAAAGCTAACCAGGTATGCACTGGGATCCTGCACTTTGTAATGCTCCTTCCTGGTAAGTGCTCCTGCAGGTGAGGATGGTGAACTCTCCATTCGTGGTTGCTTTGTTCCTACAAGAGCAGACTGAGGAGAGCCTTGCACAGGGGTGGAGGAAGAGGTGGCTGTTCAATACCAGCCACAATATTTGGATATTTGCATATTTGAGTTGATAACTCTGCATGTTCACAGCAGTTCTCACTGAGGGGTTTTTGGCTGTGGTGGTTGTTCAGGTTAGCAGGGATTACTTGCTCTTGTTAGGAAGGAGTCTGTAGGAATGCCTCTAAAGCTATTTATTTGTATAAGGCTGCAGTGTAAAATGACCACTGAACTCTGGTTATTTAGTTGTAAATGGAGAAATAGGATTTTTTTAAATCTTAGGTTATGAGGAAGTTTTGACCATTTGTCTTCTTCAAGGAGATAAAGACTTTGGGTCTCAATGGGTGTTTGGAATTCTGGATCCTCCTAGGAAGAGAAGCTGAGGTCCCGTGTTCTGTTCAGTTTGGAGAGGGCTGAGAAAGATCTCATTGGGGTTCTACAGGTTCTTGGGGGACACTGGAACAGAGCTGCTTATCCCCTGTTTCAAAGAAGCAGTAGAACATGAGGAAAAGGAATGAAGCTCAGGGGGAGTTCAGACTGGACATCAGGAAAATATTCTTTGCTGAGAAGGTAGTCAGGCACTAGAAGAAGCTGTCCAGAGTCATGGCATCGAGCCTGTGGGAGGCCAAGGGGTGTCTGAGCATGCTTTTAACCATCTGGTTCAGGTTTAGGGAGTTGCGTGAGGAGTGGGGAGCTGGACTCGATGTTCCTGCTGGGTCCCTTCCAACTGGAGATACTCCGTGATTCTAGTCTGAAAAGAATGTAACTACATTTAATGTAGCTGGGATCATTTTAAAAGCAGAATTTGGCAGACAGTTGATACTGATTGTTTAAAAACAGCCCAAAAATCTGTAGTGCTTGTGTATGGTTTTTCCTACTAGGTTTTTATAGAGGGTTGGCTGAAGATACAGGACATTCTCTCTTTCCTCTACTTCAACCAACATAGTAGGCAACCCTTTTTAATAATTCTGTTTCCTTAAAGTATTAGTTATGTTGTGATTTGTCACATGATTCAGGGAATGGTCCCGACAATTGTGCCAGTTCCCTTGTGCAGCTGCAGTCAGTCTTACTCTGAGCACCAGAGCTCTTCCCCCTGACCATCCCACCCAGCAGTGCAGCATTCCTGGGGCTGTTTGCAGCTTCCTGGTGACTGAGCTTGGCCTCTGCTCTCTGGCAGGTACCGCAGTGAGAAGATGACGATGAGCTACACAGAGTACCTTGCCCATCGTCAGCACCATCACTTCCAGAATGGTATTGGGCACCCCCTCCCACCATACAACCATTATTCCTGACACTGAGCCGCATGACCAGTCACTGGACCTCTCTGCAGACCTCTTCCCAGGAGACCCTGCCCCTTCCTGGTCTAGCTATCTCTATTACTGTACCATTTTATGATGATAGTTTCCGTTGCCACGCTGAGGCTCCGCGCTTGGTTCAGCTCATCGTGGCAACGGGAGGGAAAACTGCATCACCACAAAGATCCCATAACTTTTTTATTCTTGAGTCACTGCAGATTTTTTTGCAGCGTATTACCTTTGGGTTTTTTCATGAAAATTTAAATTTCTACTTCGTTAACATTGAATTATATCAATCAAGGCTTTCTGTAACTGTGGATGGAAGGAAGAGTTTCAGGATTGCAGTTAGGGAAGCTTTGCTTAGCAAAAAGGCATTCGTGGCTTTTGCATTAATGGGTGTGATAGGGAATGAAACATATCAGATTCAGGTATTGAAGCAGACAATGAATTGCATTTTCATGATGTTGTTAATGACATTGTGTGTCCAATATCTCACCTTCACAGTAAAGATTCCATGTAGCTCTGTACAGGATCTCCAGATCCAGCACAAACAGCCCCAGCACCGAGGCTGACACTCAGAATGCTTTTCTGGGATGAAGAGAAGCAGAGAAGAGAGAGGTGATGTTAACATGGCAGCATTTTCAGAATCAAGTGGCCTCAAGGATAGGGCACAACCCAACCCAGGAGCCCTTTGTGTCCCTTCCTGTGCTGGGAATCTTGGGCAGCCCAGGCCTGGCAGGAGGAGTCACAGAATGCATTTGTAATGAGACCATGCCTTCCTGATGACTCAAATTAGGAGTGACTTTTGTGTCCTAAAAACAGATTGGTGAGTAGCAGATGTCATATTAGGAAGAAAATGGATTTAGATTTTAGTGCCTTTGACTATAACATAATTATATACTTATATATAAAATTCATAGAAAACATATACTCCAGACATTCTAGCAAACCCTGTTGAGGCTGCTCTGGCATCAGGGTTTTGGACAGTTTTGTTTTTCTCTTTAAAGTGAGATTTTTTTTTTATTAGTATTATTATTATTATTAGCAAACTTATTTTGGAAAAGAGAAATACCTGTTTTGTTCTTTCATCTGCTCTTGAACTTACTGAGTTTAATCAAATCATGAATAGTTGGATCAAGTTAACTTTTGTTTAATCAAAGAAAAAAGACTGTTGTGAGAGAGCCAGGACAAGAATGCCATAATGTTACATGTTTTCATCTATTGCAGGAATAGTGCTTGAGAGCTGTAAGTACTGTGTAATAATTCTGATACCCCTCCACACGGTAGAAGAAAGAAAACCCATTGGAAGTTTTTTTTCTGCTGTAAAAATAGGATTTAGTTAAAGGTATGTGTGGTCTATTTGCAAGGCCAGTCGATGGCAGGAGCTCACTCCTTCCTCCTGTGCCTGCACAACTCCCACTGCTGCCTGTTACAGGAAAGACCTTCCTAAATCTGTGTGAGCAAACCACAGGATGCAGAAATTCCAGTTACTTTCAGTAATGAATGTTTGTAAATACACATATATGTAAAAATCAATTAGAAAAAATTCAGTTGTTTAAAAAAAAAAAGAAATTGGATTAATTGTAAAAGTGTTTCAATAGGGTTTCAAAGTCGGATAAGGATAAATTTTGCTCATCCCTTTTGTGAGGTTAGGTCTGCCACTTAGTTTCTGTGGAGGTTCTTGTAGAAGGTCTTTGGTATTCCTTCATCCACAGCATTGATGTCCAAATATTCCTATTTTCAGTTGTGATGCCTTAATTTTTAAGCAGAGGGCCTGAAATTTCAGGAGCCAAGAGATGCCAGCCAGAAGCTGCAAAAATGAGTAGATGTTTATACAGAGGCTATTTTGGATGATACTGTTGTCTTGTTTCTACTTGGGGAACACTTTTAGATGAATTAGTCTTCAAGTGGAAATGTGAACAAGTGGCTACCTGATCAGAGTTGTGGGTTTTTTGTTTTTCTTGCCCTTATAGGGAACCTTGAGCACAAACTGAATCATTCTGCTGCGAAAAAAAAAAAGTCATCCAACCCCATCTTTATCTGTCATCTCGTTACAGCTCGCTCGTGCTTCTGCATGAGCTCATTGTTAGACGTTTTTTAAAAAGATCTATTATATATAAAAATATATATGTATTGAAAGGTGCTAATCAACCTCAAGAAGGTCACGTGACTGGTCATGCGGATCTAAAATCATATCAGATTTTTTAAGAAATCTTCAATATATGCAGATGTTATACAGAATTTCTTACCAGTGTAATAATGATATACTGATGAATAAACAATCCTGCAGGATTTGAAGGACAAGGTCAGCAATACTTCCCACCATGGCTTGGGGGAGAAAAGGATAGTTTTGTCTCCTTTTTGTATACAGCATAATGCACAATGCATTTTTGTCTATCTCTTAGTAGCTGTTGCTTAAAAATACAGTTCAAGGGTGTTATACAAACTGTCAAGGTGTGCTTTTGAACTGAGCTCATGCCAGACCCTTCTGGACCAGAGTTTTGTATCACTAATTAAAAAGAAACTGTTACAGAGTCTGTGGTCAATCAGATTGTATGATTTAAAATTTTTTTAAAGATTGGAATAATCAGTCTACCTACAGTGTTTCTAGGGCACCTACCTCCTCAGCACCCTGTGCTGAACTGCTGCAGATTGTCTCTCTGTAATTGTGGGATTCTTTGTACCAAACGTGCAGCTCACTGTGACATGCACTGGCACAGAATCGGTCTGTTTGCTTAAAGCTGCTCAGCAACTGCTCTCACCAATGTCATTCCCTCCTAGTTCCATTTAGGAGCTTTTAGCTGTGTTGTTGGGGTTAGCTACGGATTTGGTTTGCATTTGGGGTACTTTATAGAAATTAAGGTACAACCAAGCAGCTTATTTCACTGTTTGTTAAGTTGAAATGCTGATTTGTTTTTTTAATGAGCACTACTCAGTTTGCCTTATCCCATTGACAAGATTGTTGGGTTTTGTTTGGTTTTCTTTTTTTTCTTTAATTCTCTTGCCTAATGTTCCTAAAAACTCTGTTGTGTAAACTGAGTTAGACAACCAAACCATAGACTTGACACGAAGCTGTTACTTGGTGATGCTCCAAGTGTCCTTCCTGCTGGGTGGACGCTCCGGCCCGACCTCAGCCCCGCTCTGGAACCAAGGTGGGCACAGCCCTGGCACACCTGCATTTGGATCTGGACCTCTCTACTTGTCTTCAACTGTGCTGTCTGGAGTAGGTTACATCTCTTATGTGTGTTAGATCGAACCAAAGAAGCCTCCAGCCATGCCCAAATGCTGCTCCTAAAGCCTGCCTTCCAGTCCTTCCAAAATCCCTGCAGGATTAAATGTGTTCACTTTTTTATTTTTGTACAGTTTCTAACTGATTTTTGCTAGTGATGTTAATTGAATTAAGTTTATTTGGGGAGTCTGAGTACCTCCTCAATTGAAATAAACTGGTGACTTTCATTTATGTTAAAAAAAAAAAAAAAAGTTAAAAAAAAAAAAGAGAAACCCAAAGTGTGCCTCTCAGATTTAAGGGTTTCTGGTTACATTTATTCTTAAGACCAGCAATGATTCTTTATATACAAAGATATGTTTTCCTCATTTTTTATTACTGTTAAAGAAAAAAAAATAAAAAAGAGAAACCTCTTTCTTTGCTCTGGACTCAGTAATTGCGCTGGTACATAAACGCACTGAGAAAACAAACTTTTGTTTGAAACTTTTGTAACAACTTATGACTGTTTTTGTATATCAAAGTTGATTCTTTTCAAGATATTTGGATCTAGTTTCTAAGTTATTTTAGTGTTTTATATGTTACAAAAAAAAGAAAAAAAACCAAACCAACGAACTTACTTAAAATTGTTCACCAGCATCTTGAGTTCTCTTCAATGCCATGGTGACACTCAGTGGGCTTAGAGCTACCTGGAGTAGCTTGGAAGGCCTCAGTCTTCTCCTTCCTTCCTTAGCAACTCATTTGATGACAGTAATATCACAGATTACCTGAACCCCCTCCCTTTATAACTAGATCCTTCTTCCTTCCACATTGAATTGCTATTAGTGTGAAGAAACTGTTGAAATGGGCATTTTAAGTACGGCTTAAAAAGAGAAAAATGAGGAAAAAAAAAGAAAAAAAATGCTAGAAGGTTATCTGTGGGTCTGTGAGATATGGCTGTGGAAAGATATTGTAGTAGTTTTAACACTATTGTTATTACCTTTTAAATCATTTACCCAATAAAATAAGGAAAAAGAATCACCATTTCTTTTTATGTTTCTCTGCTTAATTGTGTGGCTTGGTCAATGTTTTTATTTTTTATTTTTATGTTGATATTTTTTATCACCTTGGGATGCTGAAGGCTGATGCAGCCATTCCTGCACTTGCTCTGAAACTTTGATTTAGGAGATAACAAACCTCTGAAGGGAAACCTGGCTGGCTAAATAGTAAACCAAGTGATGGAAGCTGGCTCACAGATTTGGTATCATTAGTCTGAATGTGTAAAACCTACACTAAACCTCATCTAAAACCCTGAGCCATGGAAAGGCAGAGCTGGTTACCACTTCTACAATGAGTTTCCACTCTTCTCTGTGCTTTAGTTACATGCTGTAAAAATCAAACCAGATGTTTCAGATGTAGAAACTTGCTTACTCTTACATATTTGTCAGTATTAAACAATAAAAGCTGATTTCCAATTAGTTATAGAGAGCTGCTGACAATACTCAGCAGTGCCTGCAGTGGGAAATTGCTTGCTTGGTTCAGCCCAGGCTGCCATACAGCACTTCACACTGGCTTTCTGCTTAGGCTGTTTCATCAGTCTTTGTACTCTTCAGAGAAATTAGGCTGGAGAATTGATTCTTTTCCCCAGCCACATGAAAAATTGAGTCCTCTACAATGGATTTATAATCATACAGGGTGGGCAGCACATCCAGGATGTTCTTTTTCCAAGAACAGTATTTGCCAAGAACTGCTCTTGAGGCAATAACCTGCCTGTCTGAGCTGTACTGGGTCACAGGAATACATTTAACTAGGCTGCAATCATGTTTATTACAGCCAGAAGCACTTGCAAAGTGCATTAAAACTACTTAGCCATCCTGCTGTGTGGGACTGAGCGCTCCAGCAGCTTTCTGAACAAAGGTGTGAGCTGGAAACTTCTGTGCATGTTCTCCCATCTTCTGCTAAAGCTGTGAAATGGGAACTGCAGGACAGTGCCCAGGCTGGGCAGAAAGCATCATCCTTGTACTGGAACAATTCCCTGAGCTCTGCACCTGAAAGACAAGGACAGTGATTAAAGGATTTACACCCTGCAGGGAGCTGTGCCAGGGAACAGGCATAAATCAGCCTGAACTGCTCAGAATTCCAGAAATCCCAGTCCCTGTTGTGCTCCCAGGAACTGCTTTGTGCAAGGTACACAGCATCAAGGCTGTAGAGACTGTTTCAGACAGAAGCCTCCATCTCCTTCCCTGATTTATAAAAAGCTGATGTTATGTGCCACTCTGAGTCTTACCTAGTTATAAAGAGTCCTAAACAAGACAGACTCAGCCCTGGCAGAATTAGAATGATGACAAAACTACCCAGCATCCAGTAAAATGCATTTATTTGTTTTAATTCCAAGGTTTAACAACTATTTGCCCAATGATCTGGACTTAGGGCACAACAACAACAAAAAAAAAGCCCACCAGAGCAAAATATGAAAATAAGTACACAAATTACCCCTTGTTTGTAAATGTTACCTCATAACCAAAGTTTAGCACATTAAAAAGTTTACAAAATTTATCACACTTACAAATTATTCAGAACTAACAGCATATGTGGCAGTTGAGTCCATCCTTGCCCTCACCAACCCATTCTGTGCCTGGATAATGCCATGCTGGGACTGGAGTGTGGGGTAAGCAGCCCTGCAGGTTCCTGCAGCCCCCCAAGTTCCTGCAGCCCCCCCCCCAGGTTCCTGCAGCCCCCCTGGAGCTCCAGCCCAGCCCCTGGCACAGCGTGGTTGGGGAGAGCAGGGTGTGCTCACTGCCCTGCCTGCTGTGTCCTCTGCAGCATTGGGAAAAATGACTCAGGAAATGCAGAAATCGTTTTCAAAAGTACAAAATTGACCCTGAAGAAAAATAAAATTATTTAGAAAACAGCTTGGCTTTGACTAAGTTACACCAACAGCTGCAAGAGAGATTTACAGCAATATCACTTGAAGTACGAGATCACAAAAATCAACAGGGTTGTTAGGAGTCCTGTCAGTGTAGAACAGAACACAGCAAAGCTGACCTGTCTGCCTGCAGAGACCTCCCAGCAGGGCTGACACAAACCCTCTGCCTGGGTTTTGGCTTTTTCAGAGCTTTGTTAACTGTAAGGACTGAGGGATAGTTCAGGTACATGCTGCATGTTCTCAAGGTGTGAGTATACAGTATATTTATATATATACACACACACATACAGCAAGGCATGGAAGAAAGCCAGAAACCAGTTTGTAAATCACAACATGGGACAAGGTATTTCTGATTGAAGTGTACAATATTGGAGTAAAAATATTTGAAGTAGCCACTTAATCCCTCACCAAGGAAAATTTTTTAAGGAAAAAGAAAAAAAAAAAAAAAAGTCAACTTACTTTTGCTTCCTGAGGTATAAACGTCTGTACCTTAACTTGAGAACAAACCTTCAGGTGATGCAGCTGGAGGAGGTATGATGGTTTTGCTTTATCTTACAAGTCACAGCTTTGACAACACAAGGAATCTAGAAATTCCAAAAAAAAAAAAAACTTCTGTACAAGAAAAACCTGCAGCCCTGAAGCAGCACGGTGTGCATGATGGGCTCACAGTTCTGGAAGAACACACTCAGGATTTCCCTTTTTTCTGCCCATGGTTTCTCCTCCTGCAAAATCTGAGCAGGTACAGGCATTGATCATTCTCCCACCTACATCCTGTTCTCCAAAAGACATCTCAATGGGTCATGCTAAAAAACTGGAATATGTTCCTTGCACAGGAGGCCTGCACTGGTTTGACTTTCCTTTCTATACCTGTATTTTAAAATCAGTACACATGATAAACAGAGCTGTAGGGAGAGAAACGAGTTTTTCATTTGGTTCCTTCACCAACCAGTGAGGATCAGCACAGACAGAGCAGGAATGTTTCAAAAGCTACAAAATATAAAAAAAAACACCCCTGATGTTTACACTGGACTTTGTACTCCACTCCTTCTCCAGTCTAAGTGAAAAAAACCCCTCATTTTGTTCAAAATCAGGACAGAACAGTGAATGCAATATTTTATTATGGCTTACATGTAACATGGTCTTTTGAAATTATTTCAATATTCCTTTTTTCCCCTCACCAAAATAAAAGCATCATGATGGGACTTCACCAGATAGATACTTATCCACTGCAGCTTAGAAATTAAGTAGTTGATTAATTTTTTTTAGTGAGTTATTGTTCCCCAACATTTTCAACCAGCTTAAAGAAAACACATTAGAATCTCACTGTTTTGCACTTCTGACTGGAAGATTTGAGTGTGCACCATTTCCTGTGGCCATTTTGGAACATTCAAGCTTTGAGAGTTGAGCCAGGATGATGCAGTTTAGCACGTTGGTTCACATCAGAGGGCTGCTACAATTCAGATTATTTCCTATCCTAGAAGTGGACTGTTCTCTAATGGAAAATGAGGTAGCACTGCCACTCTCTGCTGGAATGTGGACAGGTCCTGGCCTAATTTTAAATGGTGGCTTAACAAGATTCTACTGTAATCTGTATAAAATGTATAAAACACCAATCTTCCCCAGAATAAGGCCACTAATTTTGCCATTGGCAATAGGCAGTGAGAAACAGCAGGTAAAAAAAAAAACCTCACTTCATTACAGAGGTGGTTTTGAGGCAAAAAAGTGGGGGAAGAAGTATAAAGCCATTGTCCTCTCATCCCCCCTCTTTGTTTTCCAGTATATCTCTGCTTCCTGTATGAGCCACTCTGGGGGGAGAAGTTTCAGTCTATTTTCTTAGCTGGGAGTCTGAGCAAGTCCATGATCCATCTGAAGGTGGGGACAGCACTGTGAAACAGCAGAATTATGAGCTTCCCATGAGTCATGGTCATGAGAGTTTGATGTCCAGATGCCCAGATTCGGTACCAGGGCCCATAAAAAGGATCTGAGATGGCTGGGCATAACATGTTGTTCAAGTTCACTTCTGTAACCTGAGGAAGCAACGAGAAATTTATCAATTTATATTGTTAATTTATCAATTAACTGTTTTTATCTTGCACTGATACTTAGAGAATTACCATAATAATCAAAAACGTTCTGGCTCAACACAAGTTGGGCAGCTTTCAGAAAAAAAGCAGATCCAAATTCCATTGTGTATTTAATAAATGGATTTATTCAGGTACATAACCAACCTAAGAAATATTTTACCAGTACTTGCAAGACACAGGACACAAATGCTCATTAGAACATGCAATTTGCATACAAGTAGCCTTAAATCAAAAATTTGCATGCAAGAAGTTTTATCCATGTAGACCTGGACACTCAAACTACTCAGTGTTTTTACTCTGGACCTGTTTTGACTCTGAATGTACTTGCAGGCTCTCCATTTATTAACCTGGGTTTACTTACCAGTCCCAGGATCTGCAGGATGCTGAAATGATAGACAAACATGAACCCTGTGGATAAAAGAGCCCACCAGAAATTGCAGAGGGGTTCAGGGGTGTAGATACCTTGAAAAGAAAGGAACACATCAATGTTCAGTGCTCATCACACTCTCAGTGAATAATCCTCTCTTTCCTCTATCTGCATGAAAGAAAGATGCACCATGTCGTGCTGTTGGGCTGCTGTAAGAGTTTCAGAGGATTATAAAAACACACTGGCAATTTTTATCTGCCTTTATCTGCTCTCTGATCCATTAGATATTATTAAATACTGGAATGTGTATCCAATGCTCAAAGGACAGCTTGGAGCACAGAGTGCAATATTGATACTGGCCTTGGCCAGCCAGCACACTCTGTAATTACCAGGCAGTAATTAAAGACTTCAGCATGCACTGTGCAAGGCTACAGGGAACTGAACTAACTCCACATGCAGAGCAGCTCCCACAGCACCCACCAGGCCACAGGTACTGTGAAAATGCCTGTACATGGCATCCTGTGGAGATAAATACAGTAATTCATACAGTTTAATGCTGCATCTCAGCTCAGCTTTAAGGTCTCTACAGCAATTCTATTCCTCAAGCTCTGTGGCTCTTTCAAAATTACTTTCTGTATAGTTTCCTTCCATAATTTGTACCCATCATGCCAGTTCAAATTGATTTTGCAGTAGCTACCTGGAATAAGTTCAGTTAAACGGCATTTTGGGAATGCTACAGATGCAAAATCCCCTACAGGCTGTTGTCCAAAGCTGCCCATCGACACAGTGCCCACTCCCAAGGACACGAGAGCTGGGCTGCTGCTGGCACAGGTGAGATTCTGTGTGTGTGTGTGAGTGCCAGCAGCATTTCTGCAGCCCTCACAGCCCTCCTGGCTCCAAGGAGCAGCAGCAGAGTCAGAACTCTGCACATCGTGCTCAGTGAGCAGCTGGGACCAGCCCATGATCAATTTGGGCACAGGAGCTGCTTGGAAAGCACAGGGCAGCTTGTGAGGTTTTTTATCCAGGGGAAGGTGAAGGCCAGAAGAGTCTAAAAAGCGAGGAAAACCAAAGGTAGAGGAGAACTGCAGGAATCACTTTGAGTTCTGCAGGTAAATGAGAAAAATGCCACAGTAATTCTTGGGATGCACTTGGCAAGTGTGAGCTGAGAGCTGGCATCCTGTTTAGAAAATGGTACAGAATTCTTGACTAAGATAGCAATGATATTCATTAAACTCCATGGCCTGAAAACTTCAGGCAGGTGACACCACCCTGAATATGGTTTTTGTTACAGAGAGAAGAGGAGGAGGAGGAGGAGGAATGAACCTTGGTGGCAGGGTGCAGGAGATCATGGCTCTATTTTTGGCTGCACCAACTTTAGGTGACCTGGTCAAGCTTTACAGAAACTTTGTGCTCCCTCTTCTGCTGTAAAGAAAACATTGCTTGACTTGCAAAATTTATTTATATTGTCCTTGCAGCTTTAGGTGCACGTTTAACCTAGATACAAAACACAACATGAAATTTAAATAAGGTATCAAAGAAGCTTCTGGGAGCTGGCTGAGCAGAGCTAAACCAAATTAGGTTTCTGTTGGCAGTTGCCTGTGTTATTTCAAAAGTGTTTGACAAAGCCTGGTGAGAGTCTAAAGAGATGAACACCCAGGAAATCTAAAATACAGCCACCTCCATGTCCAGGTGACTTACAGGGCAGGTAGGGTATAAATAATGATACAGCTATAAAATTGCACTCTGCTACATCCTTGCTCTGTTGCAAAATTTAAAAAAAAAATACATCAGCAACTTTTGCTCTCTACAGATTTTTGGTCTTGCTTCATACTAAAAATATCCCTCCTTATTAGACTTTGCAATCCTGAAAATCACGGTGTGATTTACAGCAGTAGCACTACTTGGACATCAAAGGACAAAAAGGAAACACTGACCTCCACACAAAAAAACCCCAAACATTTTGGAGCACTCTAGATTCCACAGTGTGCTTTGGGAAACTCATTTTAAATTCATACCTGGGATATTTTCTGTACATTTCTCATTAGATAAACACCCACTATAGATTTTATTCCTCTCCAGCCCTGCTATTTAACAGATGGCTGTTTAATGGAGCAGTGGGGTCTATTTTCCATAGTACAGCCTGTTAAAACAAAAACACAAACAGGAAAATTGAGAGCCAGCTGAGTGGTTGTTTGAAGGGCTGTGTTGGCTTTGGCAAAAGCTGCTTGCATAAGAATCATTTCCAATAGGTGGGAGCAGAGAATTTCACTGTTTCTGAAGGATCAGGGGCAGTTCTTACACATGAAGCATTTACAGAAATTTAGTCTGGCATTGATTCATTCTCAAAAACACTCAGCCCCAGCCAGCTGAGACCATTCCAAGCTGTGCCCCTCTAGGTGAGGCTGCATGTTTGCTGCTGTGTGGAATAGCATGGCAGGGGACCCCTCAGTTTATATTAAATTTCATTACTTCAGTAGCATTGATATGGATTCCATATAGACTGAAGAGCTGGAGGTTCTTCATTTTGTTGACCTGGAATATACCAAATTGTTCATCTAGGAAAAGGAAGCATGGCTTTAAAAACCAAAGATCAACAAAGAGAAGCCATTTTTTAATGCTGCTCCCTCTCCACAATGTGCTAGTTCAAACTATTCTTTTTATTTCAAATTCTCAATACACAGGCTTCTGAAAATTTGAACATAACTTAATAGAAAGCAATACTCCTTTTATATTTCTGTGAAAACATAATGCAGGAGAAAATTACTCCCCTGTTTGAATTAGAGAATTAGAATCTAAATATAGTACAAATTTTTAATTTAGCAGGGTTTAAAATAATCTCTTTAATGTCTTGCCTTCATTCCCACTACACTTGACAGAGCTTTATGAGTTTTCCAGTGCTGCACACTCTCTTTCATTTGTCTTACAATTACAAGTAGACCTGCTTAATCCAAAACTCAGAGCAACTATTACAATTCTCTCATTTTCAAGCTTACAAAAATGTGAGGGCAAATTTCTTTTCCTTTTACTTCCTTGATCAGAGGGTTAATTCCAGTTGAGTGGCCTATTGAGCTAGCCTAGAGACAAAACTTCCTTTCCAGGGAAAAACAGGAAAAAAATGTTTTCAAGAGGATGATCCTGAAATCACAGAGGCACAACAGAGGCATTCTCCAAGAAAGAAAAGGAAAATAAAATCAACCGCTTCAACTGACTGTGACAGTGCCACAGAGCTTCTCTTCTGGTGCCACTTTTGGAGACACTTGGATCAACAAAGGGCTTTAGGACTTGAGTCAGACACTGGCTCTTCATTGCTGAAAGAAGAAAATTCTGCTTCTACTCCCAGCAAACAACTCATTTATTTGGCAGCAGATCAGCTCTTAAGGCACAGCAGTCTGATGTATGAAGGCTGGCAGTGCAGCATGAGCAGCCTGCACCACTGAATAAACAGCAGGAAAAGCAAGAAAATAAATTATTACAGCCCTTGCTTACTGTCTCCAGTTTCCTTTCAAAGAGGAAACACTTCAGCAGGGAGTTGGATTTGTGTGCATGGCTGGTGCAATTCCTGATTAGGGTGCAGCTCTCTACAGCCTGAGCCTCAGATCCACTCTGCTTCAGGTTTTGAAGAAATCCACCTTTGAGAAATGTTTGGATCCTATCAAGGTCCCAGTAATACAAGCAGATTCCCAAAAATGAAGTAGTATATTTTTCCAAATACAATCCATTCCTTTTCTTTTTTTTTTTTTCCCCCAATTTTCTACCCTTCAATTACTTCTCTCAATCACAATCCACAAATTCACTGATGGAAATTTCTATTTACAATACTAAAATCAAGCTGGATATGCTGACCAGTGTCAGCAATGAAAAAGCAATTTTCACGAGATACAGAACTCAGGACAAAGGCCTGTGTGATCCACTCAGAAGGTCCTTAAACAGAGGTGCTAGTGAAATGACAAAATTAACATTAACCAGTATTTTTTCCATCAAAAATCATACCTTAGGTCACCTGTGGCAGGATTTCATGGGTGTTTTGTTAATTACAACCAGTCAGGTGATGAAGGAATGGAGCAGTTCTTAGTTAGTTAAACAGCCCAGAGCAATCTCAGTTGTCAGGTTTAGCCAATAAAGCTCTTTTAGCACTTTTACTGCCATCACATCAACATTAGATGGCAGCAAATACCTGACCATGAACACAGGGCACGTTCAGAATGCTGAACCAGGGTGACAGCTGACCAACAGCAAACCCTTCAAACTGCAAAGCCAACCAAAACTTAAAAGAGCAACCTTCAAACCCCTCAAACTGCAAATCCAGTTCTTGTCAGTCCCAGGTCCTGAAGAGCCCTGAGAGCCTCTACTTCAAAACAAGCAAAAAGCCAAACCAAACCACCAAACAATCAAACCTGAAAAGAACACATCCAGCGTCATCCAAGGCCAAGCCTTTTAAAGCAAAGGACATACAAAGTGACCTCAATGGGAATTCCAAGGCCACCAAGGGATTTGCTGACATCACAAGAGCTTTGTTTGTCACTGCCTGCAGTTCACCCATGGCTGGTTATGTTTCCTGCCCCCTGCTCCTCACCTTCCTCCTGCAAAGGTGATGAGTTTGTGTAACTCCTACAACTTCCTCATTATTTGCCAGAATTTTAGGATATTGAGGGTTGATTAAAATTAAACATGGCTGGCTATTTTCATGATAAAAGAAAGAAACAGAATCATCTCTTGAAGTATGAGACCACTTCTCCTTTGAATCACTTTTCCTAATTTCACTCAGCAGGTCACAGTGAATCAGGTCACTGCAGCACAAAGGTTTCAGTGGAATAGGGTGAAGGATTGGAAGTGACTGCTGGTACAAATCTCAATGGATTCAGCAGGATGGGGGAGGCTGACTCTATCCCATTGCCTCCCATCACATCCTCAGGGCTTTCCTTAAAGGCTACTGAACATGGGGATCACAGAGGATCATAGTTTATTTCCTGGGTGGAACAATCCAGCTCTGCTAGAAAATGCAGCTGGTAGAATTTCAGCACTAGAGGGGGGCAGAGCATCACACAGCTGAATGTACAGATCCCCTGGAGGATCCATAACTGGAAAAATCACTGGCCAGGGAAACAATTTAGGATTCCCAGACTCACTGAACTATTATGGCATAAGCAAATGCAAGACAGAAGTCTTCTTAGAAGAGATAAAAAGCAATCTATTTATCTATTTCAGTGATGTGTGTCACTACATTTCACTGGAGCTTCAGAATTTCTGGGATTTATCTAACTAGACAACTAATTTTTTTTGGCCCATTTTGAGTTCCAGTAGTTCTCAAGACACATCCAAAAATATATTAAAAATACATATAAAAATAAATATATTAAAAATACACCTCACCAACAACTGAGAATATTGCAAGATGGCAGAGATGCTGCTTGAGAAGAAAATGCACATTGTGCAAATACATTCTAAATATCCCTTCAGGCAGACCACCATTTCTTAAATTTTTGTTTCAGTGCCTGACAACTCATTACCTGGGTTAAAACTCCAACATTAGAACATCAGGAACTATTAATTAAAAACAGAAAATTGGTTTTAAAAGGGTAAAAATAAAACCAGTGGTATCCAGTAAGCAGATTTTCATTCCATAAGACCAGTTCAATCCATAAGGAATAAACTGCACACCTACCTCCTTTCTGCAGCAGATAGATGGGCACAACATAGAGCATCACATGCTGGATGTAATAAATCTCTGTTTCAAATGGCAGCTGTGGAATAAAGAAAATATTTGTAAGTATTTTTCATCGCTACCAACCAAGTTCCAAGGAACAATTCTCTTTCTGACCCATGGCAATGCCTTCAGTTCAGTTATTTTATCATCTGTGTATAATAACAAATATTCATGGTCAGTGCCTTGAAAGTGCAGCTAATTGTACCCATCCCTCTTAACACAAACACAGCACTTCCAGCAGGAAATTCCCAAAATTAGCCAGGAGCACAACAAAGAAGGAATAACATAACATTGCTCTTTCATGAATTACCAATAACACTGCAAACCACTCAAGTAATTAAATCAGCAACTAGGCACACCCCCACAGCATAAAAGTCTTTTTAGAAAGAAAAGATGCTTGCCACCTTGTGAGAGAACACTATAAATGAGGTCTTTTATATGTAAAAGCATATAAATACATATATACATGTAATTCCTGAGGAGGCCTGTACAAAAAAATCAAAAGACCTGATTTATAGCAACCTGCATGCATGTATGGAACAGCTAAGCTTGACCAAATATAAATTAAAATATAAAAAGGCCCCTTATTTATTGGCTTTAAAGACAAGCTGCAGAATTATGTGTAAACAAGTTACCAGATAAATCAGGTATTTCTCACCTGCTGCCTACTTTTGGGAAATTACAATTAATCATTTGTGTGTTTATTTGAATGAGTGTAACTTCTCTTCTAAGAAGTCAGACCTAAATAATACTAAAAATAACTTCAACCATAACTCTGTGTCTGGGCCTCCTAATCCACACCTATTTCTAGCTCTTTATCAGTTAGAACAGGGGATGCATTGTATTTGAAAGGTACTCCCATCTGAAAAGTAGTAGAAAACAGTCAAAAATTCAGAATTCAGCTTTTTTACTGCATCTGCCTTACAGAGCTGAAAAGCCACGCTGTTGCATTATTTGTCTGAGTTGAAATTTGGACAATACCACAAGTATGAAATCTCATGGGCATAATGAAAAGCCTTGGTACAAAGGCAGACTCATTCTGTCATTTTACAGAAGAATTCAGACACAGGATCCACCACTGTGGCTGGTGTGTTGGGAATCAGGGAATGGGGAGAAAACCTTCCTTTTCTATGATTCTGCTGAGACACTAAAGTGTTGAAACAGCCTTGAAACTGAAACATTATGGAAATTTCTACATCAGCAGAAGAGAGGTTGAAAGAGAGTTTAATTTTCTTCCTAAAGACTAGTCAAACAGCTGATAAATAACATAGTGATCTTTCAAATTCAGCTACAGTTCTTACATTCTGTTTTGAGGGTAGAAGACTCTAAAACCAACAACTGGATAATGCCAGTCCTGGCATTGCCCCACTGGACAGTGTCTGTGTCCTGATGGCAACCTCCGAGGTGGTGAGCCAGCTCCTGTGGGGACCAAGCTAAAACAACCCTCCTGTACAATCTGTTGGGTTATTTCATTCCAAGGATTCTGTATAAAACAAACACATGCAAGGCAACAGGATGCAAAAGCAAGAACTTCGTGAAAATAGTGAGGTTTCCTAAATCTGAACCTATCCTGCTGTCAACACAGCAAAGTGAGAGAATTAAATTTATTTGGGATGGGGCTAAAGCGGTGTTCCTAACTGGAGGAAAAGCTGCACCTCCTCCCACTTCAGAAACAATTGCTCCTGATAGAAACACCACAACATGAGGCACTCACTCCTGCCAAGGAGCATTCTGCATTTATCTGTGCTGTCAAAAAGGCTTCCACAGCCGTGGAGTTGGGAGGATCTGTTACACAAACACTGTGTGGGGACACTCCTGAGAACAGAGTAACAGTTGTAATGCTGCAGTCGTGGTGACAGTATTTTGTTGTGTGTAAAACAAAACATCTTTTTCCCCCTGTAAAAGATGGCTTGTTCTGAAGCCTGGCTGATTATGCAAGTGCATTTCCTGCTATAGAGCTGCAGAGTTGCTGCACAACCAAGCACTTGAGTTGTACAGCCAGGCTGCAACAAAGAGAAAAACCAAACTGTGCTGAGCAACTAACTCACCTGCATCTTGTGCCTTGTCTATAAAGAGTTTTATCAATAAAAGACTCACTCAGCATAAGCACCTTTCACATGCAAGGAGAAACTGGAAATGAAGACAAGGGATCACCCATCAATCAAGGATTTAAAGAATCTCTTGGTGAAAACATGTAACACTTCACGTTCTAACTTAAACCAGCTGCTGCCCAAAGAGAACAATGAGATCTTGCCATGCACTGAGCTCAGCTTTAGAAAAATCTCGTCAAGGCAGCAGTAGAGTGGAGCCCAGAAGATATTTTGAGTTCACCCCAAAAGAGTATGGACATAATACCAATTTAGATTAAACCCTCAGACAGAGCAGGTGGTTTTCAGTGGGCTCACAGGTTAACTTGGCTCTGGTTTCTGACAGCAGCACTCCACTCTCTGTTAATTATTTATACCCTGGCTCAAGCAGTGCACTGTGCAAGAGCACCTCCTCTGCCATTCCCTACAAAGACTGCAGAGTGTGGCAGAAAAGGAATAGCAGGAACTCAGCTCTCAGATTCTGGTCTTTCCTGTAGAACACGGCCTAATAAAACCCCAAATGTTGTGCTGTACCAGCCACCTTCTCAGACATTATCAGTAACTTACACACCCACACCATTCTAATGCACACAGCGTGTGTAAGCGCCCAAATACTCACAAACCCTTTATCACCTCCCAGCCACCCAAGCACAATCTCTCAGCAGCCCCCAGTGGTGCTGCTGTTTTCCCTGGTGGCAGTTTGGAGATGACAGTGTGCCACCACAGCCTGTTCCACCCTGCTGGGCAGGCACAGCCAGCACAGGCAAGGGACTGCAGTGAATTATTTCTCTAAAAATCAACAACAGCACAGCAGCCAGTGATGGGAGGCACTCACAGTCCTGCTCAGAGTACGATTCTGCCCCTAACACAGATTTAGAATGTGCACCTCTCAGGCTAAATAGTTCTAAGAATAGAATAGAGCAGCTTCTGGAAACATTAAAACTGCACCATGTGAGCTGACACCCATGTACCCAACACTTTTGGGACATGGCCTGTTTTTTTACTTTATCTGTATCAACATTTTCAGGACATCAGCTTGGTAAAAAATCCCCACTTTTCAACCAGTAGAAAGACTTTTTGTTAAAATTTGATTAATGCAACATGAAAGCTCAAGCAAATCCAGTTACTTTCCAAACAGCTGGAGTCTTTGTGGCAGTTAAATTAATTTACATGCACAGCCAGGTTATCAGGACCTACACTGTGTGCCACAGAATATAAATACAGAATAAAAAGGAATCTTTTTACTCCTGTATGTCCTCTTATGCCTTACTGGTTCCCTTTTGGGAACCTAACAGGCCAATTCCCTCAGCATCTTCTTCTCCTTTATTTTTGAAAGGGTAAGAAGAACTCACAAAAGAACTGACTGGACAGAAAAACAGTTTTATCTTTATCCAGTGCCTACCTCAAAGCACAGAATTAAATTCCACCAGCACATGGCAAATAATGTAGCAGAAAACTGCAATATTTAGGTGCCAAACAAATACAAGTAGGTGCATCTGTTGCTTAAGTCTGTTAATTGTTGGCACCTTAAGCTCATGCCAAGGCAGGAAAATATTTTCTTGGAAAGAACAGAACAGATTGACCTCACCTTTCAGGCTACATTTTTCTTAACACTATCCCAAGTGCCTGTTACAGTCCAATAAGGTTTTTAACTGCATTGTTTAGCACAGTTTGACTGAAAGGTTAAAATAACAGAAGGGAGAAACCTTCTACTGTAGTTTCAGGGAATATCTCAAGTCTCCATTTTCACTGGCAATACACTACCGTTTTAAAAGAATTTTGAAATTACTGAGGTTCTAAAAAACCAAAAAAAAAACAAACAAAAAAATTACCAGATACATTACAAGAAAATGGAAACCATGAAATTATGCCAGAAGCTTCCACTTCAGCTTTTCATAAATAATCCTTAGAAATACTTCATTCAACTCACACTCAAAATAGCTTTCTTTTACCTTTAACTCTCAGTGGGTTTAAGAATCTCACTAGCTACACCAACAGGCTTTTTTTTTTTTTTTGTCCAGGAGACTGAAGTTTTACAGCACATTTGAAAACTTGCATGGGAAAAAAAAAATCTACTGTGCTAATCTTGGGGGAGAGGGAGTGAGAGCCAACAACAACATTTGGCATTTTCCAGGCCTGAGGAATCTTACATTTACACAGAGTTTGAAAAGTCTGAAAGTGAATTTTGACCACAAGGTTAACCTGTGAAAGCCTCTTTCAAAGTCATCACGTTTTCCCTCCCTTAGGGGCTAGAATGGAACTAACAGCAATACATATATTATATAATATATAACAGCAATATCAATACAGCACTGCTGTTTTTTCACACCAAATTTAAACATCCAAAAACCCAAAATTGCCATTTTGGCTCCACTGTAGTGACCAGGAGTCTGCAGCCTGGTAAAATCAGCTTTAAAAGGCCCACCCAGCAAAGCAAACATCTGCTACCTCTCCAAAGAGAATCTTTTAGGAATAAATAAAAAAGGAGGAGGAAAACCACAGTGCACTCACCAGGCGTGTATTAACAACAGGAAACAGCAGTGCTAAGAGGGCCCCATTCAGCATGTGCATCTGCAACCTTGCAAAAGAGATAGAATATTATTTTCACTGGTGGAAAAAAAATATTGTCATGTATTTTATGTAGTGTCTCTTCAATAAAAGACTGCAAGACACTTTAAAAAATGGTTTGGGCTTGAATTTGAATGAAGTCACCATTAAATGCAATAAAACTGGATAAAACCCTATCTTTAAATACACACTTAAAGAATTTCCTAAAGTAGGACTGCTTTCTATAATGAGCTTTGGATTCCTAGAAAGCCTGGACTGCCCATAATCCTAGCTGCTAAATAGTTGGAATTCTGCTGTTCATTTGTCTTACAGGGCTTAAAATAGCATCTTTGATAAAGGGTTTTACTCCTCTTTAATGCTGGGCATGAACAGCTTCAAAGTAAAGCTTTAAGAATTTGAAAGAAGTTCCTTAAATAAAAGGATTACATCTATCAAAATGCAACAGCAAGTCCTAAGCAAAGCACAAGGCAGGAAATTATATTATACACTGTAATTTGTATATTTTCAGCCATCTTTTCCTGAACTGTTGGATCACAGGAACAGAAAATCAGTATCAGAACTGTTTCAGTCTACTTTACATCAGACACAAAGTAAAGAATAAACTGTCTCCCACCACTGTCTGTCAAACTCTCAGGAATTTAAAAGTAACTCGAGGGAGGAAAATTCTAAAACAGATTTTCAAATATAATTTCTATGCTGTCAGTGTGTTCGAAAATATATCTGTTATAATCTGATATATTCTGAAAAACAACAAATATTGTGGCCTCCACTCACAACTGGTCTTTAGCAAAGATTTCCTGGACAGCAGACATACTTTTCACACATTTTCAAGGTGTCATTTTTCAATCCAACCAATATGCCTTTCCAACTTGATACTTCCCTTAGTATTTTATAAATTAAGCAGTGATTAACTTCTAAAATACACCATACAAGTAGACAGAAATACAGTAAAGAAGAGATATTACCTGAAGAGAATCATTGCAGTCCGACATGGGGGACAGGCGAGGAGAAAAATCTGAAATGTTAGAAACAAATTTAAATTAATGACAGTGACCTCTTTTAGAAGTCATTTTCTAAACCTTTCCTACTCAGTTCTGTATGTCACAAATCATTTCTTGCCAGAAGATGTGTTTTACAGCAGAGCTGGAAAAGACTTAAAGTCTTTAAGAAATCAAAAGGTCTCCCACTGTCTCCATATAAAAAGATTTAAGCAGTGTGAGCAGCACTGAGGGTTCAGCTTCTGCCACTGCCTACAAAACCAAATTCCAGCCAGTTATTAATATAAAAGGTCATTATAAAAGGTCTCTCAAGAATTACTGTATCACCAACCTTCTACAGCAGCTCCCTCAATCACAGTGAGGTCCTTGCTGTGCTAAATATCAGCATTTACAACACCACTGTCCTTCCCTTCACCAGTGCCAAAACCTCACACTGTAAATTTAAAAATTTTATATAAGTAAGTCTTGTTCTAGATATGAGGAGATTACTACATAAATGTTCGGCAATAATTTTTTTTTAAATGTTGTCCACTACTGCAAAGAGACTCTGGTTTACAGTTCAGTATTTCAGCAAAATATGGATCACAGTTTTTACTGCTGCTCCTAAAATAAAGTCACAGTACCTTACTTCACTGACAACCTCTGTTAAAGGGGTCTTTCAGAAAATAAGCCTGAGTTCCATTTCTCATGACAGCAGAGAAATCATAAGCAGAATTTTGATGCTAAAAATTTAGGATCATGGAAGAGATCTTCAAATGCTTCAGCTTCAGCAGTTTAATATCAACCCTTTATGTCTACATATGCAGATACTTGCAATGATAAACACATCCCAACCTCTTAAAGAGAAATTTTAAAGGACACATTTGTATCTGATTTTCAAAGATCTGTATAAAAGGTGTCATTGCTCAGCTCAGAGTATCAGCAGTCTTAAATACACAGTTCACAGCACACAAGCTCATAAGCCCCAACACAAGTGTTCCCACACTGATCCCATAATCCCACTACTTTTCACTGTCACACTGTAAACCCAACCCTTTGCCTTGCAGGAGGAACAGCTCTGTTCCATAAATCAAAGGATCCTGAGTTCAATCAGCAGCAGGGCTCTGCAGAACTCTGGACTTTGGGGGGCTTCCAGCCCAGCAGGCACCGCAGAGCTCCAGCAGACACAGCAGTGTGAGTGGTAAAACACAGTGAAGGGGGTTCTCCTTGCCCAAGGCAGGATAATTCAACTTTCAATTTAGAAAAACACCAGGAAACCACTTCAATATCCCCCCTTTCTTCTGTCAGTTCTGTCATCTGTTATATTTTCACCTTACAAATAAAAGAAGAAGAAAAGAATTAGCCCAAAATGGGCAGAATTAGCTATTTTGGATGGGAAAAGTTAACTACAAAATATACATTGTGTGATAGGCTGGATTATAATCATAGTTCTGACCACTGCCTTTCCCTTCCACAGCTAAAAAAAAATTAAAAAAAAAATTTAAAAAAAAAGTTATGGAACATTTTCCACACAGGGATTAATATAGGTAAGTTTAAGTGTACTTTACTGCACTTGTGAAAATCATCCATTTTCCCTCACAATAAGACAAGGAGGATCCAAGCAGATGGACAATGTAACAGACGTAAAAAATTTCATCAGTCAACTTTAAAATTAATTTTAAAGTAAGTTCACTCATTCTATCATTTATCAGAAAGCAGTAATTTACCAACCCCATCATGCAGCTTTGAGTTAGCATTTTTTTCTGTACAAACTATCAAATCAGCATAGAACAGCCATCCCTTCAAAGCCATCACTTGCCTTCTAAAAGGGAATTTAAATAAAATAAAAACCATATCTGTGGTTTGACAAGTTCAGACTGCTAAATCTGGGAGGGAAAAAATGAAGAGACTCCAAAAGATGTTACATTCTAATTGCTAAATAGGAGCAAGTTGAATGTACTTAATATTTTAGCATAAAAATCACTGCTGCCTCACTGTAGGACAGGTTCAGGGATTAATGTGTCCTCTGTTAATCTAGTGCTAAGGAGACTCATGATTCAAAGCAACACTGCTGCCAGAGCATTAAGAAATATCACAGTCAAAGTAGTTTCTGTGTTCCATTAACCAAACACAAGGAGCTGCCTGGCCCTGGTTCCAAGCCCCAGATTCCCAGTTCTACCCAGGGATGGAAGATGTGCAGCAGCTGAACAGATTCCATCCTCTACAATCCAATATATTGTAAATTATACTAATTCATTGGGACATTCTAGGTCAGTCTCCCCTTCCACAGGCTTGGCTTGTTTACTCAGCAAACCCAGATTCACCTTCTTCCCTTTTAGAGTCTTAGGTGAAAGATTTCTGGATTTCTCAGAGTTCAGGATTAATTATTAACACATGACTCAGGTCTTTGTATGAGTGCATTGGCATTAGCTATCACACCTTAGGAATTAGTATTTCAGAGGTCACTGAAGTTACTTTTCCTTTTTCTCTGACTACTATCAGCACCAGCCCTTCACTAGCAGTGGGTTACTTCATTCCCCATAGTTAAATCCGTGCTTAAACAAAACTTGACAATTAAAAAAGTATCTGAGGTAAAAGAGCAGAGAGACTGAATTTAAAAAAATATCCTAATTCCAATTTCTTAAGAAAATTTAATTTACACTGAATTTAGGTTATCTTGCATCTCCCTCTGCCAGTGACACAAGTTCACAAGAAGATTCTCACGTGCATATTCACTTTTTTTTACATTTTCTCCTGAGGAGGATGCTTTGTATTGGTTTGCTACCAAAGCAAAATCATCATAGAAAAACCCTGTTCTACTCTGCCTTGAGTCACCTTGTCACAGTTCAAAATTCCTCATTTTGTAGGACTTTACAACAGAAATTTTTAGTCTTTAAAAACCCAAGACAGTAAGTAACTAGCAGCCTTGCTACAGCCAACTTTTACCAAAGAAATAGTAACACAATCCATAAAAAGCTAAGGCATAGAACATTGTACTCCCAATCGTTTAAGCTGGCATTTCACTAACCAACAAAGCATTACAATACAAACCATTAAATTGCCTGACAGTGTTTACTTGGCCATGTCACCACACCAATTTAAAGCCACCAGAAACACGAGTGCCATTGCACTCTGCAGGTCCCAAACTCGTGGCACAGCGTTCTTGGTTAACACTGACAGGGTTCAGATTGCTGCAGGGGATGTGGCTGGTGTACAACCATCAGCACACCACAATATTTTAATTTACACTTCACTAAAACTCATCATCTCTGACTGGGACAGTCAATATTGACAGCAGGGCAAGGAGACAGCAAACAAGGGATTCTTAGACTGGAAATCATTAGGTGAAAGATATCCCAGTCCCTGGAATCTATATCTATATCCCAGTGTGGTCACTGCTGCTGTTTTCGTTCACCACCCCACTGAAATCCCAATGGCCTCAGGCAGCCACTCCTGAAATACCCCTTTAAGCTACCAGCAAACAACCTACAGGGAATGGTGTGAAACTGCCAAATAGGAGAAAAAAAATCCACCCTAAAAATATATTACAGCCAACAGCAATACCTCATAACACTCGATGGAAACAATTACTAATAGCTCTGTTCTGAAAAAAAGAAATCCAAACAGAAGAAGAAAAAAGAGACAAAAAGAGGCTTTTATCTCCCTAATACATTGCTCAAACTACATATGTCACACTTTGAATGATATTTGCTTTAAATCTGTGATGATCTCATCAAAACAAACCAATATGGTTACCTAATCATTCCTCTAGTGGCCTTTAGATGATAACACTCAGTGTAAATATTTGGGGTCAGGGAAAGCTAAGCATTTTCATCCACAGCTTCCAGTCATGCAGTTCCTACTCCTGCTTAGAGAGTGAGACATCCTTTGTCTCCTCTCTATTTTTTATATTCTTTTCTCCTAAAAATATTCAGAATAAATGAGAGAAATATCTAAGAAGGCATTACAGCCTGAAGCACACAAGTATTTCCATATTCTAGCAACTTCAAAACAAAGGCTTAACTAAGAGCTTTAGAATCCAATTCCTGAACTAAAACATTCACCAGCACCACAACGAGTTCCTGTGGCCCCTGTCACCTGGACTAAAGCTTAGGATAAAGCATCACTGCCCAAATCTCGTTGAAATTAAAAAGGCTGGTCCATAATCTCTACAAAGAAAGAAAACTGAATGTGCCTTAGGACACATTTGCTATCCTCTCTATACAAAATAAAAAATTACTCTTAGTTCTGGCTAAGAAACCTTGCCTTGCCTCATACCAATATTTCCCAATTTCTCTACTATATGCTGGGATTGGCTAAAATAACCCTAAAAATTTTTCACTAAATGGTGAAAATATATACATACAGTGTTAAAGCTATCACAGAAAAGCTTTTCCTCAGTCCTATATGTAATTATTACAATAATTGCAGTATCAGTAAAAACCTCTAAACTTCAGTTCATTGTTTTTCAAACACAACCAAATCACTGCTTAAAAATAAGATAAATTAAACAAATTAAGAGAGAAGCAACAATTAAGAAAAAAAAAACTGGCAGTTCTGGGAACCAGGGGCAGGTTAAGCTATCCAAGCACGTCCTGGTGTTCTGAATCAGTGGCTCTGGAGCACTGCTGGGATAAAGGAACTGGATTTTCTCCTGAGCTGTCACTTCCTATCTGAGGCTCTATCACCCTCCTGGAAGGAAAATGCTCTCCTCTGCAAGGAATGAGGTTTGTCACCAAGAAACACTGGTGCTGTCAGTGCTTTAATTCTCCTTCATCTGCCCTTCTTCACCACACACCAGCATGAATTTCCTCTCTAGCCATCAGCTGTAAGGAAAAGCATTACAAGTTAACTTGCAGCTGTAAACAAACAAAAAACAAACAAAAAAACACCCCAACAACAACAAAAAAACCCCTTATGTTCATAGACTTACATTTTCAAAAATGTATATGTATTTATAGGCAATTTTGTTCCTTTAATTTTAATTCAAGGTTTTGAAGAGACAGAATATTAAAAAATATACACAATTTAACTGACTCTTCCAAATATTACTGAGCATTTAGGAACCATGTACATAAATTAAAAGAAAAAAAAAAAGAGGAAGTAAGTAATTAATTAGATGTATTTTGGGACATATTCCCAAATTATGCAGAATTCAGTCAAGCTATGTTTATTATGTAAGTTCTGAAAACAGCTCATTGTTTCAAAAAACAGTAACCTCTTCTGCAGAGGACAGAAAAGATCCAGGTCTCTAAAGAAGCCAGAACTGGAAATAATGAACACAGAATTCAGTATTTACTGAGCTTGGAGCTTGCAAGGAGCTTGGCACTCATTTTATCTATGCAGACATCAGACAAAGATGACTGGATGAAACTTATACTTCCTTCCCCTTTATGTTTACTTTTCTTTGCCTAAAAAGATCACCAAAGCAATAACCCAGCAAAACAGATGTTTCCTACAAACACATTTTTCTTTATTCCAAAAAAATGTCAGTCCTTAACTAGCTCAAGTGGAATAATTCAGTGAAGAACTGGAAGAGAATTACAACAACTGACCAGCTGAGAATTTACCACTGAGAAATTATTTTTGCAAAACTCTTTCTAGAATAAAATAGAATTACAAAAATTTATTTTAACATTGGTATTAAATCACCATTATGGAAGAAGGCCTAGACATACTAAAGTCAAGTTCCAAATCTGCAACAGTTTACAAGAACTTCTCAACAAGCACACTCTGGCTGCTGCTCAAAGTCTCCTTCACAAAGCTTGTAAAGAAATCAATAGTGCTGCTTTAGCTCTTGAGGAAATCCTTCCTCTCACACTGCTCAATCAGAAACTTCAAAGATTTCCTTCACACAGCCAATTTCAATACCACAGTTATGTCCCCTAAAATACTAGAAAGGGATTCGTGTCTTGAATATATAACACCTGGTTCCAGGCTGCACAAACAAGCCCCATCTCACAGCTGGCAGAGAAACTGCACCAGTTTCCATTTGCCTTTGTTAGAAGATAGATATAATTTTTTAAGACTTGAAGGAGTTCTCTCTCAATCATGCTACAAGCATGACACTGGTGAAGAAACACCCTTCTTCCTCCAAAGGCTAAGCAAGAAGCTAAAACCCAGAACAGGAAATGAGTGCCATGGCTTCTAGGTAATTCAACCAGCAGACAGGATGGCAACAAATTCTTTCCACTCACAAAAAGATTTGAACACAGGTTGGCATGATAAGCAGAAATTGGACACCTGGCCAGAACAGACTCACGTCTAAAACTCAGTAGCCATTATATTGCACAGTTTTGTCTGCCCAAATGCACACACATCTACCTTCCATTCTCCTTTGATCCCATTTCAGTCTTAGGTCTTCTAAGAGCAGGACTTTTGCTTTTATGCACGGAAAACCTGAAGCACAATTTTCAGTTTCAAATATTTTTGGCTCAGAGCCCAGAGTCTTTGTTGCTGAGGTGAAACAGTCTCAGCTGAAGAAAATGAAAACAGAAATACAGTGAAAGAAGGGACCTTTACCAACAGCTACTGTTGGCTTCCCTTTGAAGTGATCTTGATTGTTGTAGCACATTTCATCTCTTCACCTTCTACTCTGTTCATTCTATTATTTAGACACAGCAGGATTGTGTACACACTACTGCAAGAACAGAAGTGAAGGACAAATTACATTTTCATATAGTTCATCTTACAAATCTGTTGCCCTCAGCAAATTCAGGCTAGAAAAACAATATTTTCAAGATTCCAACAGTGTATTGCTTTTCTGCTGGTGGAGGTCACTATCCATCTTTGGATCTAACTCTCTGTCTGATGAAAGCCTTTGGTTTTGCCATTATTTTCTTTTTCTACGTTAAGCCCAGGCCTATTTCTAATACATCTTTTTGAGGACAAAGCAGCATGACTTCTACATTTTGCCAATATGCTCACCTTCTCAATTTCCCAAATGCTGGAACACCATTTCTAATGGGTAATTAGCACAGGATTATTTTTAAAACTTCACAATTAGTCAAAAAGAGATTCAGAAATGGCAATGCCTACCTAGAAACAGAATGTGGCTGTATTATGTCAATTATTTCTACATAGTCCTTGCATATCTTCACTCCAATACTGACTGACAGATTTCACAACAATTCTTATCACTTCACAGGAAGGAAGTGTCCTGTGCTGTAAATTACTGAGCAAACGCTGCATCACAGCCTAGGAATTTACATAACCTACTAATTATCTCTGGAACTGTAAATTAATTGCTGTAAATGTCTTGAATATTGCTGTAGCAGCTTGGTTCCCCTCTCTCCACCTTGAAATAAAACCCGTCTCCCTGAAACCACTGGAACAACCAGAAAAGATATTTCCCTGCCTTTTAGGAAATGCTCTCCAGGTGTGAACCTAACAACTGGATAAGATCTGATTCAGCCCAGATCACCTCACATTCTGCAATGGGAGACCCAGAATGGCATTGATCTGATTTCCATCTCTTACTGATCTTGGACAGACATTGCTATCATGGCAATTTTTATGAAAGCCTTTTTTACCTTCTTTGATTAATTCTTGACCGTGAATTTTTTAAGCTATTCAATGTTGAGGGCACAAAATCAGCAAAATAATAATATTTTTGGCATCTCCCACACTCCTTAACAAGTTCAGCAAAACTGATAGTTAAGTACATGCACAGGACTACAAACACAGCTTATAAGCTTCAGATAGCCCAGCTTAGTAACTGTTTGTCTATGTAGCTATTATTTTGCAATCTACACAAACTGCACATTATTACACATCAACAGCCATGCCACAAGTCATTAAAGGTGTATTAGGCTACATCAGTTTGTTCACCCCACACCTGACAAACAGGTAACGCCTGTTCCTTTACTATTCAGGCTCTAAAATTAGAAAAATAAACTTACATTATGTCCACAATGAGTAATTAGTCTCTCCAACACCTTCACAAAACACAATCACACCCCTAGAAGGCACTTGCTTGAAAAAGCTGCACATAAATTATATAGCTGGTTTTGCATTAATCTTGTTTTCATGCGATTTGGTGCAAATTTTAGCACTGCTGTCAATGAAAACAGCTCCTTCTATTCCTGAAGCAAGGATCAGGCCAAGGCAAGTGATGAGAAGGCCTTAATTACACTTTCAACCAGAGATCCGGACATTAGTTATAGCTACAATTTCACCTTCTCATCTGGCTTGGGTTTTTTGATAGATTTCGATTCAAGTGATTAAAAAGCTAAGTTTTAAAACAATTATACCATTCTTGGCATTTGTACTTTTCTAGGCACTTTTGGTCCACAAACTGACTATGGTGAAAAAAAAATTACTGTTTTGCAGGTAGATCATAAAAGCAAGCTTCCAGGTGACCCTGCACAAGCCTTACCTGCATCATGGTGACCACGTGGCAGGGATTCAGGAGGTAAATGACAGTCCTGGTGGCAAACTTGAACCCCACCTCCAGCCCAAAGACGAGGCAGAGCAGCA
Organism: Brachypodius melanocephalos; assembly: GCA_013398615.1. Classification (NCBI taxonomy): domain Eukaryota; kingdom Metazoa; phylum Chordata; class Aves; order Passeriformes; family Pycnonotidae; genus Brachypodius; species Brachypodius melanocephalos. The sequence goes on from VZSR01002045.1 coordinate 4,538,848, forward strand.
CCAGCAGCACGTTCTTGCCCAGGCTCTCCTGCTTAGCCTGGGGCTGCTGCAGCAGATTCTCCAGCTCCCGGGCGTGCTGCTGCCGGAGCTTCCACAGGGACACGAGGATCTCCACGGTGCCCACACTGAGGAAGACCAAACTCTCCAGCAAGCGCTGCTGGCCGGAGAGAAAGGCGGCGCATTCCGGCCCTCCATTGCCGGCGAAGCTGGGGTCCACCCCGCCATACATCCAGTCCAGGAGGTTGTGGAGGCTGTAGCGAGACATGGCGGGACGGTGCCTCTTCTCCAGGAACAGGCAGGAATCAAAGCCAAAACACTGCCGGGCTGACGAAGCACCAAACGCCAAGACTCTGTCGCTGCAGCCCTTCCTTGCCAGGCTCCGGGAGAAGAGGGCAGCTCCGCTCGGGGCACGGGCAGATCTTCGCTTCTCTTCGGCTGCCCGGAGGAGCTCCGCACTCAGCAGCCTGAGGGGAGGCAGAGGCCGCAGCTGCACGGAGCCCGCCAGCTGCAGACCCTCAACACCGGGACCCCTCCTCTCCTCTCCCGCCCGGCTCTGCCGCCCACCGCTCGTCCTTTCGTGCCCTCACCATCCCCCTCAGCCCGCCCCGCTGTCCCCCCGCAGCCCCCCGGAGCATCCCCCGCATCCCCGCGGTACCTCGGCGGGCGGGCGGGTGTCAGGGAGCGGCAGGCCCGGCTCCCCCGGCCATGGCGCCGGCTCCGGCGAGGCACGGGAAGGAGGAAGCTCCGCTGCGCTCGGCGGCAGCGCGGGCACAGCTGAGACTCCGGGCCCGAGCGGGCGGGCCGCTCCCCGCGGCTGGCCCGGCCCTTACCCGGCGCCGCAGCATCACCCCACCGACGTGCCTGACTCACGCCGAAAAATGGACGAGTCCCCCGAATTGGCTGCGCCCGGCCGCCCGCTCCTCCCTCCTTCACGGCTGCGCCCGCCTCCCTTCGCCGCCGCGGCCGCGGCTCCCTCGGCGGGTGCGCGCTCCCCGGCCGCGGATCTCTCACACCTGTTGCCGCTGATTTCACCCTGCTGCCCCCCTTCCTCCTCCTCCTCCTCCTCACGGCAGCTGCCCGCGGTTCGCCCCATCAGTGCCACCGGCAGGGAGGGCGGCGAGGACCGGGCACAGCTCTGCGCGCCCACCAGTGCGATCCTGCTGCCCGAGCCGATCGACAACGACCTTAACTCGATAAACGAGTTTTTCAAGTGCCATGGCAGCAGATAGAGCTGGGTCCGCCGAGGAAGGCACAAACCCGAGCGGGGCTCCAGCTCAGCTCCGGTCTAGACGTGGGCAGGTGCCTGCAGCCAGGTGTGCCCAGTGTCGCACACAGGTGCCTGCACCCAGGTGTGCCCAGTCCTTGCACAGAGCGCATTTCCCGCTTTGTGTGTCTTTGTGTGTCTTTGATTTATTGCCATGTGTGCCCTGGGCAGCAAAGTCCGGGTTTGCTTCCTGGTTTGTAGCCCTGCAGGGCGGTAAGGACCATGGTGAGCCGTGTCTTTAGTGTCTCTTAATAAGTTATTGAGGAAAAATGAGATACCGGCATGTTTTCTGCACAAGCTGCTGCATTTCACAAAGAGGGGGAGCCTCGCACGGGACACAGGTGGTGTTTAAGTGCTTTGTTACAGAAGGTTTAACCATTTCAGCCTGGAAGGAGCCGCGAGCCCTCTGGTGGTTGGTCACCCCCTGAAATTCTCATCCAAAGCTCTATAACTAATACAATAACCCACACACACACTTTGCTTTCAGCAGCAGGACTAGTTCTGTTGGTTTATCCCTTAAGAATGACCTATGACCACTCTTCTACACACGGAAAATAAAATTGTAACAATTTACTATTAATCAGGCTGAGAGAGGTGGGACTGTTCAGTCTGGAGAAGAGAATCTATATAAAATCTGCCTTTCTTAAAACAAAGCAAACAAAACCCAAACCAACAGGAAAGAAAGCACCAGTCAAGCAGACAAGTGCAATCTGGTGAACGTTTAGCAGAAAGTTTGTACTACCTGTAGAGTTGCAGACAGTTCTTCTGCATTTGTGCTGTATAAAATAGTTCAGATGTCCCCAGGAGTTGGTATTTTGAGCTATTTCTTTTGTAGAGGTTGAAGTACATCGGGTTGCACCATGTGGACAGCACCCACATGAACGAATGTCACAGAGAAGGTGTGTGTGACCCTCTCATGTGAGGCACCTACCACTGTGATGCTGCCTGGAGACCCTCTGAGTGTGCACCAGTGAACACTCCAGTGCCTCAATACCTGATTTTCCCCACCTGTGTCAAATTCCCCTCCTCTAGATGATTATTTATGAAGGAAATCGGGCTAGACATCTGCATTCTGCAATTAACCTTTTGTTACAAAATTACTCACTGTTGTAACAGAGAAGAAAAATTAACCTTGCACAGCAGGTGGCAGCCCTGGTCCTGCCTGGTTTGCACCTCGGAGGAAAAGAGTCTTCCTGCTATTAACCAGCTGTCCTTTCCTTTCTTGGAAGGAAATTTTTGAGTGATTTTTAGCAAAGAAGTCATTGGTCACTGCCATACTACAAAGGCAGAGTGGTTCAAGGGAAGATAATTTGGAAATAAAACGCTCCTGACTTTTCTCCTGAAGGGTGGTGTTATATTTCAATGCTGATCGATAATATTTAAAGGAAAAGCAGCCCTACTGCTGTTTATATCCTTGATAATGAGGAGATAAGCAAGGCTTCTCTTCTCAGGCCTGATAATACAGTTGGATGAAGAAATGAAAAATAATATCTAAACCTGGTAAGAAATGGAGTTGCTCAGGCTGCTTGTCCAGTGGATATAATGAATCTTTTGTTACCCTGCCTATTTTTGCACTGCCTTCTCATTTTCTCAAGCTGCTACAGGTCTTTCATGTGGGGATGCTTCCATTGTATACCAATGAAGGAGTTAGATTATCTAGGCAGCAGAGGCTAAAGCTGAAACTCGCGAGCATCATCTTTCTCAAGTATCATTGTCTGGTAAGAAAATAGGTCTGTAAGTGATACTATTGATCTGAACAACATGAAACTGTTATCGGGGTGCCTGTCAGCTGTGTAATACTGATACCTGGGCTGGCCTCTGGAGCCAGATATCACAGCAGATAAGGGGGCTGGAGTGCTGGTGTCTGCTTTTGGGCAGTGTTGGACCCTGAGCATCAGAGCAGCACAGGCAGAGAACACTCCACAGTGCAGCCATTCCCATCCCCTCTGAATTTCAGAACTCTTCACGAGCATTTACTTGTTCTGTAGCTACAACAACAACAACAATTACTTTTTGCAAACAATTTGCATATATGGCCATGTGAACAAATTAAATAACTGATTCCAAGAATTAATTTGTAATAAAATAGTGACAGAAACAAAAGCACAGTCATTAGAAGCATTGTGTAAATGAACTATACCCCATTAATATTTCTTGCATACGTGACGTTAATTGCAAACCTGAGGAACAACATGTACAAGTAGGTAGCAGCCACTGATATGACAAATTGATTGTGCAAGTAGAATTCTCTTCTGTTTTGCTGCCAAAAGGGAAGTCAGTGTTACAAGTGCAAGCATTTAAAAGTCAGAATTTTGTTAACTTTACCACAGCATAGACTGACTTTCACCTGGACTCTTCATTACAAACGCTTTTTACTTTACAGATCTGAGTCAAATCCTTCAGGAAACATTTTTAAGGTAAGAATTCAAACACATTTTTTGTACTTTGAGCTGCACTTCCCATCTTTGTATGGCATTTCTGGTTTGTTCATGGACAAATGTTTTGTGTACCACAAATATTATGAATGGAAACAGACCAATTTAGACCCAAAAGATTTTGGCAATGAAGTTACTACGCACAGGAAATGTTGACTTGTTGACTGAAAAATGCTACTAAGAATGTAGAAATGTATTATGGTTGGAGATGCAATAAAGGGCTTTTTATTTTTCATATAAAAATAGAGAAATTTGTTAATTTTTGACAACTATTATAAACAGATTTGCAGGTAATTTTCAAATCTGACTTCCTGTATAAGACTAAGGGAGGAATGGAACTAGCTTGAACAAAAAGTACCCAAAACCAAAACAATTCATATGTTTGGTAGCAGCCCCTTCTCTTAAAATGCTGCCTTTTATTCACAGCCATCCCTTAGTTCACCCTACTGGAAATTCCTCCTTGGAATGCACTTACTTGGAGATATCAGTAAGCCTTTGTGCCATCAAATGTGTATGACTGACTGCTAAGTTGGTTTTGTTTTCTTTTAAAACACAAGGGTCAGTTTAAAAAGGTGTGGAGTGAACAAAAGTGCATTACTCCCAATGTGCAGAATCCATGGGGGGGTCCAATGTGCAAAAAGGGGGACACTAAAACTTCAGCCTGAGAGGAAACTCAGGTAACTGTTCTGGGAGAATGCCTGCTCCAAAATGGCCACGTTTGTGTACAAATTTTGTTTTCTGTTGTTTTGATTCTAACTGTACTGCCTGTGAAGATAAACAGGACTGTATTTAGGAAATAGCTGATTTCATCAGTCCCTTCTTCTAAGATAAATAAACAACCCTCAAGGCTCCAGCTATTGACTTATTACTTAGATTAGACGTGCTAATATTGTGCAATCCCTTTGCTGATATCAGGAACGAGGTGAGAAGCTCTTCACTCTCTCCAAGCTTGCACTGAATCCTGGGTGAAAAACAGAGACCTTCGAGGCCTTGGCTTCAGCCTCTGCTCAAGGTTCCTTTCTCTTCTTTTGGCCTCTGTGATAAGGCTGAAAATCAGCGTCAGTACAGAGTGACTTCACTGTCTGGGGAGTGCTGTTACACTCATCACATCCCACAGAGATCTTCAGTGAGTGTTTCTTACTGGAAAGATACAAAGGAGTTGCAACACGAGAGAAAATGAAGATCTTTTCGGTCAGATTTGGTTTTGAGGATACTGCCACATTTTGTTATATAAAGATCATTTTAATTTTTGTTTAAAGACTCCTCTAAAAGTTTGCAAAGACATCTTGTAGTGAATGTCAGCTTCCTGGCCATAGGCTTCCTTGTCTTATCTTCCTGGTTTAAAGCCTTTGGAAGCATCACACATCCTCAGGGAACTGCTAGTTGACCACAGCTGTAAAGAGCAACCGAATTCATTTCTGCTTTGTTTTCAAAACAGAAAGTTTGGCATCTTTCAAAGAACTGGTTTAAATGAAAATGTACTTCATGACAAACAAAAGAGCATATTCTACATCAGTAAATCCCATGAAAATTTGCATAGCTGTAGCTGCAGGAAAGGTTTCCCATGGTGCTCTTTCTAAAGCCTCCACAGAACAAGGTGTATTTGACTCTTCACCCTGTCTCTAGTAAGTATAATTTTAGGATTCATTATTCTAACGACAACCTATCAGGTTATATTTTTGTCTTTTACTCTAATTAACCAAAATTTGTTTTCAACTTTGCTGAGACTCTAAGTTTGACCTAGATGTTCATCCTTCTGAAACAAAGTGTTTTGTTGAGCATCCCCAACACCACGACTGAGGCCTGGGTGTCAGTCAGTGATGCCTGGCCTGGGGACATCAGTGAACAAACCCTGCAGGCTTTGGGGTTCCTTGCAGAGCTGTGGCACACAGGGCCAGCTTGTGCAGGGCCAAGAAGAGGCTGATGAGATGGTCCCATGGCTTGGTGAGATCTCCAAGCAGGGAGGGCAGAAAGGGAGAAAAGAGGAAGGAGTTCAACTCAGCAGAAGTGCCTGAAGCACCTGAAATCCAGGTGGTAGCAAGGACAGGCAGTCTGCAGGAGAGAGATGCAAGCTCTGACTTGGAGGTACTACGAAACTGCACCTGGAAAATATGAGACCTGTCAGCCTGGAAGAGAGATGAGTGAGGTAGTGGTGCAAGGAATCTGTGTTACAAATCTGTAAAACAAGGAGTGGCAGGGAGAGAGGTAAGAGAGAATGGTTAACTGATGGAAAAGCCAGGGGAATATGTCAGTCAGTCATCATATGGAAACAACAGACAGAAAGCACTGAACATACAGAAGGGATTTCCACCCAGCATGAAGTTAGACTGTGGAATAACATCAAGCTGTAGATGCTGGAAGCTTATAGGACCAAGAAAGCAATTGAATTTCTTTTCCTTTGTCTATCAAGAGCAGAAACAAGTTACTTCTAGCTAAAGGTCTGGAAATTGCATTAGTCCTCATCTTCCCAGCAGATGGCCAGCCACTGTTGAGAACAGCATCACGTTCTACCTCAAGCATTGCTCTGATCCACTGTGGCCATTCCAGTGCTTTAGCTGGCTTAGGCACAAGACACGCTTCCCCATCCACCAGCAGGATACATCAAGGTAAAGCTATACTCACTTAATTCAACATCTAAGACTATAAGAAGTATAGAATAGCTGGAATAAATTACAAGCAGATTTTCTTGCCTATTTGCTGTTTATGACAAAGATTTAGAAAAGGGGCTGTGTCAGTGTTTTAATTGGTAAAAAATTGTAGCAAGTTGGTTTGCCCAACCTTTCCTAAGTATCTGGGGAGGTTAGATCAAAAAAGTAATCTGCATGAAATGGATATGCCTTTGGGCATCTTGTGCAACCCAGGTTCTCTTATTAGTGACGATGTGACATTAAGGAAAACAATGGGGTTTGAAACAAATTAGAATAAAGTGAGAGTATAACAGACTGCCCCAAGTATCATATAGTCCAAATAGAGCAAAACCCACACAGTGATTCAGCCCTCTCCAAGGAAGTGATGTGCTTTTTGCTTCTCTGAGAATTATTAAATATAACATCCACATTGCATGTGCAGTTGTTGCCAGAACATTTTAGTCTCCTGCAAGGTGTTGTTTTTTGCTACCAAATATAGCAATGGCTATGTAATGTATGCCGATTTTGTTTTTTCACACTCTGTCCCACTCCATATGGGGCGGGGGAGGATCCTGCTGGACTTCTGTTGCGCATAGATGGAGCAGGGAATGTTTTCTCTTCCCTTACAGGCTATTAAGAAGTGGTGGCATTGTCAGAAACAAGTTATTTTGTGCCAGTTCTCTTCTGAAGAAGCATCAGACTGCAAAACAGCTAAAACCATCTGGCAAACTCTTGCATGAATCATGGGGATATTTGTAGCCTCTGGCTTTTTGAACCGCACTTTGAGTAATCCCAGCCGCTCTCGTCAGCACTGCTGCTGAAACCCGTTCCTTGTGTTCTGTAAAAAGACCAAAGGGGCCTCCCACCGGGCCTGGCGGTCTCCGCATCGTCAGGAGGCAAAACTGGGTTACAAACCTCTGAGCTGCCTGTTCCAGCCTGAACGATCCGGCCTGGCTGGAGCCTGCCCGGGGGCCGGGCTGTGCCCGGGGGTCGGGCCGGCGTTCCTGGGGTGGTTTGTGCCGTGTACCCGTGGTTCGGCCTGCCCGCGGCCTGTCTGTGAGCCTCAGCGGGACCGCAGCAAGCCCCGCACAAGGGCCGCGCTAACCGAGCTCTGCCCGCAGGCCGGGGTCGCATGGCACCCCCTCAGGAGCCTGCGAACCCCGGGGTCACCTCGGGACGCGGCGGCGGCACTGACCGGGCCCCGGGCTCGGGTCCGCTCCCGCCCCGTCCCCGCGCGTCACGGTGGCGGAGGGAGGGAAGGAGGGAGGGAGATTGGGCGGCCCTGGCGGCGGCAGCGCGGGGCTCGCTCCTCCCCCGCGCCCTCAGCCATTTTAGCAGCCGGTACCGCCGCCGGTAGCGCTGTGATCTCCGCCGGCAGCGCCGGGGCTGGGCACGGTGAGCGCAGGATGTGCGCGGCGGGACGGCCGGGGAAGGGACGGGATGAGATGGAATGGATTTGGGTGAGATGGGATGGGGCAGAGCTGGATCCCCCCCGCTTGTTGCCCCTCGGCAGCATCTGCGGAGCGGCGAGGGGCGGGAGGGTCGCATGAAGAAGGGGGCGCGGGGCTGGCGCTGCCGCGGGGCCCGCGGGGCTCTGGGCGGGGCGGGGGCGGCCGGGTCAGCCGGGGAACGAGCGGGGGTTACGCGGGGTCAGCTCCGTCCCCGCGGCCGTGGCTCGGGGGGGGCCGGGCCGAGAGGATGCTCCGGGGCTCGGCGCTCCGGTACGGGCGGGCTGGAGCTGCCTCGGCCGCCGCCTGGAACAGGTGGTGGAGCGGAAAGGCCTCCTGGAAGTGCCGGCGCGGGGGTCGGCGCGGCGGGAAGCCGGGCGGGAAGCGCCCCTGGTCGCCGCAGCACCGCCCTGGGCCGGGGCTCCCCTCCGGGGCTTCTCCGCAGCTCCGGGGCAGCGGCGGTGCCTCTCGCCGTTCCCCGTTCCCCCCGCAGCCCGCGGGGCCGAGCGCGATCCTCCCGCCGGCAGCCGGACCCGCCGCTTCCCCGCTCCGCGCCCGGCGGGAGCTCATCCCCGGCCGCTCTCTGGGCCTGCCCGGGGCCCTGCCCGGTGCTCCGGCGGTGCTCTGGCCTCCCCCGGAGCCCCCCGGAGCCCCCCTGCCCTCGGAGCCCCCCGCCCGGATGGAGGGGAGGAGGCTGGGCTCGGGAGATGGGCTGATGCTGATCAGGAGAGGTGATGCACTGCTCGGCGCATGCTTCTCTGCTCCACGTCACAAAAGCACCTGTTAAAGGAAAGCAAGAAACGGGCTGAATATTTTTTGTTGTCGTGTTCCTCTGTGATAAATTTTGCTTCTTGGTGTTCTAGAACATCCCCTTTGTGGATTTCTGAAGCTTATTTGAAAAGCAAGTACAAGTACAGTGCCTGACTGCCCTGCTCTGGCTGCACAGCCCTCTCCTGATCCAGTGCTGCTCTTTGCCCGGTCCCTTAATGAAATAATTGTAGCATATACCTTTATAGCATATAACATGTGGGGAAAAAAAACCTAAATGTGAAACATTTACGTTAGGGAAAAAAAGGACTGATAGTACAAAATATTTCAGTGATGATGTTCAGTAAATATAGATGGAGGTTACAGAGAGCTTTGGTGTTGAGGAATGTTTTATAGAAAGTAAATGGACAGTTGGAGTCCCCAGTGGTGGTAAAAGATGATTGTCAGGTTAAGGATGATGTTCGTCCTTGCTTGGTTACTCTTTGCATCTTGGATTGTTGCATAAAAATGAGAATATGATATGTGTTGTCATTTACTATTATAGACAAATTTGCAATTGTAGCCTTGCCAATTTCAAGTGAAAAAATGAGCAAATAAAGCTGCAGACAGACCTTAGAAGCATATGATGTTTTTTCTTTATGTTCTGCTTTTTGAATCTTTGGAATTTGTCAGCTCAGACTAACTGCAATGATTGAAGGCATGGATTTTCTTTTCCCCAAAGATATATTTAAGATTTTCATGTCTCCAGTTTTTTCACCTAATTAAAAGACAGGTAGCAAAGTTCTGCAGTCTCTGACAGGATGTTTGGTTTCACGTTTTATTTCTTCTGCTCTTTGAGCATGGATACAGAGTTTGTATTTTAATACAATTCTACAGAAGTCTTAAATTTGTCCACATAAAAGTTATTTTGGAAACTATTTAATGCATTTTTAACACAGCTGTCATTTCTTTGTATTTACCAGTTCTCCTTTCATTGTTGTCTTAAATTACAGAATTGTATAAACTTGAAACAGGACCCTGCTATGGTGGATGGTTTCAGGAGATGTTTATTATTTAGGTGTTTGCATCTCATGCACACTTAGCTCATGTGTTACCTTTAATTCTCTCTGGATCATGCACTGCCAGTGATGGTGCTGCTCATTGAATAATCCAACAGCAGCAGCTATAAACTTTCAGCATAATAAATTAGCAGAGTTCACCAGATAACACCTTCTCCTAATGCAAGGGTGATGCTTCAGCCCTTTTATGAAACTAGAGAAACCACTTCCCAACAAACTACTGAGGCAAGGCTTTGCATACAGGTATATGCCAGGTGATGTTTTGATATAGATCTAGTAAAATAGGTGCAGCCTATTACACTGTTGTAAATGAGGTTAGTACTCAAATTAAATACCAAACAGTAGCCTGAGCCAAATAAACATTCAAAATATATTGAAGTTAATGATAAACAGAGTTAGGTAGTTAATGTGACAAATGAATGAGTGCCCTTTTATAATTAAACCTTTCTGAGTAAGGCATTGGTTAAACTAAAAAAAGAGTTGGAGTTAATCGTTAAGGGAAATTTCATTGTATACTCAAGTAAGCATGTGGTCACTATGCTTCAGGACATTTGTTTTCTCAGGAGAGAAGGAAGTTGAATGGAAGGAGGAAAGCAATTTCCTGAGAAACAGAACTTACGGTTTTGTTCTGTTTGTTCATAGATCAGATTGTTATTTAGATGGTGCAGCATCTTTAACCTCTTCTGTGGAAGGCCTATCTCAAAAGCTGTGCACACTGTTTAATTTTACTACCTTATGGAGCAGCTGCAGGGTGCCTGCTTTGGTGTCCATCTTTGTTCCAAAGTCTTCTCCTCTCCTCCCTGTAATTGGGGTTGCTGCCCTTCACGTTTCCATTTACAGTAGGCTAGCTCTATGGAAGGGAAGCCTTAAGAAAGTTTTTCTCCTCTGCTGGTAGAGCTGTGTTTACAGACGATAGGGATTATTAGTATTTTGCTGTTGCTTCACTGTTTTTTTGGCTGGGGAAGGGAAATTAGGATTGCTTGTATTCTGCTGACACTCCTAGAAGCTGGGTGTTTCTTCAAAACGTTGAACTCTGCAGGCACAAGCAGACAAAGGCTGAGTGCAGCACTGGTTTCCTTCTGTGCCTGCTCACTCAGGGTAGCCGGTGTTGCACTGAAAGCAAGGCACACTCTGAGGTGGTGGGACAGGTTTGTTCTACGAGCTGTGGAGCCTGACAGCACCAAGGCCCTTTCTCAGACTGCTCTGTGGTCTCTGTGGTGCATGGGAGGACCTTGCCTTAGCCCTGGACGTGCTGGAGCTGTGGGTTGGTTTTGCTTGTTTTGTATGGACGTGAGCTAAAAAAGACACTGGGAAAAGATCTGGCCAGTGGCCAGCATTGCCTAGGAGCTGTGGTTTCAGTTTCCTTCTCTGCAGAAAGTAACCTAGTGCGATCTGCATTGGGATCAACAAAAATGGTTGGGTAGAACATAAATAAACTCCAGCAGCTCTGCTTTCCCTGCCCCACGTCTTATCAGGGCTATCAGTTCCTACCTAGCACTGCTTATGAGTGCACTCATAATCAAGATACAGCTTGGATTGTGTGCCAGGTGTTCATAACAGTATTTACCTGACCACATGTGTGAGACAGAGGTTCGGAATGAGTGGTGGGGGTGGAAATTCCTCACGCTGTTGTTGCCCTAGATAGGGAGCCTGTCTCCTCTTCAGGTTACTGTGCTGCTGCTGCTGACCTGTGCTGCCACAGCCCAGAGCTGCTTCTGAGTCAGGACTGACCTGGGGCTGGCATCAACTTCTTTTTTACTGTGAGGATGGAGAGACACTGGCACAGGTTACCCAGGAGGGCTGTGGATGCCCCAATGTCCAATGCCAGGCTGGATAAGGCCTCGAGCCTGCAGAGCTTTGTGACAAGGAGTGTGGGAGTGAGGCCTGATGGTACAATTGTCTGGAGAGTTATTTAAGATGATCCTAAATATAGCAGACAACTCAAAGGCACATTGAACAATTTTTTAGTTAGGAAATAAATAGCACAGGCAGTGTTGGGAAATGGAGGAACAGAAGAAGCAAGGAAAGATGACTGTGGGCATGGGGCTGGGAGGAGTGGGAAGTGTTTTCCTTCAGCCAACATGTTGCCAGATTGTCAGTTTGTATAATGGATGATTTTTAAAGTTTGAGTGCATGAGTTGCTTAGAGGATGTGAGGTCAGAGCAAATGCTGCTGCTTTAAAAAGTCAGTGTGCAGTTTATTTGCTTTACATTTGGAGTAACAGCTGTGTAATGTGAAGGATGTGAGGAATTATTTTCCTTTTTTTTGCTTTAGATAGAATGAGGCACTTGGACTTGCCCCTGAATTCAAAGGGTACTTTAAAGGGTGGTTTTAAGGAATCCTAGATATTGAGAAATTATTTTTTAAAAAATAATTTTTTGCGTGGGTTTTATAGTATAGATAATATTAAATCAAGGGCTACTGTATGTCTGTGAGTTCACCAGGCTTCAAGGTGAGATATCTTTATCTCCAAGGTAGAGATAAAGTGATCCACCAATTATCACAGAATTAAGAGTCTCGGATTTAAAGTGATCCAAGGTGGATCCTTAATTATCACTTTAAATCCGAGACTCTTAAATCTGTTATATGTGAATACCACTGTTGTTCAGCAAGGAGAAAACCTCATGTTCTAGGATTTCTAGGATTTCCTTCAAGGTATGTTGATGTGACTATTGATTCCCTAAAGCACATTGCTGCTTCATCAGCAGAGCATCTTTTTTTAAAAGCATACTTGTCACTTTCCTTTTAGGTTAACAGCTTTCTATTTCTTTTAAATTTCTTATTGTAAACTCATTGGTCTGGCAATGGCAGCTGTTAAATGTCAAAACTCAGAGCAGATCTTTATGCATATCTGTTTTACCTGAAGCTGTAATGATGCTGCAGCTCACTGGATGATTTTTGCTCATCACTTTTTTTAATATACAGGGAAAATTCTCTTATTTCCAAACCTTGATGTTTTATAGCATAGGTGTATAATGGCAGTTAGTTAGAATATTAATATATGTATCAATTTAAAAAAATAATCTAGATATGCTTGAAAGAGTGTGAAATTAGAAACAAGTTAACATTGCAAGGACAAACTTAAAATAGCCCATTGCATCCCAGTACTTGTTCTCCTACAGCTTGTACTAATTAAGAGATGTTTAAATTATCATTTTAATAACACTGAAGTGGTGTTCTGTTCTAACTCCCCTTACTAACGAAAATAAGATTGTTAAGTGAGCAATACCAAGACAGTTACAGAAATGCTTGTTTTAAGATGATTTAAACTTATAATAAATTAATGCCTTATCTTTTAAATATCTGTTTATCACGCATTTACCCTACCCTCTTCCTTTGTTGTAGAATAAACTTGGCCAACGTGTATATACCACAGTGCTTCCTAAATTAAGAACTTTCTCAAAATAAATACATTTTTGCGTTCATATAGTGATTGCTTATCTGGCTGCAAATCTTGACTGGAGATGCTATAATTTACAAACCAGTAATTTATTTCTTAGGTCTGTTTCTGTGCCCTAGGAGCCACTGTACCACTTGAACCAAAAAGTGCACTAAGAAGGATGTATTTAGAGAAACAGTAGATTGTAAATAATGATTACTGTCAGTTCCTCATACGAAGAGCACTCACTACTGTCCAGTTAAGCAGGTACTACAGAGCGTTTGCTCTAACTGCACCCTGTGTTGTAGTTCATCATTTTATTGCACATATTTATAGCAGGGAGCACATACAGCAGGAGGAGTCTTTGCATATTTAAATGTGCACTGCCACCAGTGTCCTGTCCAGTGGGTAGGGCTGAAGGGAGCTGGTGAGAACACAAGGAGCCTGTGTTGTCCTTGCAGGTAAGAGGGTGCAAGTATCTGTCTGAAAAAAAAAATTGGTATTTGTTGGATTTATTGAAACACTTCTCCTTGTCTAAGTGATCCCTCGGGTACTTTGTTGTTTCCTCCCCAGCAGTCATACATGCAATAGTTCTGGAGAAGATCTTATTAAATTCAGTTTACCTAAAGCACACGATAAGTAGAATACACAGTGAGTCATTCTCTCATTTGTCTGGGTAGCCAGAGGAGTTGAGCAGCCTATGGAATGTCACAATTTCAAATATGCCAGTTCAGTCTGAGGAGCTGGACACAGCTATCACAGCACACTGAATGGCTCACAGCAAAATCCCCAAAATTTATGAATGGGGGCATTAGTCTCATAGCTTAAGCTGACAGTTTGGCAGCCAGCTACCACACAGTCACTTTGGATTAGGAAAATTACTAACTCCTGACCTCCCACAAATAAAAAACTATGCATGTTTTTGTATTTTGGAGTGTATAAAATTAATCTGCATTAAAATTTTTAGAAGTGGCCAGGTATGGGAGTTGGGCTTGGGTTTTTTTGGTTTTCAGTAAAGATAAAAGTAGGTTCTATATCAGTGTACAGCTTCTGGTTGCCTTCCCCCCCCCAGTAAATTCCATGGATGCACTAAGCTTGGAAAGGCTGCAGCCAGCACTCTCACTCTGGCAAAAGAAGGGGACAGGCTGGGGCAGCAACATAGAGGTAGAGGCTGCTTCATACAACAGCAGCTCTGTTGTCAGGCTCCTTTCAAGTTCTTGCAAAGCACAAAGTGTGTTTCAGCAGGACTAAACCAAGGTGACCACTTCTTCAGTGGCAGTGACCCTTTGTGGGGCTGAACTGTGAGCAGTGTCAGAAAGGACAGCCCGAGCAACTCCAGGAGTGTTGTGTGAGCAGCAAACCCTGCACCCAGGGGAGCAGCAAACCCTGCACCCAGGGGAGCAGCCCAGCTGGGACCAGCTCAGGCCAGAACTGCATCCAGTTACCTGCCATGAGCATACACCTGAACACTCAGGGGACCAACCCCTTGGTGCACCGTTCACTTCTCATTTGGAGCCTCCCTTACATTGAGGTCATGTTTATGTCAATTCAGCAAAGTAACTTGCTGGTGTTTGTTTGCTGATGTATACAATTTTTGTATCCTAAAAATTGCTTTGAGTACTAACCTCTCTAACCTCTTTTCTATTCCTAGTATGGCGCTTTTTGTTTTGGTTTTCTTACTCAATAAAAATGCACATGCTAAAAAAATTGCAATACTGTGTAGCTAAAGTGTAGTTTTACAACAGTATTTTCTATAGCTTTGAATATTATGTAGAAGAGTAAGCAGTTAATTGTAATGTCAAGTAAGAGCAAAAAAAAAAAAGAAGAAAAATTAAAAAGAAGGAAGAGATCTTGGTTTGTGGCGTCTGTGGTCTTTTTGCACCAGATGTAGAAGTAGGGAGGATGGAGTAGTTTGTATCTGCTCATAGTAGCCCATTAGTTTGTCATTCGGCACGTTACTTTTCCTGAAGTCAGTTTTATGTACTGCTGATTCATACTGTGTATTTGCACAGGGTAAATTAACACTGAACTTGATAGCCTTGGTTTTGTGCCTTTGTTTGATAGATGCATTTAATCTTCATTATGACAATGGACTATCTGTTTATTTCATAAGCATGCAAATACTTCTGCATTTTTATGAGCTCCTCTGTTTGAACAACTTGGTCAAAAGTGCTTGTGAAATGCATTGCCACAGGCAAGAGGAACAACTAGAAAGTGAAACTAAGCTTGCTGTGTTTAAGTAAAAAGCAGGGTGAGGATGTGGGGGCTGGAATAGGGCTCAGAGCAAGGTTATGCCTTAGAAAACCATGCAGAGCATCCTCCTTGTGTGAGTTTTGCCATCCTGGGATTGCCAGTTCTCCATCTGCCTGGACTTGCAGGCCTGTTTTTCTTGCATGTCTTTCAGTAACAGCACCTATGCAGGATGTTTCATGGCTCCATGAACTCGAGGAGGAAGAGAGATGATAAACACCTGGCAGTTTCTGTCTGACATATTGAAGGAAAACCCCTCATTCCAGCCTTGAATGAGTTCAGGTTATTTGCATGCTCAAAGGTGGTTTGATGGATGATGATCACATACATTTATTTCTGACTGTTCTGTGTAAGACCCTGTCCAGATCATATTCCCACACCAGCTGTTTTCCCACCTTTCTGGGTCTGTGTCCAAATATTGGATGCAAAGGTAAAGGGGGGATGGATTATTCACTGAAAGGCAATGGTGGATGAGGTTTCTGAGCTGATTCATTGGTGTTCTGTCCTCAGACAAAACAGTTTGAGAAATTTGTTACATATTACCTCTTAGACTTGAAGTGGAGACTGTGTATTTTTAAGTTGAATTAAAAACATTTCCTGACAATGTTGGCTTTTTGAGTATCCTTACATTTGTTAATAAACTAAATTGCTAATTGTTTTTTATTACTAACCATAAATTGTTGCTGTGATACACTGTGTCACGCTAAGGATTTTCAGTCCCTTTTTCAGAACAAAAAGTTCCTAAAAATAAGTTGAAAGGATGGTCAACAGTGTCAGTTTCCTCTTGAAACTTCCTTCAGAGTTTGTCTGAGACCACTTT
The DNA here is from genome assembly GCA_013398615.1 of Brachypodius melanocephalos. NCBI lineage: Eukaryota > Metazoa > Chordata > Aves > Passeriformes > Pycnonotidae > Brachypodius > Brachypodius melanocephalos. The sequence continues at coordinate 4,554,897 of VZSR01002045.1, forward strand.
GCTGTCTGTTTAGTCTAGTGCTGCACATTTTTCTCTTCTGCTGTTGCTACTGTGACTGCTGCTTTATTCATATTCAAAATTATCCAGTTAGCTAAATAAATAAAAGTCATGCCATCAAAGCAATGTGCTTTGCTGCAAATAATCACACACTTTTTTTGTCTTTTGGACTGTCAGGACCTGAGCAAATTTCTTTCAGGCAGCTCTGTGGCTGTGCTGGCACCCAGCTGTCCTGTGCTGAGGCACTGAATGGGCTGTGGATGCTCCATCCCTGCAGGTATTCAAGGCCAGGCTGGTGAGACCCTGAGCAACCTGTTCTGGTGAAGGTGTCCATGCCCAGGGCAGGGGGATGCAACAAAATGAGCTTTGAGGTCCATTCCAACCCCTTAAGATTCCCTGATTCTGTGGTTCTGTGAGTGGAGAGCCTGTGCAGGCCAGGCTGTGAGCAGAGCGCAGCACAGGCTGGTACAACCTGCTGAGAGCCTCAGGTACTCCCAGGGCAGATTCAATCTGACACACAAAGGAGCAGGTGGGTCACAGGAAGTACTTTGCCAATTCAGTGTAGTCTCAATTTTCAGTTGTGGAATCTTGCCTTGGCCTTTAACATTTCCTGCCTTCGGGGCATGCAAACAGCTCTTACCCTTTCACCAAATATTTGCTTGCATTCATGTTATGAATTAGGAGAGAGATTCACACCCAGAGCTCAGATAATTGAGAGCTACCGAGTCAGTGTGGCTGGGCTGGCTTCCACTACCAGTACATGTTGCAAAAAGAGATGTTTGACACTTACAAATTGATTTTTTTTCTGGTTGGCTCTAAGTGCAGATATGTTCTGAGGTAGTAATATTTTTCTTGAACCAAAAAAAAAAATCTTACCTTTGCCATTAGCTGAGTAAAATACTGTATTAAGCATCTAAGAGATCACAGTTTCCTAACACTACTTGTGATTTTGCTATTTCAAGTAGAATGTAGATATTTAAACTTGTATCAGGATCCACTACAACTGATTGTATTTACACTGTACAGGCAGAGTGAGAGCTCTCAAACTCTCAGGCTTTGAGCTTCTATTGCATTGCCAGAGCACAGAAATACTTCTGAAATTTGGCAAGGTTTGGTTAAGCTTTCTCTGGATTTTCACTGCCCTTTGTGATCTGTCCCAAAATGTGCAAGAGGAAAATACGTAGAAATCTGCCTGTGAGAAAGAAAGAAAAATGAGACCTCATGAACTTTTTCCCTACCATGAGTAACTTGCATTAATATTTCTGGAGTTTGTTTTTGTAAAAACACGGACATGATGTAAAACTGAGTCATTTCCTTCAGTTTCTTTTCCTTCAATCTTTCTAACCCCAGCTAAGTTGTAAATAGCCACCAGATTATTCTAAACTCCTACTGCTATTTCATCACAGTCTTCTCAGCTGTGGAAATGTTCTCTCATTCTTGTGTGTGTTAGGTATAAATCTGGAAAATCAGAATTTGTAGAGAGCCTGACAGTATGAACTCATTTGTTTACTGTGCTGCATCTTCCTTACTCTGTGTATTCCTTAGTTTTTGTGTCATCTCTTTTTGAAATCCCAGCCTTGTTCTGTCCTGTACTAGAAGAAATTCAGGATGACTAAATAAGTCCCCTTCCAAAAACTGACTAATGGAACACCCACATACTTACTCAGGTCAACTCTTTTTTTTTTTTTTTTTTTTTTTACTGTGTAAAACCACTTTTCCAGTTACAAATCCTGAATGCTTGCTGTGGTTTCCAAAATGTTTAGATCTTCCTGGATGATAGAGAAATTCCAGAAATGGATGTTACTTACTCATACTGGATTGTTTTGGAAGATTTCAGAACTTCCTGACTGGAGTCAGCCCTGAGCACTTCCACTAAAGTCAGAATTGTGTCTCCATTTGAAGTTGGCAAGAGCTCCAAGAGCTCTGGTGCAGAGGAACCAGACTTCCTCTGGTGTTGCTTGTAAACTAAAAACAATCTGCTTTGCAGATTTCCAGTTTTCTTCACAAACTAGAACACAACCCTTTTCCTCTCTAATGCCATCTTTCTTACTGGATGACTTTCCTAACACTATGTTTGAAGCAGACAGAAAATGAAGTTGTGTTTTCTTCTAATCATGTTACTCCATAGTAAATTGGATCCCATGCAAGCTTTTTAACACCAGAGGAAGGATTATGGCAGTGTTGTTGATAGATTTTCACTGGTAAGCCTTTAAAGCGTTTTGGGCTTGGGCTAATTAAAGCCTTTCCTAGTGAAGATAATAATTCGCTGCATAAGATAAAATTTAGAGCTACAGGTACTTTGTTAGATTCTGAATTACACTCAAAAATTCTATTAGTGTGTATAAATAGTGAGAAGTTGATCCTGTTGAGTTTGGAGAGTCAACTGCAGAGAAGATTAGGGCATTTCCTCCTCTGAGAATAGTCACTGCCAGAGGCATGAACCCTCTCTCTGTTCCCCACACACACTTCTGCTCTTACTTGGTTCCATAAACTTTTGTGACTATTTAAAAGGGTTTTTTTCTATATTAAAAAAATAGAATTGCTAGTTGTTTCTTAGATTTGAGTTAAATTAGGAAGAGAGGAATGTCTCTTCTGTTCTAGAACGTGTGCTTGGATTTCAGACTGTTCTGTGAGCCTGGCTGCAGGGCAGTAGTAGTGTTGCATGTTATCTGTCTGAAACTCTTAATTAAGGATATAAAAGTCAGATTATATTTAGATAACATCTCTTCCATCTCTGGCAGCTCATAAAGTACAGTGTCAGGCAGGAATAAGCTTGGACTAAAGCATTTTTGTAAACACCCAGCATATAAAAGCCATAAGGGAAACATTACCTCATGAGTGAGGTTTCCAGCATGAACCCTGTAACATGTCACTGCATGGTGAAATGGTAAATCAGCTCCAGACCACTTCAAAATTGAAAGAAGTTGCTTCACCTGAGGAAAATCCTTTGGCAATACTGCATACCAGCTGTCTAGGAGAGAAACCACCTCTATTTTGGTTTGGTTTGGTGTTTTCTTGTAGTCACCCTGCTCTTTCTGGGAACATGCATTGCCTGCATCAAGAACTGGAAACTCTGCTGTTTCCAAAACAGCCTGATAAGCATCTAAAGAGCTTAGTTCTGTTCAACAGTCGAAAGAAAGAAAAAGTTTTCTAAACCAATTAAAAAATACTACATATTCTAAATATTCCAGTGCTAAATAACAGTTTCATCTTGTTATTGTGAAATTTTTCATGAGTGCTACATTTTATTTGTAAGGAATGAGGAAGTTTATGAATAACATAACTTATGCTTTAGCAATATGTAGTTATCTTACCGTGAAGTGTCCTTGATGGTGCAGTGATGTGAGCACTGCATCTCATCCTTTCTCTTAAAGTCTAATTAAGTAGGAGATTGAAGGCATAAGGTGTAATTTGAAGAGCTAAGTTTGGCTTCTAACTGAATACAACTGGTGTGGAGGTACCTTTGTATGTCGAGTGTGTCAGTCTGTTGTTATATGCAGTGTATTTAAGAGATGATAAATATTTATTTAGTACAAGTTTGGGATGATCCCGCAATGGATCAAAAGCTTACACAGCCACATGCCAGGAACTCTAAAAAACATTCCAGCACCTCTTCTTTATATTTCAAGAGAAAATCTTTGTAGAATTTTGCAAGGGATGTTTAAGTCTGTTTCTGTCTGTAAAAACTGATAAAAATCTTAGACTTATGGGGAAGGCTTTTAAAATATAACTAATTCAACATCAGTTCAAGCTTTCTGCAGTAGACTTCTTGGAGCCTTATCTCTGCAGTTCCACACAGCCATCTTTTATTGCATGGTCATGGGACCAGAGAGGCCTCAGTGCCTCTGTAAACATGCTTTTGTTCTGGAAACTCTTCTCTTACCTCAATACCCCAAATCCACTTTGTGTTCTCTTGGGCAATGTGTGCCATGGGCAGTCCTGAGTTCGTGTTTCTACTGATACTCATCTACCAAGAGTGACAAAGGGCTTCTTGTTCTGCCTTGAGTCGGAAGAATGGACCCTATGCAATATGAAAGTCTCCTCCTTGTCTTTCTGGGTTTCATTGGTAATTAAACTGCATTAAGCTTCTGTTCATAATTTTATTCAGAACATGTTTAAATACGAAAGGGAGGGAGTAGTGTGGCATAAAAATTAAGCTCCTTTTTGGCAGCGTTGTCTGTTGTCTGCCCAATGTAGTTTGGAAGCTTCATCTTCTCCAGCAATGTAATGACTCTCCCTTGTATGGGTTGTGTTGCACTTCTGTCTGAATTCACAGCTTGTGCTTCTTAGGAGCAGTAGGGTGGAGGTTCTAAAGATTCCTCCTTTCAGCAAGGCAGAAAACATCCCAAATTCTAATCTGTTCTTTTTTTTCTGTTTTACTATAGATCTAATCTGCGCTGAAAAAAACCTCACTCATCTCTGTGAGATCCCTTGTAAGTACAACTCTGTGTGTGTGAGGTTTGCATGAGCATGTTCAAAGGAAAAAGCCACTGTTGTCTTTTTGGGACTCACTAAGTTTTCCCAGCTGATGTCTTTTAAGAATTACAACTGGTTTTTGTCAGGATAGAAATGTGATTCTCTTATAAATTACTACAAATATGTACAAATCAAGTTTTCTGTTTTTATAAACCCTTTTTAAGTATTTCAAATTAACCTGAAATTCCAAAATGAAAGAAATGCAACCTTCCTCTCCTCCCTTCTTAAATTAGCCAGTTGTTAACCCCTGGGGTTAATTATTTTAATTTGTAGCATTATGTGTGACTGTGGGTGTGTCCTGACATTTCCTTACCATGTCTAAGAGCCATGGCTGGCTTTGAAACACAAGCTCAGCTGCTGTTCATGGAGCACTGAATTAACTGGAATGAAAGTATCATACAAGATTTGTGTTATCAATCAATAATCCTTCATTTTGGAGAACTGGAGCTTTGGGAAGTAAACTGATCTCTTTTCTGCTGAGGCTGATGGTGAGGTTCACCAGAGCACAATAAACATGTACATTTTGAAAAGAATGTAGCATTCATTTTTTAATAAAAAGAATTATGCAGAATACTTTCATCCATACAAGCCTGAGCTTAGTTTAGTTTAGCTTAGTTTATTATGCTATCATTCAATAGTAATTTTATTATGCAGTTGTAATTACAAAATTAATGTGGTGGTCATGTTTGTTTTAAATATCTGCAGATCTCTCAGTCTTCCATCACATTAAAGCTGTTGATATTGGCTACAACACAACTGCTTATGTTGAAATTCTCATTAAATAACCCACCAACCTGTGAACTGACTTCTGTCTGCTGTTAGTAGCAGTTGTTTAACCTGAAATGTTAATTGTAGCCTCCCTCGTCACCTGAGGGTGGCAGATATATTAATAAAGGTGTATTTTGAGGTGTGCCTGTGTTATTTTAATTCTTGATGGAGTCCTGAGAATTTCCCTATTCTCATCCATATCAGATGGTGTCCATGGCACCTGATGGTGGCTCAGTGTCACTGCCTCTCCTGCCTGGCTGAATTTCTGCCCTTGGTTGCTTTTTCTTTTCCCCAGTGTGGGTGCTGTGTTAGCAGCTGTGTCTGCACAGCAGGCAGGTGAAGATAACCAGCCCTCCTCACATGCCAGTGCAGACTGCTCCCAAAAAAGTGAGCTGGCCATCCCTGGAGTTTGCTCTGATGGTTTTGTTTTTCTCCCACTCACCACCAGTCCTTATTTAGGCCCAGTTCTCCTTAATGAAGAAAGAATCCTGACAAAATCTTGCCAAATGGTACTTTATTTTAAATTGAGTTAAATTGGCTATACTTTTATTCTGTTTTCCATACTTGGAGTTTGAAATGAATGTATTGAAGGAGTTTTTGAAATTGGAAAAGCAGATCTGCATAATCCCTTTCCAAGAGTCTGACACTGAGAGTTAAAAAGTAGAAGATTAAAAATGCAGTTGCTGGAGCAAAGTTAATAAGGCAGTTTTGGAATATTGTATCGTTTTTAGATTACAACATGTAGACTTTGGAGTCCATATACTATTTTTGAGTATATCAGGATACATTTGAATAGAATGTTTTGAGAATCAGTAAAGCAATGTGCTGTACCTTTTGTCTCAACAAATATTTAGTTGGAAAGCAAGTGTTGACCTTTCCCATAATTACGCAATTGTGTCATTACTCAAGGAGCTTAAACACAATATTATGTTGTGAAGGACAGACTTCATCTCAACAGCCCTGAACTATTCAAACAGAAATAGTGGGGAAAAGTCTGTGAAAAGTAAATATTTGTGGATGCAAGGAACAAGTATGGAAAACATTCATCCTCTTTCATCCCCAGAGCAGTTCACTGCTCTGTTGTGCAGTGATGCTTTTGAAGTGATCTCTTAGAAGGACTAAAACTAATTAACTGACTGTAATATTACTAATTTAATTTTTTTTCTTTCTTTTTTCCTGCTCTCTGCTTGGCACTGGTTTTCGTCCATAGGTGTCTACTGTTGGCTCTCAAAGGTTACTAAAATTTTGCATCAGCACTACCTAAGCTTCAGCTCCTGTTGCTTCTCCCCACACCACCCTGCGCCGCTGCCTTGCTCTTGCCTGCTTCAGAACTCCCTGAGGAGAGTTTCTCTTTTAAACACACCCCCACAATGAAATATAGGCTAGAAATGTGTGCCGTTCTCTTGCTGCCTGTGTACTTGTTAATCTGGTTGTACAGTGTGCTGGTATTTATTCCCTGGTATTTTCTTACCAATGCCAAGAAGAGAAAGGCAATGGCCAAGCGGTTAAAAGCTAAACCCATCTCGGACAAGCCGGGGAGCCCCTACCGCTCTGTCACCCACCTGGACTCCCTGGCCAACATCAACATCCCTGGAGCAGACACTCTGGACAAGCTCTTTGACCATGCTTTAGCAAAGTTTGGGAAGAAGGATTGCCTTGGAACCAGGGAAATTCTGAGTGAAGAGAATGAAATGCAACCAAACGGAAAAGTATTCAAAAAGGTAAAACTTAAATTTTTTTTACTGAATTCTCACCTGGTTTTTCAATCGGTTTTGTATCTTGCCTCAACGATGCACATCCCTTTAGAGCTCTTCTTCAGTCATCCTCTAATAAACCATTCATTTTATGGTATTTGAGGAATAACAGAATATACAGGATGCACTATTTATTCAAGTAAACTGAAAGCAATTTCTTAATGAATGGCAGACTCTGTGCTTGGGGTGTTATGCACCAACTCACATCAGAGCTATACCAGAAGTTTCTTGTCCTGAAAATTCATTGTTTTTTCCTCTCAAGTTAATTTTAGGAACTTACAGATGGTTATCTTATGAAGAAGTAAACGAGAAGATAACTCGCTTGGGGAATGGACTGAGTGCCCTGGGCCTGACCCCAAAAAGCACCGTGGTGATATTTTGTGAGACCCGAGCTGAGTGGATGATTGTAGCTCTCACCTGCTTCAAGTACAACTTCCCTCGTGAGTGCCCAACCTGCTTCCTTCTGATGGGTTTCAGAACCATTCCTCAGCACAGATCTGGCTGTTAGGTATTCAGACTCTGCCAGTCTTGTCACTGGAGGTGTCAGAATTTCATAAACTTCCTCTGCTGATGGTCTGATCCTTAGAAGTTTCCAGTCTATTCTATGCATTGGGGAGAGCCCTGAAATTAGCTTGCTCATATTTATGAAACTGCTTTTTCTGATTTTATTATAGTAATGTTATAAATGTTAAAATGACAGAATAGTACACTTACTATTCAGGTTGTTTTAAATACTCTGAAGATGCCAGTAGTTGCATTTAAGATGTCAGTAGTTGCATTTTTCTCCACAAAATGTGGGATGTTTTTGTAGTATTTTCTGACTGTATCCTAAATTATACATCTAAAAGATGAAATGCTTATCAGGAGAGAAGAATGGTATCAAAATCATATGATAGTCTGTGGGTAGTCTGTTTTGGTGACATTTGTAAGCTGCTCAAATTCATTACAATTATGAATGGTTTTTCCTTTTTTAATTCAAGCTGTCACAAATCTCTAATGGGAGTTAATGCATGCAGACTCCTTGGGGAGCTGCAGTGATTACTGAGCACTCCAGTTCCCATTTTGCACACATCATACTGTGACCCACAGCCCATTTTTTCGCTTGCCCTGGGCTGTCTCTTTTTCTCCCTGCAGCAGCAGCAGCTGCCTGTGCAGAGGCTGTTCAGGGGCAGGAGTGGAAGAGATGACCTTGCTACTGAAGTAGGAGAGTATGGCTAATTTAGTCTGGATCCCTATAATTTGAAAGGCAGTAAGAAATAGCTGTATAACATTACTTTTTTTTTCCTTTTCTGCATGAACCCTATCTCACAGCACTGTTAAATTCCTTTAATGGTCTTTGGATGTTACAGTTTGAGATAGCAAATGATACTACAGGGTTTTTTTCAGTGAAGAGATAATGGGGAGAGGTGAACTCCATTGTGCCTGGGAGGCATTTAATGGTATTCCTGCAGCCAGTCTGGGTTAAAAATAATCTGGCAGTGTGAAAAACAGACTGATTCTTTAGTCTGATTGTCTGCCTTGCTGCCATCACTGATTCCATGGGAGCTGACAGCGTGCAGAGAGCTGCCTGTAGCTGTGCCCAGCTTTAAACTGGGGCCCTGCAATGTCTGAGTGTCACCTCTGCCCCTGGGTTGTGGATGCACAGAGCTCAGGGGCAGAACCCCTGCTCTTAGTTGCTTACTCTGGGATTGCTTTGTACATTATTTTTGGGTTTTGGTGCGTCTTTTCTGCTATAGAAAAAGCAGAATTATTTTGGGGGGATGTAGATGACCATTATAGGTTCCTTCCAACTGCCTGACCACTTCAGGGTTGACTAAAAATCCAGCCTGTTACTTAGAGCATTGTTCAAAGGCCTCCTAAACACTGAGAGGCTTGAGGCATCAACCCTGGTGGGTTCCTCTAGGAACGCTGTTGCAGTATTTAACCATGCTCTTAGTAAAGACATGCTCCCTGCCCAGCTGTCCTCCTTCTTCCAGAGGTCTCTGGTGCCATAACATTTCTGGTGTGAAAAAATTAAAAGCTGTTTTATTTCCAAATTAGAAAATTCCCAATTGAGTGCTTCCCAGTAAGCTAAAGCAAGAGCTTTTGCATTTAGTATTACTTTAACCCTTCTTTGGTGTCCTGTCCCATCCCTGTGACAGTTGTCACTCTCTATGCCACCCTGGGTGAAGAGGCAGTGACCTATGGTCTCAATGAATGTGGAGCATCATACCTGGTGACGAGTGTGGAACTCCTGGAGAGCAAACTTAAGGTAATTTGGGACCATCCTCACCTGCTATAAGGATCAGTTCAGACAGTTCACTGCTAAAAATTTCATTTCTCTTCTGTAGACTGCACTGCCACAAGTCTCCTGTCTGAAACATATCATTTATGTGGACAAGAAAACAGTCAATAAATCAGAATACCCTGAAAATGTGGAGATTCACAGTATGCAGGCAGTAGAAGAGCTGGGAGCCAAACCAGAAAACTGTAAGTGAATCACTTCACAGAGTACTGGCTAATCAAGCAGTGTTAGCAGTGAGATCACACCTGGGTTAAGAGGGATGTGCAGCAGAAAACCCCCACCCAGCAAAGGGTGGCCTTTGTCACCAACAAAGGCAGTGGCAGGTTGCCACTTCATCCTCCAGCTCCCTTTAAATAAACAAGAAGTTTGTTTTATATCTTTTGTTCATGTATGTCAGGATAAAACCTTGTTTTTAACTTCTAAACCATAACCAGAATAATTTAATACTTCATCTTTGTTTTAGGAAATGAAATACAAACTGGTTTCATGTTTCATTTTCTGCTAGTCTTACCTTTTATTTATCTTATTGTCACTATTTTTTCTAAGAAAAGAGGAGAGAGCACTTAAAGTTTTTTTGGGTTTTTTTTTTGTTTGGAAATGACCATTATCTTAACACAGCTGTAGCTAAAAAGCACTTAAGGCTAAAGGAATAACAGTTACATTCCTTGTTCCATTGGAGAGCCAGGAGTGACTGTAAACATCTGCTTTAAGGAAGGAAAACCCAACCCTGATGATCTGACATCAGCAGTCTGTAATTAGCCACATCTCTCTCTGGAATAAAGGAGGAGATAAACTGCCAAAGGAGCTTTGGGAAACACACATTGATCACAGCTGCTTATCTCTGATCAGCCTGAGGTACTGACCAGCAGTGACCCAAATGGGATTTTTTTTGTGGGCTTAGTCCTAAAAAAAATATCTTTCCTTGCACTGTGAAAGCCTTGAAAGCTGGTGATTGTCATTCTAAGAAGAAAGAGGACTAAAATAAAAATCGAAAGTGTCCTGAGCTTACTGCTTTTCTACTAAATCTGCAGCTTACCTGAGGAAGGTTTATTTAAAAGTTAAAAAAAAAAAAAAGTGAGGGGAGTTAAAAGGAATTTTACCTCTACAACCTTGGCTTTGAAAGACTTTTTTTTTTTACTCGCTGTTTATCATCAGTATTGTTGTATTTCTCCCCTTTGCTGCCTTTGACAGTTTTATTTGGTCTTCAAAAGGCTCCTTCTATGAAACTTTCAGTCAGCTATAAAAGTGTCACCCAGATGGTGCAGATGCTCAAACACTCATCATTCCTTTCAAAATTGCCCTTCCCTCCCTCCCTACTCTGTCCAGCACTGGCCAACAGCTCGCTCTGCTGGCCTTCCATGGAGCACCTGTTTCACACTGATTACAGACATTTGCACATTGATTAATTACAGAAATCATTTAGAAAGTAGATTAAGTAATAGCTTTTCTCCTGAATTTTCTAGCAAGCATTGTGCCAAGCAGACCAGTTCCTACAGACCTGGCTTTAGTCATGTACACCAGTGGCTCTACTGGGAGACCCAAAGGAGTGATGATGATGCATAAAAACTTAATAGCTGGAATGACAGGACAGTGTGAGAGAATACCTGGACTGGGGTAAGAAACGCTTTGGTGTCTTGTGTACCCCAAAATGGCACATTTATAGACATTTATAGAGTCTGCTGCTGGCATTGTGTTAGCAAGTTTCTTCCTATTATTGTGAGGCCACTACTCTTTAATTTATAAGAAATATCTCTTGTGTATGTGAACTTCCCTTGTTTGAAAAATATGCCCTTCTAGCTGTTTTCTCACATACTGATGCTTTTTATTATTATTATTATTATTACCCTTAGCTCGAAGTCTGTGATGGATTTTTGCACTTTTGAGTATCAGAGGATACCACTATAAAAGAAATTCCTCCTCTAGTGCAACTTGGGAAATGTTTTTAGATATTTTCAGGCACCTAGAATCAGTTTATTGACCTGGAGGCAACCACATGCTGCAGAATCTGCTCAAGTCACTGAAGGAGCAGAAAAGTAATAAATTATACATTGACAACAGTAAAACCAAGTGCAAATTCCCTCCCTTGAGGAAGTTTTTCATGGAGTGTGTGTTCTTTGTCTCTGCATTCACACAAACAAGCCCTGTTGCCAGACTGCTGTTGTGAGAGGATATAAACCCAGCTCTGGGTGCTGAAAGCTGCTGCTCACTGACAGCTCTCAGGTTCTTGCTGAGAAATCTCTGAGCAATGACTTTGTGAAAGCAGCCTCAGCTCTTCAGGAACCACCTCTCTTTCTAGTAATGTCTCCTAGAAGAAGATGACTGACAGGGCTTTGGAAATCATTGGTCATTATTTTAAAGTATAGTTATTTCATCCTTAATGAAACCTCCCACAAGGAGAGGAAATAGCAGTAAAGGTCTAAGAGTTTCCTAGAAAACAAAGCAAATCCTGTAATTTATACTGATTCCAGTGAGGGCAGATTTCTCCAAGTTGTTTATATGCTGTGGCTGAAATCACATCCATCTGATGTGCAGGAGAATAAGCTCACCTGTGACCCAGGTCAATAAAAAAATAATAACTAAACACACAATTAAATGGTTAAATGGTATTTTCAGTCCACTTGTGACTTCATTATTGTTTCTTTCCCAGACCCAAGGACACTTACATTGGTTATTTGCCTCTGGCCCATGTGTTAGAACTGACAGCAGAAGTTTCCTGCATCACTTATGGCTGCAGGATCGGGTACTCCTCTCCTCTCACTCTCTCAGATCAGGTGAGGGCCAACAGAGCAAGGTGGGCAGCAAATTCAGCTTCTGCAGCCTCTTCTCTCCTTGCTCAGCTTCCTCCTTCGGTAAAGAAATGCTGATGTATGTGGCACACTTCAGAAATGGAAATGTTCTTCAGAAAATGATGCAAATTAACATTCCTGGTGAACAACAGCAGTGGGTTGTACCGAGTAAATTTTATTAAAACCTTTGCTTTTATGGTACTTAGGAAATCTAAAAGCAATCCTAATAAATGCCCATAGCATTATCTACTGGATAACAGGGTAAGAACAGCTCTTAATAGATCAGCTGAACTGTTTAAAGTGATCTTAAGTTTTGGTCTCACTTTATCAGTTCTTTATCCAGTTATTGCAGATCTTCTATTTAGTCCTTTGTTTTTCTTTCCCTTTAACAAATCAGAATAGACAGATTAACAAGCCAGAATAGATACCTCTGTATGTTTTGCTTGTAGAGAGATTTGCATCAAGCAAAGCAAGCTCCCAGAGGAAGATGGAGGAGAAAGCGAGTACTAGAGGGAGGAAGTAAGAGAAAGATAAACAAAATGAACTTGTAAAAGATTGAAACAGATGAAATGGAACTATTTTGGTTGAAATAGATGTTAATCATTACCCTTTCCATAACACTGGGGGCAAAATGACTCAGGAACAGGGGAAGAGATTTGAACAAATTACATGCTAATATATCTTCTTTTGTTAGTCCTTTAGTTTTCAAGCCCTGTTTGGTTTTCAGCTTCATAAATTGACTTTTTTTCCTTATTACAGTCAAGTAAAATAAAGAAGGGAAGCAAAGGAGACTGTACTGTACTAAAGCCTACACTGATGGCAGCTGTGCCTGTGAGTATGCAAAGCAGATATGTCCAGCAAAAAAAGTCTTTCTGTCTTTTGTCCTATGTGGTAATTTTCCTTTTTTTAACCCTTTGTAGGAAATAATGGACAGAATTTATAAAAATGTCATGAGTAAAGTTCAAGAGATGAACTATATTCAGAGAACTCTGTTCAAGATAGGCTATGACTACAAATTGGAGCAGATCAAGAGGGGATATGATGCACCTCTGTGTAACATGTAAGTAGTGTTCATGGGCCAAGGCTGCCTCAGTCTAAAGAATGATCCTCTGAGCTATCAGACAGTTCTCATCTGGCATGCAAGTAACTCCTAATGATTAACTGAAGTAGTCCAAGTTCATACTGGAAACAGATATTCCATGGAAATGACTAATCTTCCAAACAGCTGCCTGCTTCATTTTCATTGCTTTCATTTTCATTGCTTTTTTAAAGTGATCAGACTGGAATGTTTGTTAAGCTACAGGAACTCTGCCTCCTCAAGGGTTACACAGGAGGGTTTGGATTAGCCCTGCTGGCTACTAAAATCTGAGAAAAAGTTAATTTTAAGTTGTTCCAGATAGGAAGGAAGGAAGAAGGTTTGTGTCTTAGAAAAGTGAGCTAATAAGTGAATAATTTTGCATGTTTTTTGCCTTCTTTCAAGACTATTGTTTAAAAAAGTGAAGGCCCTGCTGGGAGGGAATGTCCGGATGATGCTTTCTGGAGGAGCACCACTCTCACCTCAGACACAAAGATTCATGAACATCTGCTTCTGCTGTCCTGTTGGTCAAGGTTATGGACTGACAGAAACCTGTGGAGCTGGAACCATTACAGAAGGTACTTAAAACATCTGTGGAAATACAGAAGTTAAATAGATACAGATGGGTGTTCAGTGATTTTTAATTTTTTTAAAACAAGCCAAAATCCAGCTACAATACTGCAGCTGTAGTTCTGCAGTAAAGTAACTTGAGATAAGATAACACTCAATTCATATTTTAAATAACAAAAAAGTCTTGATTCTTTTTTCCTTGTTCTCTCCCTAAGTTACTGATTACAGCACTGGCAGAGTTGGAGCTCCTCTTATTTGTTGTGAAATAAAATTGAGAGACTGGCAAGAAGGTGAGTAGTAATAGTTTTGATTCCAGAGTAATTAATTTAGTCCCTCCCTAGCTGATATCTTAGCCTGTCTGCTTAGCTAGGTGTAGCATATGAAGTAATTGTTCTTTATCCTTGATAAAAGTCATCAATTAGCGTATTTTAACCTCAAGCTGAAGTTTTAAAGTATTTTCTTGGCAGAAGGATATAGAAGTTAAAAATAATTTCTTGGGACTGTTAATAAAAATAATTTAGTAAGAAATAATTGTTGTTGTTTTCAGGGGGCTACACTAATAAAGACAAGCCCAATCCTAGAGGAGAAATTATAATTGGTGGACCAAACGTCTCCATGGGATATTTTAGAAATGAAGAGAAGACAACAGAAGAGTTTTCTGTTGATGAGAATGGCCAGAGATGGTTCTGCACAGGAGATATTGGGGAATTTCATCCAGATGGGTGTCTGCAGATCATAGGTGGGCCTCAGTTTTTGATGCCTTAATATATTACAAGATATTGACTAACCATAATTATAAACATGTTATTAATACTGTTGGCTTTGCCTTGGTTAATGTACTTAAGGTTACCTATTTACAGAATCAGTGGAAAACACATTTCCAAAAGTCCTCATAGCTGTGGTAAAATGGAAGTGATGCCATTTCCTGTGACATTATCATCACCTAAATTTAGCATGTGGTCTTTAAAGAATAAATACGAGATTAACTTTTGTATTAATGACAAAGCTTTGAAATCAGAGTCCTTTCCTACAAGCTGTGTGACAAAAAGTGTAGTGCTATTTCACTTTTTACAGCAATCTTTATGAATCTGGCAGCTAATTAGCTGCTTTCAAATTTGTCTGTTAGGATCTGGTGTAGCACAAAAGATATACCTGGTGGGTATGGAGATGAGTGTGTGGAAATGCTTAAGTTTAAATGAAACAAGGTTTTCTTTTTTTCCCTTCCCCTGACTCCTAGATCGAAAGAAGGACTTGGTAAAGCTGCAGGCAGGGGAATATGTATCTCTGGGCAAAGTGGAGGCAGCACTGAAGAACTGCCCATTGATTGACAATATCTGTGCTTATGCCAAAAGGTAAGAGTGAATTCATTTAGAAACTCTGTCTAGAGTAAACATGAAGTACAGGCTCTGGTCCAACTATAGTTTTCCATGTTTCCTTCTAATACCCCCTCCATCAGAGTACAAGTTCCAAACAACATGTCTGAGGAAGCACAGGTTCCCAGATTCCCTAAAAGCTGCAGAAATTACGTGTTTTTCTGCTGGCATTTCTCCTATCCAGATACTCTTCTGTCCCATCCCATCCCTTCCCTTAACAGGTAGATATCATTATATATATTTACATTTAGCATGTATTTTGGCTGTCAGAATACCAGCAAAAAGATAATCTGGACACTTAGCACCTGATGCAAAGCTTTCCAGTGAGTTTTGGAAATAATCCCAGTATCTTCCCCTCTGTCCCTTTGTGAGGGGGAACTGCAGAGAAGTGCTTAAACCCCAGGTCTGGCTGGCGAGCTAAACTGAGATGTGAAGAAGGATTCTGTATGATGGAATAACTCCAGTTCAGAAAGCCCTGGGCATTTGTGGGTCCCACAGGGTAATTTACACCCTGAAATGAAAATCTTGACTGGCCCTTTTTTCCTTCTTTCTCTTGCCCCTCTGTGCAGTGACCAGTCCTACGTGATCAGTTTTGTGGTCCCTAACCAGAAGAAGCTGACAGCACTGGCTGAGCAGAAAGGCATCAGTGGGAGCTGGGTGGACATTTGTAACAATCCTACCATGGAAGCAGAAATACTGCGAGAGATTAAAGAAGTGGCAAACAAGAGTAAGTACCACAACACATCCTGGCCACGGGGGTTATCCAGCAAAAACTGGCATTATCCTCATTAACTGCTCCTCCTTCTTCCAGTTCCTCTGTAGCTGCCAAAATTTAACACTTTATCAAGGCAAAGACTACATGAAATTGTTGCATATTATCCCAGGAATTTACGTAATACTACTATACTATTGATTACTATACTGCTTGTATTTTTTACAAAATATCTGAAGGGTTTTTTTCAACTAAATTCTTAAAATAAGGTTTAAAAGAGCTGTTAATTGGAAGAAAAGTTGCAAGGCATTTACTGGTAAGGAAACTGGTTAAGCAAGAGATTTCAAAGCATTTTTCCCCATCCAACTTTGTTCCCTACAGCTTTGAACAGCCATGATCCTTGTGGACAACCTTGTATGCAACCTTGTGGTTGCATTGGGGCTGTGCATGTGCCAAGCCACTGCTTCCAAGCTGAAGGGAAATAAGTGGCTAATGAAACAAAACCACAAAGAAATCCCTTTGTTTTGAACTCTAAACAGGCTTTTAGGAATGAAAAATACAGGAAAGAAACATTCAAGTAGGGAAAGTGTACATGTACTTGATTATAATTTAAATATGAAGCATGTCCAGCTAGTTTGAGTTAACCTAGTTATTCCATTCCTGGAACAAAGATACCACTGCAGATTTCAGTGTATGCTCCTGTGGCAGTAGTCTTAGAGCTTCAGGCTACTCAGTCATTTGTTTCAAGCTTTTGATTTTGCCTTGTCACATCCAATACAAGCTCTAACGGAGTGTTATTAGAGTATTTGCACTCAGTGCTGGGACAGGATGAAATTTGCCTGTGGCCCTTCTGTAAGGTTATTTCATTAAGTAGGACACCATATTATACAAGCTGCAGGGTGCTGACCAGATTTTTAGGAAACATGAATTAGTATTTCATTTGGCCTTGTAATCACAGTCCTGCTTTGCTTTGTTCTTGTCCCTGCAGTGAAATTAGAAAGGTTTGAAATCCCCATCAAGGTGCGGTTGAGCCCTGAACCGTGGACCCCCGAGACTGGGCTGGTAACAGATGCTTTCAAGCTGAAAAGGAAAGAACTGAAGAACCATTACCTCAATGACATTGAAAGAATGTATGGAGGGAAATAAACAGCTCTGCTGGCCTGGCAGTTGTGCAGGTGGTTCCTTCTCATGCCTCAGTTTTGGATGTCTGTGTATACTGTAGATATCACACATTCAAAAATACACCAAATGGATGTCTGTTTCCATAATCTCTATCAAGTAAAACAGAGACTGTCTTAGACTCTAAATTCTTAATTATTAGCAGATTAGACACTGATGGTCTTCATAGAGTTTCGTGTGATCATCTCCAGTTTTGAGACAGACATCATTATGTGAAGCAGTGTGACCAGGTAATTTTATTGTTTCTCTAGCATATTCAGACTGCTTACAACTGCCCTTTAACGTCTGCTGAAGTCTGGCCTGTATTTCAAAGAGGAAAAAATAATGTAATTGTGATGATTCTTCTGTCATAATAAGATACTTCCCTCTAGCAAGGAGGGCAAAGGAGTATCTAATGTCTACCCTTCTCCATTTAAAAACAAAACCAAGACAACAGCAGTAGTCAAGAACTTGCTAGAGATCACTATTAATGCACTGCTTGAGAATGGATGGATTCTTCTGCACATCAATATCTTGAATATTTACAGTGCCTACAAAAGAATAGAATTTACACTTACTGAAATAAAGGTGAACTGAAAAGCTTTCTAAAAAGAAGTTATAAAAAATTCACTCAAGAGCATTGAATTAACTATTTCAACTTCCAACTCACCAAATAGGTTTTTAATTCCCACTGCATTTTAATTCAAGCAGAGCTTTCCACTGGACCCAGAGTGTAAAAGAAAACAAAGACTTGCACTGCTCCAGGGTTTCTGATGAGAAATCAGTGCCTGAATGCAGAACTTGAATCTGGACTGGCAAACAGCTGTGCAACTGATGGGCAGTGGTGTCTGAACAGACTTGAACCTCAGAGCAGTTTTGGTGGGGTTTTTTTAGAGGTGGTTGATGTTTTTAAGGCACTGATTCTCTAGACCTTCACATACATGTGAGTACTGGTCCAGGTTACTGTAACTTAGAGGATCAGATTTGAAGTGTCTGCATTCCTTTCTGGAAGGTAATTCCGTTCACCTTTGAACTGTGGTAAGCAGGGCAAGGCAACCAGAAACCAACAGGAGTTTCCCTGTCTGGTCTTGTTTTCCTTACAAAAAAGCAGTCTGTGGCCAGGGAATCTTTGTTTCCTGGAAACTTGTAAATAGGGACAAATCACTCTTTACAGAAATTCATTACAAAAATGTTCTCTTATTAACTGGAAGTTGTAGATGTGAAGGAGGAGGAAGGTAGAATTTAATAATAGTTCATAATTTTGTGTGCCGAATCCTGTACTGTGTCTTCTTTTGAATTGTAACTGAGCTCCTGCATCCCTGCCAGCTCTTCACACTTGAACCATAAGTGCTGTAAAAAGTGGAGGCTCTTGATACTGTTCTACTTTGCACTTTCTTAATCGTTTTATATATGTTGCTTACATTTTGTACAGCTGTGGCCCTCAACTGCTCTATATTGCAAATTCATTTGAAAGTATTTATAGATTTCTGTTCATAATATTTGTGTTGTGTATATGATGGTAAAAAAGAATTATTTGGTATTGTCACTGTACAGAAAGTAAAAGATTTTGTACATTGCTTCTCTTGAACACATGAGCTTGCAATTTCAGGACAAGTTCTTCCTTTCCTGCATGTATCTGTATTTTTATTTTCCAGTTAAAATAGACTTTGGCAAAAACAAATGATGGCTCTACACTCTCCAAGTAAACCATCCCTTCTCCTGGGGACCAACTTCAAACTTCACCATGCATCATTTTCTCTGGCTAGTGCAGAACACTGCCAGCTCACCTTCCAAAAGAGAGAAAGAAAATCTGGTATATAAAGGTGATGGTGTCCAGCTGTGCATGGAACTACAAGAGTCACTAAAAGAAACAAGGAGATAGCTTTTCTAAAAAATGAGTATTTTTAAAAGATACACACAGTTGGTTTTTGACAACAGGCAATACTTCCTGTATCAGTAGAAACTTTTAAAATTACTTGGTCCTGGAGCCATGTTACCAATTTTTCCATGTTTTAAAACTGGTCTCTATTAAATAGCCTTTAGTCAGCCTAATAGCATCACTAAAGTGAAATATATGTAAGAAAGATACTGGAGTCTGTCAGCAGGTTAAAAACTATTTTTTTAAGCCATGAATGTATTTATATGAATTGTATTTTATCTTCTGTGTCTTGGTTGACTGAGGATCGCTATTTTCAAAATCTATATATACACATGCACAATGTTAACATTTCAAAAGTGGAATACAACTTTAATGGTTCAACAAGTTTGTGTTTTGGGAGATCTTTATATTGCACAAGCTCTCTGTTCCTGTTCTGTGCCTCACATTCTGTCTGAGCTTGAGCCTGCCTTACACAGCCTGCTCCAAAGCAGCAGCAGTGAGTCCATACTTCAGGGAATAAAAACCAAGCCTGCTTTTTCTTGTAAGGGATGAACTAGAGGTGGATGTAGTGCAAAAGACAATTTGCTACAGCATCAGCTTTTCAAGCACTTTTGGGGAAGGGGAACGATTACATCAGGCTGCCTTCAAATATGGGGATTGTTTGCAAATACCTTGCAGCTGGGCAAGAACTTAACCCTTCATTTTAATGAATTCTAAATTCTTTTTGTGACAGAGCTTGTGGAGGAGAAGCAGAATGAGCAAGTGTTTAATCTTGCCATTAAAAATATGGATGCAGATGAAGAGATAGTAAATGACTTCAAAATCATTATGTGAGAGTTACAGATGTTCCAGGTGCTGTTTATCTGAAAGGACATCCACCATGGGACTGGAATGTGAGGGAGAGGTTCGTGTACTGGTGAGGGTTCTGGAATGCTGAAAGTTCTTCAGAAAGCAGGTTAACAATTTTAAATCATCCTTGTAAGACTGAGGAAACAAGGTCAAAGAGAAACAAAATCCAGTTTGGGCATATCTGGTGTAAAATTATATTTAGGCCCCTACCTCAAAAGACAGGGTCTATCTAGAGAAAGGCAGAGTGTAATTACCACAACAGGGAGACTAGAAAGCTTCAGCTGTGAGGGAAGATGAGCGTTGAGCTGGCCTCAGGAGGAATGGCACATGTCAGGAGATGATTAACCTGCAGCTCCATGCACAGTTACCCTGACAAAGGCACAAAGAGCTGGCCCCAGGAAGGAGGAAGAGGAGGGTGTAAGTTAGCACCAAGTGAAATGGATGATTTGGTATTTTAAAAGAAACGCAGGATTTTAAAGCAATTCCTCACTAAATGCTGAACTAGTCACCCCAGATCTCTGCCACTGAAAGTCTTCAGAGCCTCAGTCAATGACAGTTCAACGAAGCCTTTGAGGAACAGCCTTGGCACAGAGCCGTGGGTGGGGCTGGCAGGGTCCTGCACATGCCTGTAACAGGCAAATGGCATTAAATAGCTTGAAAGGAAAAAAAAAACAAAAAAACCCAACCTAAAAATGGAGAGGAAGGAGTTCCTCCCTTAGGAGCAGGTGAGGTGGCGTTTAACCACCTCATGCGATAGCAGTGCCCTCAGCATAACCCACAGGGTGCTGCCTGCCAGCTCCCCCAGCACCAGCTGCAATTCCCAGCACTGGCAGGCCAGAAAAGGAACAGAACAGCAGCTCAGAAAGTGAGTCACTCATCTGCAGTAGCAAACAAAAAAAAAAAAAAAAAAAAAAAAAAGAAAAAAAAAAAAGAAAAAGATCATATCTACCACATCTCAGAACAATAGCTTCAAATAACTATGTTGTATTCTAACAATAAATTAGTGTTGTTCTGCAGTTACATGCAAAACAAGAAATAAATTCTCATTATGTATTTGGTTCTGGTGTGTTGGGGTTTTTGTTCGCACCTTGGTTTTGTTTGGTTTGGGTTATTTTTGTTTGTGCTGGGGTTTCTTTTCGTTCATACTGAGCCTGCCCAGTGGCTAAGCTCTGTTTACATGACAGTAAAGGAATTTCCTTTTTGAAGGCTAAAATTTACACACTCAAAGCTTTAAAATAATAAATCAGGTGGGTTTTTTGCATCAGATGGTACAAATGTCATCTACAAAATATAATCAGCAAAACTTGCAGTCAGTGGTTATATGGAATTGCAAAGAATACACAGAGTAAAACTTAATTGGATTAATAAAACACATTTCCAATTCACTCAATGCTGCTGGAAAGTATATTAGTGATTGTTTTATGATGGGAGTACATCAGCCACAGAGGACCAGGGCTGAATATATTAAATACACATTTTACTTAGCCTGTCACTTTCACAGAATTTAATTTGAATGAACTCTGACAGAAATGGGGCAATGTTTGCACTTGCCTTGCTACTGGCTGGTGTAATAGGTTGAATCTTGCTACACCTTTATTGGGAGGAGTCACATTTTGAAGAAAATTAAACCCATTCTAGACTGATGAAGTGTTCTAATGAAGCTGATTATCGCAGGTCATTTATCCAAAACTGCCTTTGGTTGGAAGCACTGACATCAGGCCTGGGCTGTGCCGGGCCGTGGCAGTGGCAGCCCCGCGGTGCCCCGTGGATGGAGCGCGGCGCTGCTCGGCTCGGGCGCTGCTGCAGGAGCCCAACACCAGGGGCACGGCTCGCTGCGCATCCTGCTCACCGTGATCCTTCCTGCCTGCCCGGGGCGCACATCCCGGCGGGAGTTGGAGCCCAAACACGCCCCGTAGCACCGAGCGGGACCGCGGCCCCGGCCCGGCACGGGCGCGGAGGATGCGGCACCCCCGGCACGGAGGGTCCGTCCCGCGGTGGCAGCGCTGTCACTGCCCGCAGTCCCCAGGTACTCCAGGAAGTGTTCAAGGATGGGGTCCTGGACAAGCTGGCCCATGGCAGGGAGTTGGAATGAGATGAACTTTGAGGTCCCTTCCAAACAAAACCATTCCAGGATTACTTATGCACACAGACCTCTCTCATCAATCACCTTTAGATCTTAGTTTAACATCTTTTTCTTTAAAATCTGTTTGTATTAGCCCTTGTTATCTGACCTCAGTGCTGTTGGTGGGGGCAGCATTTCATGGAATTAAAAGCAGATCCATTGTTGGTGTAGGATGCTCCCTTCTGTGACTTTGGAGCATTCACAGCTCTGTCATGGGGTGGAAGGGGCAGGTTAGAAGCAGCAGAAGCACAATGTTCTCAGTGAAAATATTCACAACCCAAGGATCTGGCTCAAATTTTAACTTCATCCAGGTATGTGCTGGAGAACAGTCTAAACTTTAGTAAATTTTAGACGGGTATGTTAATTTAAAATAGTTCCTTTGGGCAGCTTAGCATTTACTCCTTGAGAGTGCTCTTGGCAAGGCATTTACCACAGGGTTATTCCAGACACATTTGATTTACCCTGACAGAACTGCCAGCCTGTTCCACAGTGCCCCTGCACCACCTGGTGACAATCAAAACTCACACCTACAACACAAGTAGCAAAGATAAGGAAGCCATAAATTATTTCTTGCAGTTTTAATATCATAAGAACAAGCTACGAAAACTTCTAGTAATAATAATAAAAAAAGGTAGAGTAACCGGTAGGTTTGGGGTTTTTTTGGTTTTTTTTTTCTTGTTTGTTTTAGTTTTTTAAAATTAATCTTACAAGTGATCTTAAACAATTCCAAAAATTTACAAAATATATTCAAGTGTGGAAAGTTATTTTACTGGTAAAACAGCATTTCACTATAATGTGCTTTTCTCCAGACAGGTTAAGGAAGCACAAACATATCAGAACAAACCATTCATACCATCAGAACAAATCCCTTTTCTCCAACATAGGCATTTTGAATCAATTTTAACTGTAGTATGCCAAAAGAACAGAGCAACAGAAAAGCAGTGATGGCCATAGACAATACAGGGAACATACACAAAAGAGAAAATCTCTCAAGTCTTCAGTTGCTACAATTTCACACGTGGAAGTGCTTAGCTCTTCAGCTGGCTTTGTTTCACTGACTGGTTCTACAGGAGTAATTTGGTCTCAAACAAAAAAAAAAAAAAATGGAAGCATTAACTCCAGTTCAGTGTTTGGAGTACAAACGTATTCATTTTATAGATGCCCACTGTAAATTTAGGATATTGCAGTAGAGTCAGCAATGGTCACACTAAACCAGCTGGATGGGTTTGTACAGAACGAAATGAAAGCATTTTTGTGTTCTCTGCTAATATCAGCACAGAATATTAACAAGCAGCACAGGGCTAGTAACAGAGAGATTTTTTGTTTGTGCCATTAGTTACTCCATTGTAAAACCAACCCCTTGACTCTAATAGCTACATTCTCATTTAGTATAATAATAAATAAAAATATTTTGCAAACCAGCATTTTCAGTGATAAAGAGCAAGAGCTAACTATGGTAGTACTGAACCACCCTGTGTGATCCTCATTGAAGAGATGGAAATAGGCAGGAGTAACAGGCCCCTCTCCCTGGCCTGAAGCAATTGTGTTCCAATAAATTTCCCCACGAAACCCCTGGGTATGCACACCAAGTTCTACTCCATCTATAGATCTTACTGAGTAAGAGTTTTAACTGGATTTGTCCAGCCAGGTCAGTTAGTTAACTTCCTCAGTCATGTTCCAGGTAGTGGTGGGGTATTTTTGTTTGGTCAGGTTTTTTTGTAACTGCAAAAGACAGATTTAAAAGCTTGCATTTAAACAGCATGAAAATAATTGAGAATAACATCTGATTGAGTGAAACATTGCCTCATATATTTTGAATCTCCCAGTCTGCCTAGAAAAAGCTAAAAAACTATTATACAAATTCAAACTTGGATAAAAATATCCAATAAGTACTTATTCACAGCACAAGCTTATCAGGTACTGATATAAGTGTGTGTTCTGGTGACTGCCTTCGAAGTCCAACAAGCCACTGCCACATTGCTGCATTTTAAAAAGCAAAACCTGTTTTGTGTATGCAAAGCAGATCTGTAACACCACTTACACAATCAACAGCAAGTTAAAAGCCAGAATACACCACGCCAGTGTCACAGCTCGACAATGCTGTACCAGTTACAGGCATGCTTAGGTCATGTTCTCTTTTCAACCTTGTAGAGGAAATACAAATATATCAACATCACATATTCTCTTAAGAACCAACAGTAATTAAATAGAATGAGCCTTTCTTCACTACATACAGAAATAACAATGTATTTACAATATTTACAGTTTTCAAAAATTCTGTTCTTGCACTGTTCTGCAGGAATTCAAATTCTTCAGCCTGAAAAATAGGTACACAACAGTTCTGACCATAAACAGCCTCTGAACAGAGACAGGTTACTAATTCTAACTTACTGCTGTAAAGACTAGAGGGCCTGAAAACGAAATAAAGCCACTCATTTCAGCTAAACATCCCATAGTTTTGGGGGATTACATGGCAAACTACAGATGCTTTATGATGTTTTACACAAGTGAGATATTGCTGATTTCCACTGAAGTCACTGAACAAGTGAGTGCAGTTGGAACTGCTTCCAGACTTCTGCTGTCATTGAAACACGGGTTAAGATGAGTTACAAGCTCCCCTCCTGTATTTTCAGTTACAAGCAAAGAACTGACAAGTGTATGCTCAGGGATACAGCTACAGCTATACAGCTACATTTTGGGTTTGGCTTTTTTTGTTTTTTTACTCAGCTTAAAACAGAAATGCACCAGTTTGAAACAAAGCTGCTGGTAACTCAGATTTGCTCTTAAGTTCCAAAGTTAAGGTGGACTCTCTTACAGTCTTGAAAAGTGTTTCAAAGCAGCTGGAAGCTTTAAACTACAAATTGAAAGCAAAACACACAAACCCCCCAGAATCAATAATTAAAGGCAATGTTTAAAAAGAACATGAGAAATACAGTAAAAATCTGCATGAGAGGAAGATAGTGTTAGTGGTGCAGAGCTGCTGTTCTCAATTAAAAATAATGCAAGCACCTGTTGTGAATAACAGTACGGATGAGAAAAATTGAAGGCTTCACAGTAATGCACAATTTCAGTGCCACTTTTGAACTACCATGTTTCCTGAAAAGACAGAAAGGATTCAAAACTTGCATATTAATATGAGAAAAATCATCCAAACCTCATAGCAACAGAATGCAGAATTAAAGCCAACAGAAATCATGTGTGTGACCTATTTCTAGGTCACAATTTCAAAAGAAAAAGACTCAGTTTGAAGTCCTTCACATACACGTTAAGAGTTATTGGCACGGGAGCTCCGAATCATTCAGCATGCCCTACATATGAATCCACGGAATTAACAACCAAAGTCTGGGAAGCTCAGACCAAAACGAAACCCAAAGATAAACAGTCCTTTGGCATCAGAGAAGGTAAACATTACCTTTCCAATGGACTGAGAGATTACAAACTTAGGAGCTGGTTTTGCTCCTTTCATTAACAGTAGAAACCATAGCAATCCTTCCCAGCCTCTTACAACCAGGAGTAGGGAGTTTTCAAAAGGACATCTTCATGCCACAAGCATCTTCTTCAAAAGAAAGACGATGCTACTGTAAAAAAAAGAGCTTTTCAAGACAAAAAAAAATTAGGTTTGGTCAGAATTGTATAAGAATCGGATTTTGTGTTCCGACAGAACAGTTTGAGCACTCAGCAGTGGCAGCACAGCTGCATGTAAGGCATTTTAGGAATGATTCGAATACAGCTCACTGCCTTCAGCACTTTACTAAATTCAACTAACACGAGCAACCTCTCACATTTTATTACTAAAGCTGTGCTCACTGGAATCAACCCCGAACCATCCATTGGACCATCCGTGGCATCAGCCGCAACACAAAGAGCGCGCGCGTTCCCAGCGTGGGAGCAGCTGCCTGCACAGCGGAGCCAAATTGGTTGGTGCCAGAGGAGAGGTCACTCATCAGAGCCCTGCCAGGCCCTGCTAACTGGCCCAGTCCTGGAAGCGGAAGCAGTCCCCGGCGATCTTCCACACGGTGTTGGTGGGGGTGGCCTGGGCTGTCAGCAGGAAGTTCTGATTGAAGTAGCGCTGCTTATCCCCATCAAATTTGACAGTCCCACTTGTCACCACGAGGACTGTTGTCTGGCCTTGAGTGGCTTGCTCTTCACAAGGAGGTATGAAATGATGAAGAAAACAACTCAAACAAAGACTAGCAGGTAAAGAGGCAGGAAATGCACAGAGCAGCTTGGTTCACGTGTGGTTACACTGCGCCAGGCTGACAGCTGGGTACAGGCAGGGAAGGGCAGCTCTGGTGCAGCGTTTCGTTCACCAACACGGCTTTGCCATTTTCATCTCCTGCTCTCCACTTTAGAGCACTGACAAACACCTCAGCTTGTGCTTACAATAAGCTCTCATTACTTGAGATATACACACATTTAGGTATTTACCCATTTCTCCCCCAGTTATTAGAAATTATATCATTTTCACAGAAGAGCAAAGCAATTGTGTTTGACCACAGGCTTTCCCCTTACTTATATTCCCAAAATGTCCATTAGAAGCAACTTATTAACTTCTCAATTATGTAAACCTTTCTTTGTGAGTCATTAATCAGAAATCTAAAGAACTTAACACCTATTCTAGATGTAAAGAAATCAAAGTACATACAGGTGAATAACAATTTGTTCTACATTATACTGCAGGTCAGCACAAGAGGCCACCATAGGGGTCTCCCAAGCACAACATAACCTGATATGCCAGACTTTTTCCGTACATGAAAATAGATCACGTCTGAATATGATCCAAACATAAAAAGTCCTTAAAATATTTTCCCAGATATGAAAAAAAAAAGTGTATAGTTGCTGCATCTCTTGATTTGTGCTTTATTTAAGCACAACTTGACATTTCAACCCTTGGTATTTTCTCTAAGCTTATTCCAAAGGAATTATTAAGCACTATTATAATTGCTCACTTGCAATAGTTATAAAAAAGTGAAAAATAACTAAGTAAATTATAATACAACCTTACCGTGAACAGGCTGGCAGTCCAACACATTAACCTGGAATTCACTTGATGGCAACATTTCAAAAAACTTATTTAGCTCTTCTTGCCCAGACACTGCATTACCATTCCAAACTAATGTTGCTTTGTCCAAATACAGCCTGGTTAAAGCCTGAATGATCATAAAATACACATTTAGGAAAAATACATAAACATACAATGGACAACATACAGAATTCACACTGTGAATTACTGACTGTGAAGTAACATGGGACTGCTGGTGCTTTTACAGAAACTTCAAGTTATTAAATTGCAAGTACAGTATACTTCAAATTCCAAAGACTGCACTCCAAGGCTCTCTTTTGAGAAATATTTGTTATCTGGTACCACATTTTTTCACAGTGTGGTCCAGCAAGACTTGCAGAGCCAGACACAGCTGTACTGCTTCAACTTCAGGCACTGGATAGGGTAGAACCCCAGATGCAAAAGTGATAACTACTAATGAAAGAAATTTGGGGAAAAAGAAGCTAAATCCTGACCTCAAGGGAAAATAAAGCAAGTTCTGCTTCCCTGTACTGACCAAATCCTGTAGCTGTAAGACATGAGAGTCATGAGAAGTCTAAGGCAGCTCTGAACAGCCCCTTTTACAGAAAGGCTGCACAGGAGCACAAACTGAGGAACATTGCCCTGCTCTACCATGGCCAGTACAGCACAGGGTAACCAAAGCTCAGCTGCTTTCTGTGTAATGACAGCTAAAATGCAAACAAAAAGTGCCAAGACAGTTTTAACTATTGTCAAAACAGTACATACCCTTCTTCTTTTGTCCATTGTCTCATAGTAAATGTTGACAAACTCATCTGCAGCTCTACAAGCTTGATCCACATAGGTTTTGAAATCCTGGAGGGAAGAAATCAGATAATTTCTTTAGTTATGCAATCCAATCATTGACTCAATTTCTCCTGCAATCACTTTGACAGGTCTTTTCCATCCTCACCAAAAGATGACATCAAATAATGTTGAAATTTATTCTAATCTATTCTATTTAATTACTAATTTCTACTTGCAGAATTACCAGCTGTTAGGCAGGTGACAGTTTCAGCATTAGTTTCGAATGCTGATCTATTTATTGTATTTAAATTGCAAATATTTACATTGGAGAATGGGCTACAGCTGGCTGCAGGTAGTGTGGCCACGTAGTTATTCAAGGAAAACAGTTGTTGCTGTGATGGCTGTTCTGAAATAAAGTTAAGGAACAAGATATATTCATGTACTTCTAGAATTAGCAAGAATCCCATCACACTGCCATCCTAGTCTCATTTTTTAACATATCTTTATATACAGAAATATAAAACACAGTAAGAGAGAGAACACCAACATCTGGATGTATTCCTTCTAGTATTGATCAGTGCTGGATCCATAGGTCAAAACCAAACACTTCTCCTCACACCTCATCATTTTCCTTACATCTCTCTGGTTTTATTCATTCCCAGTAGCAGCCCTTCTTGTCCCACCACTGCACTCTGATCTCACTGGGTTATTTGCTCAGTTTGTTCATCTCTTTGGCATTTGATCTCTTACAGACCCTGAACCGGGACATCCTGGAAGGCAGATTCTGAATTTCCTGCCCATACATCCATAAACCTGCATGTGGTTCTCTTATCACCAATTGTTTAAAATGATGGTTTTTTATCATTGTCCTATTTTAGTATTATACTCTCAGGATCTGCAGCTCAGTCAGTGCTGAACAATTTCACTGCTTGTATCTTCTTGGCTGCTTTTACTGAAGATCCTCCAGAACCACCAGGAATTCCTCCAATATTAACAAAAGAAATATTCATAATCAGAGAAAGCTCCAATCTGAAAAGTAACTAAGGCCTATCAAATACTCCCTGTTTATTCAACAAAGCCAAACACCTTTCTGTGCACTCTCTTTTCTCTCCCCTTGCAAGGACACGAACTGCTCTCCATCTTCCTGCCTTCCCCAGCAATTCCCAAACTCACAGGATAACGGCAATGCCAGAAAGTGCCCAGAGAAACTCTGGAGAGACGAGGATCAGAGCTGTCCCTGGGAACAGAAACTGCAGCTCTGCCTGTTGTGCCCTCACAGCTCACACTGCTCACCAACCCCTCCCACTCAGCACCAAACATCCTCACCCAGCTCCCGACAGAGGGAATGTCCATCAGTGAGGGCACTGGAGGAGTATCAGGAGACTGGAATGAGTTGTTGGGGTACCTGCACTACTTTCCAATTTCTAATAGGAAATAAGCTCTGTCGGTTTTGGCCAGTTTTTACAGCCATAATCAGCAAACATTTTTAAACTCTGTGAACAACTTAGGTTGGAACAAACTTCTGGAGGTCATCTGGTTCTAATCCCTTTCCAAAGCAGAGCTGACTCCAAAGGTTGATCCACCTTCCAGGCTGCATCTGGCAGCTCTGTGTCTGTCCCGCCTCCTGCCACGTTTGGACATCTACGAGGATGAAGATGGTCACAGTTCCTTCGGCTTCCAACGTCCAACCACCTCACTGCTCACTCAGAAACCCTCCTTCCAAGCTTTTAACAGGAAAGCCATAACTGAAAAAACCAACCACCCCAAAATCAACTCGAAGACTCTGGCGACAACTCCAAGCAGTTTTCCAGCCCACACGGCCTCCCTGAGCTCCTCTCTGCCCTAAAACCCCTGTACGAGGATGCTGAGGCCGCAGCACACGGCCCCCGCCCTGCCCCGGGGACCCTCGGGGGGGTGGCAGTGACCCCCGCCCGCGCCCCGCGCTGAGGCGCTGCCGCCCTGCCCGTGCCGTCCCTCACGGGGCCGGGGCACTCCCGGCGGCCTCCCGAGCTCCCACACCCGCCCTGTCACACACAGCACCTCCCGAGGCGGGCACCCCGCGCTCCCCCCGCCCCGGGCCGCGCTTCCTGGCGGTTCCCGGCCCGGCCCGGACTCACCACGGACGCGGCCATGGGGCGGCGAGGCGGGAGGGCGCCGGAAGTGCACGGCTCTGCCGCTTCCGGCCGCGCGTCCCTCGCCCAAAGCGCTCCGCCGCGGTGCGCCCGGAGCCGTCCGGCTGCAAACCCGCTCCGGCTGCGGGCGGGGCTTTCCCTCCACGATCGATCTCACCACCTTTCCAACCACTGGTGCTGCAAAGTTTGGCAGGTTGGCTGTTTTTGTGACGCTCCTCAAGCCAGCACGGTGCTCCTGGAAACGCAGCATCCCTGCTCCCAAAATCCAGCTGACTGCCAAAGCTTCAGCAGCTCTCATTCCCTCCAGGACAGAATTCACACAACAATTCACACAGCTTTCAAGCTGCTAAAGCAGCATCTGCAAAGGCTGTCTGAGGCCAGGCTTTCTCTAAGACCGAACATCTTAGTGAGGGGTTCTTGTGAAAGAAAGGCAGGACTCTCAACTGTTGATAAAATTACCAGAGTGCAGTAATGTTCCCAGATGGACAGAAGTTTGATGAACTGTCTCCTAAAACAAGGGAAACAACTGACACTGGCCAAATCCAGACAGACTCTGATTTATAGGATTCTTGGGAAACTGGATCGTGACTCAGTGTTTGAGGGTTCTGCCTGAGCAAGAGCTCAATGAGAACTCAAAGATGTGATCTGTTGATTTTAGTGAGAACTGGGAGTAGGTCTCCAATGTTTGACTTACAGGCTGGATAAAAAATGAATGCTCAAGCTGGATTTGTCATTTGCTAAACTACAGTGCATCTAATAAAGCCTATTTTGGCCAGATCCCAGCATAAAAGGTGGACCTGGGCAGAACCTGTGCCTGTTACAGTCCCATGGGGACTCTCAGCTGACCCCTCCACCTCAAATTTCTGCCATACCAGAACTGGAGAAATGCAGTGACTCTCATGCTGATAAATACTCCCTTGTTTTTAAAAGAAAAACAGGGGTTGCTATATATTGAAGTGGTAATTGTATCCAATGGGATATGCTGGGATCAAGTACAAATAACTGTTCCATTTTACTCCATTCAAAGCAGTCCCAAGTGGAGATAATTTTTCAGAATAGGTCAGTTCAAAGTGTCACCGCATTTGCTTGTTACAGAAATTTTAAAATCTTCTCCATTTCATTAGGTAATGTTGCATTATTTGACTTCAGTGAGACAACAAATATATTTTATATAAACTATGGGGGAGAGGGAAATTCCAGATCATGGAAATTGTGGAAGATGTTACAAGAGTCAGGGCTGGGGAGTGACCTTAGAGAGTCATAGCTGTGGGGAAAGAACAAACATGTTTATTAGAAGTGTTATTAGGGAATGTTTTGCATGAAGCAGTGAAATATGAATACTCGATGAAGGAAGCAGCGTGTTATTACAGGGTTGAGCAACTGGGAAGACTGTGGTAAAGAAGATATTCAACAGGAAATGAACCAATACTATGTGATAGGAAAGTGCTTAGAAATGGAGAGGTGGACCTGAAAAACATCTGAGCACAAGCAAGCTTTGAAGCTGAGGGTTGATGAAATCACCACACAAATATGTGCAAGAAAAAAAATGTGGGAATTGAAGACAGTCATACCATAGCACTGAAGAGCTGAAAGAACAGAACTGTACCCATCCAAACAGATGTTTTATGAACTGTAGGAGATAAGTACCAGGAGTGAAGGTAATGAAAACAGTAGATCAAGTTACATCCTAAAAAAATTAGTTTGAAAGTATACTCCAGTGGATAATAATAGAGTCAGTAGAGTGCATCATGGATGGGAAAACTAGTTAGCAGAGATACAACTTGCCAGACAATTATCCATCTAATTTTTCTTTTACCAGTACTGCTTGTGGCACAGGAGAAACTGGCATAAACGATAATACTCAGCATGTTAGCTTAAACTGCTCACAACATACAACTAATCAAGCG
The DNA here is from genome assembly GCA_013398615.1 of Brachypodius melanocephalos. NCBI lineage: Eukaryota > Metazoa > Chordata > Aves > Passeriformes > Pycnonotidae > Brachypodius > Brachypodius melanocephalos. The sequence continues at coordinate 4,586,545 of VZSR01002045.1, forward strand.
ACAGGAAAACTCTCTTTAAAATACCTTTTCACTGACAGCATGCACTATGACCACCCCGGGACCGCCTCAGCGACCGCCCAAGGGATCGCCTCAGGGACCGGCTCGGGGATCGGCTCAGGGACCACCCGGGGGACCAGCTCAGGGACCGGCTCCGGGACTGCCTGAGGGACCGCCCCAGGGACAGGCTCAAGGACCTGAGACAGTCCCGGAGCCGATCCCCGAGCCGGTTCCCGAGGAGATCCCGGAGACGGTCTCGGAGCTGGTCCCTGAGGCGGCCCCTAGGGCGCTGCCCTCACCGCCCGCCGTGGCGCGGCCCCCGCGCTGCCCCAGGGCCGGTCCCTGAGGGGGTCCCTGAGGCGATCCCTTGGGCGCTCCCTGAGGCGGTCTCGGAGCTGGTCTCTGAGGCGGTCCCCGGGGCGGTCCCCGAGGCGGTCCCTGAGGCGGCCTCGGAGCTGGTCTCTGAGGCGGTCCCTGAGGCGGCCCCTGAGGCGCTGCCCTCACCCCCCTCCATGGCGCGGCCCCGGGGCCGTTCCCGTCCTGACCCCCAGGCGGCGCTGCCGTCCCGGCCCGTCACGCTCAGTGCCTGTCGGTAACGTCACACGGAGCCGTGCATGGCGGTGCCGCGGCGGAGCCGGGTCCGCTCTGGTCACCTCTGGTCACCGCGTGGCACGGCACAGTCTAAAGAACAGCGCTTGGAGCGATCGAGTTAACTTTGCTTTGCAGGAGTGTGGAATGAGAAACAGGAAGATGTGCTCGTCCCCCTGCAGACAGCCACGGATACGAGGGTGGCTCTCAGCTCTCCCGGCAAACAGTGAACGCTGCTGAGAACCAAGGAAATTTTGCCATTGATCTGTTGTGAAGGTGTCTGTGCACACTGAGTACAAACTTTGATTTCTGCTCTCACAGAGAGTTGTGAACAGAACACATCTCTTCCCAGCGGCCTCCTTGCTGCCCTGGTGTACTCAGAAATGCTCTCAATCCAACCAAGACTCCAAGTATCTGTGTCAGTTGATCTCTGGCTGATCTCATTTGAGAAAGGAGACAGAAATGTGCACAAGGGACTTACTCTAATTTTTATTTTTAGGCAGATCTTCACAACCTTGAACAGCTATCAAGAAAAAGAAGCCAGTGCTATAAACAAACTCTGAACTAGAAGTTCTAACACAATTAACATTCAGACAGTAAGGTCAGGAGATTGCAAAGGGTCTGCGAGGTAAAATGCACAAGGCTTCCTCAATTTAATTTCTATGCTGTCAGAGTGTGTCCTCTCTATCCATCCACCTGCGTGTAGGTACCATCTGCCTCCTGTGAAAAACTTGAGTGTCACTTGCTTTACAAGTCTGTCTGACTTTCAAGACTGTACGTATTCAGGTCAGAAATATTAAAACAGGCATGAGAAATTGTATCTTCATTTACATCCCAGTGAAGATTTGAACTATAATGAAAACATGGCTTTGAAAAATTGGTTTACATTAAGGAAGGTTTAGAGGATAAGATTCTAGAAAGAGAAGTGTTCTGTTGATTTTCTTAAGTTACTTTAAACATTTTCTTAAGCAGCTTGTTAGGATTCTTCATAGCAATGAGTTGCTTGTATGAAATGGTAATAAACTTTTAGAAGTGTGGGATGAACTAGATTAGCTTCCAGGTAAATTTTAAGGCAAAAGTCAATTGTACACTTGGTGTACCAGTGTGGATGGCTCAGTAGTACAATTTAAAACAAATGAAATTATTAAGGATTTTAGGCTTAGAGTAGGTGTATGTAATGTCTACTCATTTGAGAATGGAAGTTTATAGACAAATGGTAATTTATTAACTTGAACCATATTCTCCTCTCCTCTCCTCTCCTCTCCTCTCCTCTCCTCTCCTCTCCTCTCCTCTCCTCTCCTCTCCTCTCCTCTCCTCTCCTCTCCTCTCCTCTCCTTTCCCCGTTTAAGTTCTTAGGATTTTTTTTTAACTACACTTTCCCAAAATATAACTACTATATTTTACCCATGGGTGAAGGCAGACAACACAGACTCTAACCCAGACTCTTCCTCTCCTGCCAAAGGGGACTGGAAGTGATCTGAAGTGCAAAAAGAGACAGAAACCACTGACTTCAGTGGAATGTGAGGCATGCTTTCTCCTTTGTTTTCCAGAATGTTTGACTGTTAAAAGAAAACACTGTCTCCAGTTTTGAATCTTTCTAGCTCTAACATTGGTCAAAGCTAAAAGGTGCCGAGCCCTTTCTGAGAAGGAGCAGAGCCCCCTGAATTCCCAGTGAGGCAGGAAATGCTAAAGGAACAGCTCTCCAACACTGAGACACGTTTGCAGCTTTCAAACCGTAATAAAACTGCCCTGCTGGTACTCGATCTAATCAGTACCACGTGCCCCATCTCCCATGTAAGCATGTTTTGGAGAATACTTTCTACAATAGCTCATCTGTGGATTCAACCACAAATGAAATGTCTTGCTTACGTTGCACTCCCTTTCCTGCCTGCCTGCACACAGTAAAATGAATGTTTCTTCAGTTAGTAGGCAGTTTGTCTTTCTCTCTTCTTCAGTCCCAAGATATTCAGCATCCCTCCAGGGTTATTGTATTTCTAAATTCGCTGTATGCACATAGATGCATACACATGGAAATATAAAGATAGCATGACACTTTCCTATAGCAATGCAAATGGGAAACGAATATGGAATTCTTCTGCCTGAAAAGCCTTTATGAAACATTCTGTCACTGAAAAGCTTTTCGTTCTAATTATACATATCTGAAATCAACAGAGTCCTGTGAATTACTAAATATTTTAGGTAAAAAAAAACAAAAAAACATTTCCAGTCAGATTTTAAATCTTGTAAAAAAAAAAAAGGAAATCGAAACTACTAAAATTTTTTAAAGTCTAACAGTTTTCTTACTTATACACTCCAGCATATCTGAGGAACCTTTCTATCCACAGTTAGAACTCATTACCACTCCCTAGGAAAAATGTTTTGGAAAAAAATATTTTAATTCTTCATCCATGTTAAAAGCTTGCAGATTCTCTTTTTATTGTCTCACTTTTTATTTATTGGATTCCTGGGAAAAATGGGCTTTTCTGACCCATCCACACTGGCCTCTCCATATACTTTCTTGCACTAAAATTCTAAAAACCAAGGTTCCCTAATTCTTGTTTTCCTGAGAGATGAAAGACTGGATCTTTCCTTGTAGATTTGTAATAATATTATCAGTGGAGTGGATGTCTCTTTATAAAAATTAAAAATAAAAGGCTGGGGGGGTTTTTGTGATGCTGGAAACTAAGTATCCCTCCTCTTTCACCTAGAAAAGAATGTTGGGTTGTGGGGTTTGGGTTTTTTTCCATAAGAAAAGTGTTTTTATACAAAAGCTAAATCTTGTTAAATTGAGTCTAAAGCAATTAACCTATTTCTTACTGTCAGATTCAAATGCAATTCGACCTAAATGAAGACTGAAACCTGTGCTATACCAAATGACATTTTTGTGTTGAGCCTGAAGAAACATCACAGCTGAAACAAGTTGTGCACATATGAATGAAACAAACTCAAACCAGGGGCTGCTTTAGGATCAGCGTTTTGGAGGCTCAGGGGTTTTTTTCAGTCAAGGGTAAATCATATAATCAGAAATTCAGGGTGTAATTTGTATTGTGATTTGTTTTTTTTTTAAAGCATTTTGAGAAGTCCTTTAATGAGTGTTTGTTCAGTGTTTAAGCTGAATAATCAGGGGACACACACACACACATATATGTATATGATACATTACACCTATAAACAATGCAAAGATCTCCTCCATACCCTATCTATGATTATTGAGCTTGTTTGGAGACTGCCCAGATGTGTTCCCTTTCCATTTTAGTGTCCTGCCCTGAACTACAGACAACCACGAGTGGGAGGCAGTCTGAATATGTACCAAAAAAAAGTTAAAATACTTTGTAGCAGTTTGTTAGAGCAGGAAATCCCTTGACTGGACCAAGGTCTGTGGGATTTGTCATTCCAATAGAGTTTATCTTGACTCCACTGGAGATTACCTGGGATGGTTAGATACTTAGGTTTCTACCTTTTGCCTGAGAAATGACCAGCAACCAGGATTATCACATTTTGACAGATGGAAAACAACTCTTCTGCATTCTATAAGAACTAAGGTTTTCTTTTTGTCTTGATGGATGTTCAATGGTTAATTAATATACCAGGAAGAGACAGGTATTTAGCATTAACCAGGAACTCTGCATCTAAAGAAAAAATGTCTGTTTATCAAAATCCTAACTACCCGTATGATTGAACTACAATGTTTTGATTTTGCCTGAATGTATATTTTGTTCTATATCTCAAGATTTAGTCTGAAATTAACTTACTGTATCTCAAATTACCAGAGTATTGACCCAAGGAAACATTGTCAGACTCTCTTTTTCCCCAGACTTCCCTGAGCTACTCCAACGATCCCAACAGTGCTAAATCCAGCTAATTCTGTTGGAATTATGTTTGGTTTCCACTATCATAGCAATCACAGTGTGATAGATTAGTTTGCTAGAGAGAAGATGAGGCACTGTCACGTCTGTTATGTAAAATAAGGCGCACTGCAGAGATTCATGAGATCCTGCTACCTCAAACTTTTATTTTTATATGGCATGACACACTGTCAGCAGAGATACAAACCCTCAAAGTAACTGTATTTACTATTTGCTCTGAATATTAATAATTGGATTTTTAATTAAAACAAGACCAAACGTGTCAAAATACTATATGGGCAATGGTGACTAAAAATCAGATTTTATTACATGAATGGAACAAAAAAACCCCAGGGTGACTGCAGCAGGTTTTTTGTTTCATGAAGAAGAGCTTAGAGAAAAGGTATCTGACCAAGTAGACAGGCCAGAAGAATGTCAGCTGATCCACTGTGGAGAAGCTTGTCACAAACTGTAAATAGTTCTGCTTTGATGTCACAAATAGAGCCCTTCATACAGCCTGGAATGCTTGGTTAATTGAATGTGACTTTTTCATTGATGTGATATGAAAACTCCCAAGGCAACTTCTGAATTTTATCTCAGACTTCCTTTTCCTCATTTAAAGCTGAATGATTTCCTTCCATGGTTTTATCAATGGGCCAGAAAGGCTGATAATATTGCTTCCTTCCCCTGTTAGATGTGCTTGGACTTGTGCCATCCCATCTTGAAAAGTAATACATTTGGTTTCCTGTCCTGGGTAGAGCAACTGCCTCCATTCATAACATGGAAGATTAACGTAAGCAATGGCAAATCAAGTTAGGAGATGGTTTGCATCTGAGCTGTTTGAATTCCCAGCCATTCCCTCAGTAATTTACTGCTATCAGGACACTGCATGAAGCAAATGTCTCCTCAGCAGACTGACTGCTGTGAATTACTGTGACTTCTCTCCAGGAGGGAGGTGCTAAGGGTCTGAAACTCTGCTCCCATCTCTCCCTTATGGTTCCTCTCTCCCCTCCTCTTCCCCATTACACACTTTTGATACAGAGCTCTGTTCTTATCAGCCCTTTGCACACCAGAATGAAGAGGTGTGAGGGAGATGAAAGCATGACCTCATTTAATCCTTCATTGTACCTCTCCTATGAAGGAGAATTTATAGGACTACAGCCAAAAGTGATTCTGCACTTTGGAGGCATAATAGAAAAACTCTTTCCCTTCCCACTTCATCTCCTCAGCAGGAAGAATAATTTTGGACTTACCAGAATCTTCAGTATTTATCAGAAATGTGCTTGCATCCCCTATTGGACCTCAGCCCACCACATGAAGTGCAGCAGCTCCTGTCTATAAATGCTTCGAGGCGTGAATCATTAAAGTTATCTGGTTCCTGAACACAAGCACAAAGGCAACAGCTGTTTCACAAGATACACAATAGCACATCCTGCTGCACCTAAAAGAATCCATCAGTCCTGAACTGCTGCATTAAATTAAAAATACTCCCATTGATTATATAGAAAGTTTCCATTGCTTGTTTTTTGTGTCAGTTTGGGACATATTTAATTTGTCAGTTTTCTAATAGAGTTAGCCTCAGTCTGGTGTAGCATTCTCCTTTCTCTGCCAGAAACACCTTTCAATGCAACCTGAATTTCACATTCTCCCTTCAGAAAGGGAAGTATTTCATCGAGGAGTGATCTCTCCTCACATGGGCAAGGCACAGTTCATGACTGCCTCATGGCTCACCAGCCTGGAATGCAAGCTTCTGTAGCAGCAGCATCAGTGAAGGCATCAGTGGTGCTGCCTGCCCACGCTGAGACACATGCCCAGCTCGGCAGCTACTCCCTGCAGCTTTATTGTGTGCCTTCCCCTGGCTGGAAGGACCCCAAGGTCCCTTCCCAGCCCCCAGAAAGAACAGAGAATTAATTAAATTCCTAAATTATGATATGGTCAAGTTGAATATAGCTTGGAAAAAAACTGCACTTCTGGTGAAAATCAACCTCTTGAGGAAATTTAAGAGGTGAAGTCATAATCTGGGCAATTTACTGCCAGAAGAGAACACTGTCATCGATGCTGAAATGCTGGCTGATCTGGCAGTAATCTGAATAGATTAAAAGTACTATTCTTCAAAATATTTCATTTTAGGAAGACCATAGTCCTAGTGATCTCACTTTCAAGAACTTATTGTTTGATAAACCTAAACCACAGCAGATGGAATCATTATTGTGTGTGTCTCTGTATGTCTGCTGGTCACTGCGTTCTTCAGGCAGAAGAAATCCTGCTTGTGATTAGAGTGAAGGCAGAGTGGCTGCCAAACATCTGTGAGAAATTAAATATTTTTCATCTATAGTCTGAAACCTGAGTGGACAATTAATTGTTGGTCTCTTCTGTCTAGACTGGTGTTGTTCCCCACCCCCAACTCCCATGTATAAGGGTCAGCCAGGAACCTGCAGGATGGAAAGAAAATGGTCCAAAATGACTAACACTTTTTATTCAAGTAATCAGAGTTCACTTCTCCACTCATTTCTTCCACCTCCACCAAAGTACAAGTAAGAGGAAAGCATGATTTTAGAGTTGACACCTATGAAAATAAAATGCTTGGCACAGGTTCTAAGAAAAGGCATGCCCTGGTTTTAATTTGTGTTATGTAGAGGGCCTCCAAAAGTGAAAAAGCATGTGGTGTGCTCGAGGCCCCTTGCAGCTATGAGACTGCAATGGGAGTAAATTCCTTATGCCCTCACTTTATTTACAGTCCTTTCCTCATGAAAGTGGGTTTTTAATCACTCAGAGTTTCATCCTTAACTCTCTCTTCAAGCTTTTACCTCCAATAGAAATCTCTCTTACAAAGGACACTGTGGCATGTTAGTCAAGCTTCCCAAATAATGCTTAGGTCAAAAAAGTTAATTATAGTCCTTCCTTTGACAGACTGGAAAAGTGAGTTATGGCAATGTATTTTTAGACAAAAAGTGGTGAGGAAGATGTTTCAACATTTCAAATTGAGAGCAACTATAAGTAGTTAGAGGCTGAATTTTGAAAGGTTGATCATTCAGAAATTCAGCTAAGTTTAATAACTAATTAATAACACAAACTAGCTATGAAATTGTACTATGAAATTGTATAAAGGAAATATATGAGACTGCTACATCCACTGTATCAGTGTGTCCATAATGAATTAAATAAACAGCGTTACATGGGAAAGGTGGAAAGTTAATATCAGTTGATATCAACATGAAGCCAGCCTAGCACAGCTCAGGGGTCAAGATCTCACCAGAGAGGATTCCCAATGAAGCTGGAACTTCAGAGATATAATATATAATATATGAGATGGGATCTCATATATTTAATACATTTTGAAAATTTATCCTTTTTTTGCCAATAAGAGCTGTAATTCTGCACTTTGGTTTCCTTTTCATCTATGAGATGGGAGGGTAACAGCTTGCAAGATGACCCTATTGTTATTTAAATGAAGATTTTAGCATTTAATCATTATAATACAGTTTTGTACCCAGCAGATTAGATAGAAGAATTTGTATAGTAACATCTGTGATTAACATGACAAATTGGCTCTTTTTTAGTTCCCATGGCATTATCTCTACAGAGAACTGGATTTTTTTTTTTCTTTCAAAAATATTAAGTAGATCTGTGAATTCTATTGCATTTTTTATCCACTTTACAGTGCAAATGTTCTGATTCATGGGAGGTGCTTTTTACTAATAATGGCACAGTACCTAAGAGTTTGTGGTAAACCTTTAATCAAATTCCTCCTGGTTTGCTTTTGCTCTTGGGTATAAAACCAGAACTGGTCACAGAATTGTAAGTTTGGAGAAAGATCAAAGAGACAGTAAAAAAAAATAAAGCAAGTACACATATTGCTGATAAGCACATCCCAGTGGGTGCAGAAATAACACGGTACTGTTATGACCACTCTCAAAGTTTGAGTTGAAATTTGGTATTTGACTGAACAGAGACACAAAGCTTGTAAATACATTACAGCTTATTTCTAGTAAAATTGGTTTTTATTACCATAGAGTCTAGACTGACTGCTTCACGATAGCCTGCTTCATAGATACCATGCAGCTAAAAAAGGATAGAAGGAAATGCTGAAGAAAGGTGGTGATTTTTTTTTTCCATTTTATAGGTTGGAAACTAAAACACAAAATGGTTTCAAGCTTAACTCAGACCCCAGTGATTTCTATGGGCTGTGGTTAGACTCTTGGATTATACCCATGGTGTAGCACCTGCCCACTGCAGGCAGGACAGTGCAAGGCCTTGGCAAGATGGGGCAATAATGCAGGTGGCTCTGCTGAATATGGAATAAGCAGCAGGGACATTGCTGAGCAGGACCATGGAGGTCTGCAGGGGCTCACAGGAGGAGTGGGTGTTTCTGGAGACATTCCTTAGTTTACTCACAGTGTGTCTTTATGAGTGCCCTGGGGCAATCAAAATTTAAGACTGAGATCATGAGGGAATTTGGCTTTAAGGACACTATAACAGCCATTCTTCTATCCACACACAATACAACTCAATGTTATATGAGCATTTGAATTTAGACCCAAGCTTCCCATAATTCAGGAATAACCCATTCCTCTGGTTTGAGTCCTTCAGAAATCAAACAGTTCAGTTCATCCAAACATGTGCAAGTTTGGATGCCTCTCTAAGTCTCCAGAGTCTGCAAAAGTAGGGCAAGAAATCTCATGAAAATGTGTGTGATTTCAAGGAGAGTTCCCTGCCAGGTGTGGCTGCATAATCAGACCTGCTGAAGCACTCCTTTTGCTCCAACTTCATCTTCCTGAACCCCCCTGGTAGATTTGGTCCCATGCACATGATCCCAAGTACATGTGTATGAGCTATACAGACATTCCCTCATCACCCAAAAGTAGGGTGTATTCGTGGAAGACTGAGAGAAATTCTCATTCCAACGATTTAAAAAATTGCAGTTAATGACCCGAATCCATGCACTGCCAAATGAAACGACATTAAACTATTCCTTATAGAGCACAGCCAGTGCACAGAGCAGATACTGAACAAAGTACAGCAATAAAAGAGGCTTTTTGAGCTGTGCAGGAGCCACCTCCGAGGACAGGAGTAGAAAGAAGAGCCGGGCAGAGGCGCAGTGTTACCCTGAGGGGCTCGCTGGCCATAACAACTCGCTAATCACTGCCCCAACCCAGCTCCTGCTAAGCTGACACTGCGCTTCAGTTGATAATGCAACTTCTCAGCGCTGTGTATCGGAACAAGTTGTACTTGGCAGACTGCCATGGTGCTGAGTGATCCTTCTCCTGTGGGATTCCACAGCTTCCACAAACACAACAGGTCACTTTCCACTAATGTGACATAAAAGAAAGGGATTGAAAATGTCAGTGTTGACATTGGCTGCCCGATGAAATCTGTATGCAGAAGCAAGCTCTGTTTACAAGGCCGGAGTTTAAGGGAACTCATGGAACTCCCGCTGTCCCCTGCACTTCCCCTCTCCCACACACGGATTCACCACCACGCTGAACAGCTGGCTGGAGCCTGACCTGAATGGCCACAAAGTAATGAATCTGAACCATTTTTAATGAGTGCACAGCTCGTTTAGGATGAGAATGGCTGAATCTCAAAGCTGCACTGTCCTGCTGCACAAGCAAAACCAATGCTTGATGTCTGAATATTACTTATGAATGAGGAGAATGGCTTACAAATAAATTGATGACCTGCAAAAATTACCCAGGTTTGATTGTTCAAAAATGTGATCACAAAACTATGAAATGGAGAGGAAAATTGCTAATATGAGGTGGAACACAATTCATCTGGGCTAATTTAACCTAACCACTGAATGAGCCTGGGCTCCAATTCCAACACTGAAATGTTTCCTTAACATCAGAGCAGGCACGACTCCTGGACTGACTCAGTGATAACCACCAAACCTACCCAACCATGGACATCCTTTCTTGTAATAAGATGAATTTTTGTTACACATCTTCTATTCAAGTAGAGACTAGACTCAAATCTGCTCAGTTTCTGAGGTAATACATGATCCTTCCTGAAGCAAAAAAGCATTTAAACTAACATCCTTTCTTAACATTAAAGTAATGAACATGTTACATCTTGCTAATTTTGTGACTCAACAAGACATTGCTCATTTCTGAAGTTTCATTAGATTTATGTACTTTTCCCACTATTGCAGCAATTGCAGCCTGTATGAAATGAGACACAAAATGAGACTATTACTATAAAAATATTTTTCAATGCCTATATATATATATATATATATATATATATATAAATTACAGAGATGTAGTAGTATATGTGTAAGAAACCAAATTATTTCAAGCTCTATAATATACTCAGTGGTACCAGTGATTATCTAACGACTAAATCTATTAATTTAGATATGCATAATTTATGTTTAAAAGTTGTATATGAATGCTCTTTTCTGTTCTGAAATAGTTGGTCCCTGGAGAAGGTGCCTTGTGCATGGATATTGGATATTGCATTACTACACAGACTCACTGGCAGACCTGAACTCCTGTTGCACTGAGGTAAAGCAGCTCTGGAAAACAAAGTCACAAAGCACTCATCCATTTCAGAAGAGATTCTGGCTCCACTTGTACTAATATTTACCCTTAAGCTAGCAGCATGGTGATAAGAGGACCATCAATTTGTAACGCAAAGAGAATTGCTGAATAAAATAGGATTAATGTTACTGTTTAGTTTAGCTATTTATTTATTTGATCTTAGAATGTGAAGGAATAATTAGGGGTGGCTAAAATATGTTTGGAACAAGCAAACTTTAAAGATATCCCTTACCTCTTTTCTACACATTCTAATGCCACTAATTCCCATTTTATTCTTTCAGTTCCATTCTTTCTACTAGGCAAATGACTGCTCCCACTCTCTTTGTGTGGCATTCTTACTTGATAAGAAAATATTTTTGCCTTCCTTCTTTCATCCATATTTTCCCTTAACTTCTAGGGCTCCACTTTGATAGGCTTCTAGAGATTTGAAATTGCCCTGTGTATCAGTGACACTTTGCAGTAAAATAGGGTTAACGAGGTCATTTTGACAGGACCAGAAGTAATGTTTGTTTTCGAAACCGAGTGCTCTGTTTAAATCTATTTATTTGTGCACTAAGTCAAGGCACTTTGAGCTGTCATGATGACTCAGAGCAAAGTTGCAAAGCCTCAGTTCTACAAAGAGATTAGTCACTTTGTTTTTTTGCACTGAGCTGCTCTGAGTCAGCGGTAAATTGTTGCACATCGAGTACCTGGGTACAACTTCAAATGGTGCAGGTAACTTCAGTGCAAATTCCTGAAAGAAAAGCAGTCTGTATCTGAGCTAATGATTGACTAGGTCTGTCTTCTCCAGTGTAGAACTGGGTTTGACAGTGAAAGAAATTAGAATTGTGTGAACATTGATTCACATTTTTTCCCTTAGCTAAGGAGAAATTTCAGGGTTAGCAGGCTGAGTTTAATAAACTCTGAGTATACTGAACGATCAGTTGAGCTGTGCTCTTAATTCATAAATTATGTCAGAGATAAAAAATCAGGACATCAAAAGATTTACTTTTTTTTTTTGGTCTTAATCTATAAATGTAAACTTTAAACTTAATAAATACACTAACCCAAACTGTCTCCCTAGACAGCAAAACCATCCTAATGCTTTTTGGAGAAAAACCACCAAGAGACAGCATAGAAGAAACTGTGACATTTCTCTGAACCACTCAACTCTGCTAATGCTTTCACATGTGTTGCTGATATCTGTGACAGGTTTGCTTCCTGTAGGATGAAAAGTGAGTGCCCAAGGAACAAGCATTAGATCCAGAGCTGACAAGTGAGTAGAATGTCTCACCTGCACATGAACAGATGAACTCTACTCTGGGCATCTGATGGTTACAGAGTTCCACATGGAAGTAGGAAGGCATTCCTGCATTCTGTGCCACCCTTCCTCAAAGCTGTGCTAAGGGCACTAAATTAATGAGCCAGCCTCGAAGAGAAATTATTTCCTTCCATGAGCAAGTGGAGAAGTGGGGGGGATTTGGGTCAGAAGCAAACATAATTGTCATTCTGCTCCCTTCTGTGTCAGCATAGGGAGCTGGCTGGACATGAAGGAAGGAACGTGCTCCATCTGGCAGGGTCTGATGGCACACTCCCCACTTGTGCAATGCTGCAGCTCAGGGGAAGTATGATTCAGAGGATGCCTCTGAGTCACAACTTCTCACTGAGCTGCTCCGAGCGGGCACGGCCACGTTTTGTCCCATCCTGGAACAGATCCGGCTCACCCTGCGTTCTCAAGTGCGTCAAGCAAGCACTGACTTTGTGAGGGGCACCAAAGCGCTGGGCGCTAATTCCTTTTGCAATAATTAAACCAGACTCATATGTACTAGCGAAAAGGCAACCACTCTGTGGTAATGACGTCAAACAGTAAAGCAGCGCAGTTAGTATGTGTGTTGTTCGAGATGTATGCGGTGTCATGCTGCACATTTAAATCAATTCCTTACAGACCGATAAAGGTATTTTCACCGCACCTCTGGGAAGCGGAAATTGGGGGTTTTCTGGAGCTCAGGCACTCCCACAGCGAGGGGCACTCCCTGCCCCTCGCTCTGGAGCGCCAAGCGGGACGCTCTGTCTGTCCGTCTGTCCGTCCGTCCGTCCGTCCCCCCGCGGGCCCGGAGGCTCTCCGGGAGCCTTCCCAACGGGACGGGTACAAAGCCACGTCCTCGGCACCCGCCAGAAGGGCCGTGGCCGCCGGCCAGAGCTGCCATGGGAGCACGCCCAGGTGCCAGAGGCTGTCCCACGGAGCGGGTGGCACAGCGGCAGCAGAGCCAGCGGTGGCCGAGGAGATCGATCTGCTCACACTGATGGCAGTGCTGCGAGCGGAGGGACAAAGGTTAAGGAGCATCAGGGAGTTCCAGAAAGAGACTGGTGGAACCAAGCTCTGCTCTCCCTGAGATGGAAACAGAGACGACCACCAGAGAAACCCCATAATCACGCTTTCCCCTTTTTCTAAATACATTATCCCTGGGGCGCTAGCACTGCGTAGGCTGCCATTGGCTATACCGGACATGGGAAAAACTTCTGGCAGGTGCTCACAGAAGCCACAACTGTAGCCCCTACACCCAGCCACCCAAACCTACCAAAATAAACAACCCACTGCATGTCACCAACACCAACTCTGCCAGCAAACCCAACACATTCCATCCCTCATCTCTGGGTACCACATGTTTAAGAATTATCATTAAAATACATTCACAGCAACTATCCAGCAATAGGAAAACAAACAGGCAGAATAATCTTACTATTCATTCATGATCCAGTGAGAAAACATTGTGCAAATGTGAGCATATGCCTTTGAAAAACAGCATTCTGTGGCTCTTTTCACTGCGTGGTGACACCATCCCCAATTATACAAAACAGTAAAGAAACCAAGCCTCTGAGTATTTCTGTACACAATGATGTGATAGGATTAGATAGATGGTGAAAGGAGTATAATGGAACAAGTAAACAACCAAATCCTTATTATCAGAGAGGTGCTGAGCACCCACAGCTCCCTGTAAATTAAACTCAGAACTCTTTAATATGTCTGCCTTTAATTTTTGCGCCTGAAAATCTTGAATTCAAAGATATACATTTTCATAAGTGAGCATCATCACAATTGCTGTGAAGGTTCCAGCATATTATTGAACACAGCAAGGAGAGAAATAAGACCCCATGTAACTTATGCCAGGAAATGCATGTGTAGAGGACTCTTATTGCACAGTGATTCTACACAACTCTAGGAATGAAGGATGCCCTCAGGTTGGCTTTACAATAATTTTATATAACCCTTGACACCAAAATGTGTGAGGTGCTTTATCATTAACAGATTTGATCTCTAAAAACACTCTTTTGAGAAAGGGAGGAAATCTCATTTTCATTATATGACCAAGGGATTGAAACAAGACAGAGGGTGAGGAAGTAGGGCAAGCTTGGCACAAGCTGAAGCTACAACTTAGAACTTCCTATCTGTACCTTAAACAGAGGGTATTATTGTCCTCTGGATCTTGGTTAAGAAAGGTCAAATAATTTCATTTTCTTATTCCACTGACATGCAATAGACAGGGATGTTTCCCCATCTGCAGAATAACCCATGCTAACTGGTAATTTAAAAGCACTGTTCTGTTTGATTTTGTGAGCTAACTTTGCCTCTTGTAAAAATCACCGTACGACCAACTGCGAGAGCAGAACTGCTAAGAAGTTAGTGAGAGCAGGCTACGTTGGAGATGTAAAGTTAAAACGAGGGAAGAGTTTGGGCCATTATGAACAATTACCTTAATTTATTTTGCATAAATGTACAGAAATATATGATTAGTGAAAATGTAACACATACAATTAAAACCTGTGAATCTTACCTTTCACCTAACATCCTTTGGTTGCTAAAAACTCCTGGGATATTTTTATTTTAAATTTCTACAGAGGTAATTTCTCCAGTTCCTCTTCTTTTATGAATATGTCACAAGTAGGACTGAGCCAGGATTGTGTTTTACTATGTAACAAACTGATTTCCTTTCTGTTTTTTATTGGTTAATTACTCCTGGAAATGTAACTGGGCATGGGCATAAGACAGGCTTTTATAACTAGAAGAAATGAGCAATAAATCATGCAACATTACATCCAAAACCATTTACTTCTTATAGCTTAACTAAATTAATAATATCACTCCCTGTGGAATTTCAGAGATCCCCACAGGAACCCATTCCTTGTTCCTCAGTACTTCCGCCACAGATGACATATTTGGCTCTCCATTTAGGTCAACAATATGACTATCAATAGTTTAATTGCTTTATATTACAGACATTATAGCCACTTGTAAACTATAATGAAAGAAATGGTTTCAAATTTCTGGCCTTTGACAGTGCCTGCCTCATGCAGACACTTGGTAGGGTAGAAAGAGCAAATACATGAAACATAAAGCAAACATACCTCCAGCTCTGAGAACTACAGGTTCTTCAAGTCTGGTGAAGATCAAGAGACATGTGGAGGGGATCTTGATTTCTCTTTCGTTTCTGAAAGGCAATGCACCCACAGCTAAGGAAACATTTCATACATAGGCTATGTTGGTTTCTGTAAGCAAAACTGAAGAATATAAAGCTGATTCTATATGAAAAGTGGGGCACTGACTTTAGAGAGTGAACCATGGCTATGTGCCAGACAAGTAGCCAGAGAAACGGTAAGAAAGAAAGCTACAAAAGTTTGTGAAAGTTATAATCATTTGTGACAATAAAAGACAGTAAAATTAGATCCAATCCCAGAGCCAGACAATTATTTCTGTAATGGAAGGGTATAATACACTAACAGGCATACTTAAATGTTTTATATAAGCTACAAAAATAAAAAAATCATTACTACAGGAAAGCAGTAATTTTGATTCCACAACTGCACAGAAGACTCCACACAATATACACTCAAAGAGAGAGAAAACAAATAGTTGTTCTTCCTACTAACGAAAGTTGAGTAAGAGTATGCAAATTATAGATTAGCTTGTACTTTCGGTAAGTATTTTTTAGGAGTCACATAGGAAAACATGAACAAATCAAGTTGTCAGGAATGCTAAGCATTTCTTTTAAGCCAGAGAGAAGCGAGTGGAAAAATCCATTTCTCTGAGTTCTGTTTCTGCAGCTCCCTGTGGGTCTGATCCCATGTGTCCACCACCCCAAAATTCTGCATGACTTAATTCTGCATAGGTTGCTTTCTCAGCTCCCTGGCAAAAACACTGTAAGTGCAATTTAAGAGCAAAGGACTTTAAAAGAGACCAGAAAACAGTGATACATTTCTTCTTACAGGTACAGATTATTCATAGATGCTGTCAAGCAAGCCCACTGGTTGATGACTAAAAAAAAACATAAACAAAAAAGAAAACCCAAGCCCTTTCTTTCAAAAGTTTTCCTTTTTTCTTCCCATGTATATCCTTCAGCAACCAGTCTAAATAAGCAATGAACAAAGTTCGCCTTGCTCTATACATTTAAAACTACTTTAAATTTTCATGTAAACATCCAGAATGAAACCCAAACAATTATGGAAATCTCAGCCTCACCTAATGGACCAGGTAGAAAAGAATGAAAAATAGAAGGAATTCATCTTCAAAAAGCAGTTTAATTTTACCAAGGGCTATCAACAGAATGCTGTTTACAATATAATTGTATAGTTAATTCATTACACCATTAACTAATGGGGAGTTTAGTTGTGTATTTTTGTGCCAACATGTCTGAATGGCTTTAAAAACTGTATTTAATCTCAGTTTTCTAGTGTTAATAATTCTTGTTATGGGAAGAATTACATTTTTGTAGTTAGAATTTATTTACGGTATTGCCATAACACTTAGGAGCTCTAATCATGTACAGGAATATACCATGTTAGAGGATGTAAAAACATAAACCAAAAAGAGTGCAGCTTAAACACACTGTGAGCAGGCAGTGAATAGAGAATTATGAAAAAAAAAGACATTAACAATCACTGTGGCAAGTACAAGGTTTAGCATGTCAGCTTCCAAACTGAGTTACTGGAGACTTCAAAGAATATCTTTCCCACATCTCAGAGGCAGAACGAAAGAAAACATAGCGCTATTTATCCCAAAACAAAACAAGTGGGTGGTGGATATTGGTGTCAGGGAACTGTTGAGAGTTGTCATCTCATAATGAATCATAGGTGAGGTAGTCCAAGAATGACCTGGAAAGCAAATCAAGACAGAAAGTAAAGAAACATGTGGTCGAAATTACTGGCTAGGGAAGTGATCTTTGCTGTTGTGTTACAGGAAAAGGATTATTTTTACACTTGACATAACTGGTACACACAAACTGCTAAGTCAAATAAAACATACCTTTGGCAGGGACACTTTTATTAAGAGTGAGAAGGCACCAGGAACAGGAGTTGTTGCCAACACCCTGCCCTGCCCTGCAGTTTCAGCACCCCGCAGCACAGCGCAGGAACATGGCTAGGGTTCGGGGCTGTCATGGGCCTGCCGTGTGCTCTGCCCAGCTTGGACAGTGCCCTCTGTGAGGACATGGGCAACCTGACAAAAAGAGGAATTAATTACCAGAGGCTGAAAGCGTTGGGGAAGTGTGTAGAGGACTGGACGTGGCTCCCCGCCCTCCAACCTCTGAAATGGTGGGGCAGCCGTACATGTAATAAAATCCAGTGCTATATTTTATTAGTACAATTAATCGAGATGGAGCAGAGGTTTTTACGGCACACGCGTGGGCATTAACTGTGAAACAGAATTAATTTGCTCTTCACTCTTCGTATTTTGACCGAAACCCTAGGAATTACGTCGGTGGCCTGCTCAGATCCCACAGGCAAAGGATTGCACAGCGGTCACAGGAGTAATGTGGATTGTCACCCAACCAAACCCCTCTGCGACTGGCACAGGGGCAATCCCGAACCCCAGATAAGGGTGCAGTGACATAACAGGGTATAAAAAATAAGCAACTCACTGTATGTCACCAACACTGCGCTGCCTCTGGTTTGTGATGGGGTCTCTGGGGGTTGTGAGGGCTTAGGGGCTTTTGAGGGTTCTGAGGGTGCTTGTGAGGATTTGTGACTGTGCTGAGGAGGCTATGAGAGAATCTGTGACGGCTTTGAGTGGCTGTGGGGCCATGAAGGGGCTGTGGGGACTAAGATGTGTGAAGTCCGTGACGGCGAATGAGGCAGAACCCCGGGGCCGAACATGGCGCCCTGGGGGGTAACGCTCGGCCCCACCGCCTTCGCGCGCTGGCAACTTGTTTACTTCCTCCGCGGCGCGCGCTCCGCACCCCCACCCCTGCCGGCGCTCCGCCCCCGCCCACGCGCCTTCCCCGCCGGCCAATAGCAGCCGCCGCCTGCCCCGCGCGCTGGGGGCGGGCCCCGCCCCGAAGGAACGGGGCGAACGCAACGTCAGCCGGTAGAGCTCGTCAGCCGGGGCTTTGCGCTAATTAGCCAAACAGCCTGCCCATCTTAGCAAGGGCCTGCCTTCCCCTTTAGTCTCGCCGCCGAGTACACAGCTCCCCGGCCTTGCCTCCCCCGTCTGTGTGTGTGAGGCGCGGATTGGCTGTCGGGCCGACCGCTCAACACTCCTGCCAATCACGGCTGGCCCCGCCTCTTTCCCTAGCACAGGACGCACCCCTCCAGATCGTGGCCAGCCCGGGGCGGCCGCCGCCTTCCATTGGTCCACCGTGTTGCCCATCCGCCGTAGCCCCTCCACCCCGGACAGGGCGCAGCGAAGCCCGCCCCTCGTCCCTTCTCCGCACGCTGATTGGGTCGCTGGCGAAGAATCGCCGTTTCCTATTGGCTTTGCCACTGCCACTCTGGCGCGCGGCCCGGTCGGCTCGCCGCTGCCCCCTCGCCCCGCGCGCCCCGCCCGCCGCGGCCCCGCCCCCCGCGGAGTCACGTGATGTTTTCGCCGCGGTGCTGCCGCCGCCGCCCGTGAGTGCGAGTGGCCGGAGCGACCGGTGGAAGCGCGGACCGGGCTGGGGGCGCAGGAGGCACCGCCCGCTCTCCATGCGCGGGGCGCTTCTCCGGTGAGCGCGGATTCCCGCTGCCCGCCCTGTGGCCCGTCCCCGGCGACACCGGACCCTGCGTGGCCCCTAAGATGGCGAGCGGGATGAATGGCCCGGGCGGCGGCGGCGGCGGCGGCGGCGGCGGCGGCAGCGAGGAGGAGCCGGGGGCCCGGCACACGGGAGGCGGAGCCGCGCCCCAGCAGGAGCCCGGCGTGCTCGGCGCGGTGGCGGGCGAGGGGGAGCCGGCGGCGGGCGAGGGCGGGCGCTGCCCGTCCCCTCAGCCGCACCACCTGCTGCTGCTGCTGCGGCGCTCGCCCAGCGCCTCGCTGTGCCCGGCGCCCGAGGCCGCGCCGGGCCGGGCCGTTCCCTCGGCGGGCCGCGGCGGGCAGCCCCCCCCGGCGGGCCGCGGAGCCGGCGAGGACGTGAGGAAGTGCGGGTACCTGCGGAAGCAGAAGCACGGACACAAGCGTTACTTCGTCCTGCGAGCCGAGAGCCACCTGGCCCCTGCCCGGCTGGAGTACTATGACAGCGAGAAGAAGTTCAAGAGCAGCCTGCGGGCGGCGGGGGCCGGCGGGGCGGCCGCGCTGTGCTGCCCTCCGCCCAAGAGGGTCATCCCCCTGTACCAGTGCTTCACCGTGAGCCGCCGCGCCGACGCTAAGCACAAGCACATCATCGCCCTGTACACCAAGGACGAGTACTTTGCCATGCTGGCCGAGAACGAAGCCGAGCAGGAGGCCTGGTACCAGGCCATCAGCGAGCTCATGAATCAGAGCAAGAGGGGCTTTCTGGAGCAGGAGGACCATGCTGATCAGCAGGTGGACGAGGATGATGAGCACTACGGGGCCACCCTGAGGCCTGGCACCGTGTTCAAGGAGGTGTGGCAGGTCAACGTGAAGCCCAAAGGCTTGGGACAAACGAAAAACCTCACTGGAGTGTATAGGTTGTGCCTCTCCAGCAAGGCCATCCACCTTGTCAAGCTGAACTCGGAGGTGCCCTCTGTTCACTTGCAGCTTATGAACATTCGCCGCTGCGGACACTCAGAGAACTTCTTCTTTATTGAAGTGGGCAGATCGGCCTCTATTGGACCTGGAGAGCTCTGGATGCAAGTGGATGATTCGGTTGTTGCCCAAAATATGCACGAGACTTTTCTGGATACCATGAAAGCTCTCAAGGCTTTTGCAGAGTTCAGGCCCCGAAGCAAGAGCCAGTCTTCTGGTGGTGGCAGCGGTACCAATCCCATCTCCTTCATCACCACCAGGAGGAATTTGGGCAACCTACCGCCCAGCCAGACAGGCTTGCAGAGAAGATCTAGAACTGAGAGCGTTGCTGGAGGGACTCCTCCTACCACCAAAAGCAACAACTCCTATCGCTTCAGAACCTCCAGTGAAGGAGAAGGAACCATGACCAGACCTTTTAGGTCAGTGACTGGGAGCCTGATCCACCTGAATACTGCAAGGATGAATTTGGGCCGACAAGAAGGGAGTTCAAGGTACGTGAGAGCTGCTTTCAGCTCATCTTACCACACCAGGTCTGCTTCACTGCCCGTTTCTCATTTTCCCTCCACCACAAGTCCCATCAGTGTTTCTTCCAGCAGTGGCCATGGTTCTGCTTCAGACATGCTGACCAGGCCTTCCAGCTCATCTGTTTGTGGTTCCCCAAGTGATGGGGGATTCATCTCTTCTGATGAGTATGGCTCCAGCCCTGGAGATTTCAGGTACTTTAGAGTGAGGAGTAATACACCAGATTCCCTGGGAAACACTCCACCTATCAGAGAGGAGAACTGTCTGAGTGAATACATGTCCATGAATAAGCAACAGGGAGACGATGGCTCAAGAGATGATTACATGGAGGCTGAAAAATGTTTCAGGAAAAGAACTTACTCTCTGACAAAGCCAACTTCTGTGGCAGTGCAGCAGAAGACAACACAAACTACAGCTTTGTTGGATGAAGACTCTGCAGGAAATCACGGGCGATTACTTTACTCTGAAACACCAAAATTGAAAGATAACCATGAATTGGAGTACAGTGACACTAACCTTGAGTCCATGTGTAACCAAAGCAGGAGTAAAGCCAGGGATGATGGGTACATGCCAATGATGCCAGGAGTTGCATCTTCTCTATCCAGCACCAGCGATTATTTGCCAATGACTCCTAAAAGCATGTCTGTTCCAAAACAGATTAACAATTCATGGTCACCATCTCAGGTTGACTCCCGAGGCTATATGATGATGTTTCCAAAAGACAGCTCTTCACCTGTACGGAGTCCTCTAACTGGATTTGCTTCTAAAGGAAGTAATGAGAAGATTGTAAACAACGAGTACATGGATATGTCACCCGGTAATTCAGTTCCAAAGCACCCTGGTGATTCAAATTATATTCATACCACTTCTGTTTCCAAAGGTTTTAGTTCATATTTTTCTTTGCCCCGAAGCTTTAAGGCGTTATCAGGACAAAATGGTGACCACAGTGAATATGTTCCAATGTCTTCACCTGGAAAACTCTTGTATGATGCACCAGAAAATGTAAAGGAGGGCAGCAGTGAGACTCTGGCTAATGGCATCTCTAAATTGCCAATGTTGAAAGGTTCGAATGAAGGACTTGTGCAGAACAGGGCTACCAGGCCCACACGGCTGCCCCTTGGTACGAGAGGGAGCAATACCATCCCCAGAATGTATGATCGTACAGTTCCACCTGAGCCAGCGAGTCCTGGTGAATACATAAATATTGATTTTAACGAAAAGGCGAGTAACACACCGTATTCATTATCTGCGGAAGGATCTCCATCATCTCTAGGCTCAAGCAGTGACCACAGACAGTCCCCGCTTTCTGATTACATGAGCGTTGACTTGGACGTACAGTCACCGAAAGCGGCGAAGGAACTGTCCAACTCTCTAACAGATATTTCAATTTATGCAAGTTCCAGTATTCCTAGAAACCAACCCAACCCTGACTATGCCAGGCTTTCATTTGGTGCTGCTTGTGTTAGCACGGCGAGTAACAGGACTGATGACTACACTGAGATGACGTTCAACATGGCAGCAACACCGCCCAGGCCGTTTGCCCCTGAGTCTGACAGTGCTGTGAAGATCGATAGCCCTTCCTCCATCGTTAACAGACTCTGCATTGTTGATCGATATCCTGGTAGCAGTAGCTTCTCTGTCCCGAGCTCTGACCCTCCTGTAGGACCCAAAGTGATCCGAGCTGACCCTCAAGGCAGGAGGAGACACAGTTCTGAAACGTTCTCTTCCGCTGGGACTGTGACCACCTCATCCTCTTTCTTTACTGACAGTAGCAAAAGACACAGCTCTGCCTCATTCGACAACGTGTGGTTAAAACCGGATGAAAACATTTCTGATGGTCAGGAGGGCAAAATGTCCAGGGATACCTCAACTGGATTTCAGAATGGCTTAAACTACATTGCTCTGAATCTACGTGATGACCCTCTAAGCTGTGAGGCGAGTACTACAGCGCCAGCTTGCCACCTCCAAAATGGTACTTCAGGTTTGGACAGTGGAGCTTACGTAAGCATAGATTTCAGCAGATCAGATGGGCTGAAGTGTAACGCTGCGAGAAAAGGTTGGTAACTTTAAAAGCACTTCCCTTTCATGCTTGCTTAAGCATAGGAATTAGGTTGTCTGCTTAGCGCTGTCTTCAGAGTGGGGTAAATGCTTTTTATAATCTCCTGTGTTATTCTAGTACAACCAGTTTTGTTGTAGTACAGCGTCTGAGCTGCTGAACAGCAGTGAAAGGGGATGTAGTCCTTGGCCTGAAGGATTTATGTGCCTCTTCTAGGCAGTCAGAGGTGTTATCTGCCTTTTTAAAAAAAATTAATTTTGCTAGCATAAGCATTAATGGTATTTCTTGTTGTGAATTCTTGTCCTGAGGTTATGGTAGCTCTTGCCTTCACTTCTGTTTTTCTCTTTTTCCCTTCTTAGAACTAGATGACTCTTCATTTTTTTTCCTGAACTGAAATTTTTGCAATTTGAAAGCTCAAAATTGCTAAATTTGGGTTAGACCTCACAATTTCAGACTTAAATATATTTCTTGTTTCTTCTTAATGTAGTTGAAATACATATTATAGCGTTTTTTAATAGCTGATTCTGCCCAGATTGATTTAGCTGAATCTTATGTAAACAGAACTCAGGTTTTTTTTCCCTTGAAGGTTTGGTGGCTCCTTTTGAGCTCTGGTGTCCATATCATCCTTGTGTCCTCTGGAGAAGCCTGAGGACCAGGCTGGCCAGTGTGGAGGGGGCTCAGGCAGCCCATGACCTTCACATTCAGCACCTAGGGCTCAGTGAGATGTAACCTTTCCCTGGGCCCTGCCTTTTGTGCAGCAGGTGAGGAATTCTGTGGTTGAGGAAGGCTCTGAGCAGCGTTTCCAGGTCTGAAATTTGGGAGGGGAGGCTGCTACCTTTGGTTGTCAGTGGTCTGACCCAGCGGTGAGGTGATGCAGTTTGGAGTGTGCATAAAAATAAAGGTGGGGAGGAAGAGTATGGGAAGGAGGAGGGCCACTCGTGTTGATATGATAAAGTCTCGTGGAGGGAGCAAAGCCAGCAATTAGCGGTGTGCTGCATGTCCCCCGGCTGAGCAGCGGTGTGAGTGAGTGCTGTGCTGGAACTCTGCGAGTGAAATCATTGCTTGGGTGCCAGTGACCCACTGAACTCCTTACACTGATTCCCTCTCCTGTAGAAAGAGAGTAGAAAACAATTTCTGTTGGGAATGGTGTTTTCCTTTCTTTGCAAATGTATGTATGGTCAGTAATTTTTACATACTAAGAAGAAATACTTAATCGTGGCTGAACATTGATACTTGTCTACTCTGTCCACAGATAAAGCACTAAGGGGGCAGGCTGCTACTGACTTTCATATTTTTAATATTTAAATCTTAAACACAGGAAGATTTTTTTTTTCCCTAGTTTTGCTCTAAGTTTCTAAAGGTAGAAGGTTTTGCAGGAGCTTAAATTGTACAGCCTTTACCAGTGGAAGGTACAAGCCTGACTCAGCTCACATGCCATTCAGAGTCTGGCAGCACTGCTTGGGGCTGCCCAGAAATGTGTGGTTTGCTTTAGTGGTTTTTTTTTTTTCCTCTGCTTTGTTTTGTTGGTTGGAATCAAATTTAGAAGATGTTGAAAGCTGCCAGTCCAAGAAGTGCTTTCTTCCAAAGTTAGTCTTTCAGCACTTCAAAGATTGGTCTGCTAAATCTGCACTCAGAGGCACACTGGTTGCTGCAGCTGATTTGTGTTTGTTTTTTCCTGTTTTGTTTTTTTAAAGCACCTCCAAAACCAGCAGATTTTTTAACTTGTTCTTATTCGCCTTATATGACTAAAATCTGTGTTATGAAGTAAAATTTTTTACAAAATTAAGATGAAAAACGGCTAAAAGCAGCTTGCCAGACTTGAATACAGTACTGTAAACTGGAGGTGTATATCTGTTTCTCTGGAATGACTTAAAATTCTTGATTATAAGAAGAGCTGTTTACTTTCACATATGAAATCATGTCTCTGAGCTATAGCAAGCACAGTTTTAGATGTCTGTGTTCCTTAAACAGCTTATTGGTTTCTATGGTAACAAAGCTTTTATTTTAATATTTAAAAAGTTTTGTGTAATCCAGAAAAACGTTTTCACATTCCATTAAGCAGTGAAAATGAAGCTTCACTCTTAAACCTCTTGTCTTCTGAAGAGGTGTAGTGTGTCTTTAGGTAATTGATATTTTTAATACTTTTGGAAACTTAGCAGGACTGCTTGCTCTCTTTCTTACTGCGTTTCACTTTTTCAACCTCTCTGCCTGAAATAGGGCTCTGTGGCTAAATCCATTCTTAAGGAAAAATATTTGGAAGATGTATTTATCCTTTACTTCCTAGAAAGGAGCTATCCCATCTGCATGAAATTCTGTCAGGTAGAGAACTTCATGTCTTCTCCCTGAACCCCAGTTTTATTGGAAGGAAAACACTTCCCAGCTTCGGATTGTTGGCTTTTTCGTTCTGTTTTTGTTTGCTTAAGTGGCATATTGTGTTCTGTGACTCAGCTGTGTTCTCTAAACTGCCGAGGGTGGTGATTTCCAATGCATCACTGCTCCCTCATTGTAATTCCCAATTCTGCTTCAGGTTCACTGATGTGAATCAAACTTTTTTTTTTTCCCCCTTCTCCATTCATGACGTATATGGAGGAGGGGGAGAGCACAAACTTAGAATTGTAGCTAAGCCTGACTTGTTATTAAGCTTTTTTGGGGGGTTTAGGCAAAGCTGAGCTCAGGTTTTATGTTGATAATGAACAGAAGAATATAAGATCCTGATTTTCAATGCTTGCAGTTTAAGGAGGTCATTAGCAAAACAATTTCATCATGAAATTGTTACACAATATTGAAGCAAGTGGTTTGCAGTTTTGATTACATGAATCTGAGTCATGACATTTTGTGCTAGGAATAGAGAACACTAAAGCTACTTCAAACAGAGCTTAGCTAATGTATACCTTGTTATTGGACCTTGTAGAAACTAAGCAGGATAATGAGAATGGGCAGTAATAAAATGCATAATGAGTCCTGTATAATACAAGTTTCTTCAGTCTTAATTAGAAATATTATACCTGCAAAGATACCCTGGACTCAGAAAACAACTGTTTAGAGTAAATGTAATGTTCAACTTCATAGCGACTCAGCTATTTTACAGCCACTCTTCAATCTTACCTGCTACTCTGTGATACTTACCTGATACTCTAACATTATGCTAAGATATTATTTAAGACGTTCTCTAAAGTGCAGGATTATAATATAATTGTTCCTCACCTGTTTAATCTCTCCTGTGCTAGACTGGGTGAGAGTGCTGTGTACACTTTGGGAAGCTGAGAGGAAGGAAAACAACAACAGCTGTAAAGCAAAACTTATGTTCCAAATTGTCCAAATCCTTTCTGGTAACTTGCATGTTTCAAATGCAAAATCTTGAAGAATATAAGGAACAATGTGCACTTTGAGAAATTCAGAAGCTGAAGGTTTTAGCTATTACTAATATAGTAAATTACAGTTTATGGGATATGAAGTAAATAAGCATTCCTTTTGGGTTTCTAAGTAGTGGTTTTAAAGTTTGTTTCAAACTGAGGCTCTTCTGTATTGGCAGAATACTTAAGGCAGGGGCCCATTTAAAAATAATTTGAAGAACTCTACTGCAGCACATCCAAATGCTGCTGTGTATCCTACATCTTTGAAGTAATGCTGGGATAATAATTCTTTAAAAAACCCAAACAACTCAAACCATTTCAATCTTGCTGTAACAGATGCCACTTTAATAATATTGGGTAACTTACAGCTATGCTTAAAAATACCCAGGGTAATTTCTTCTTGAGTAGTATGTGAAGGTAATTTCTTCTTGAGTAGGGAGGTCTGGGAGTAATCCAGCATGGATTCAGAGTGCTTTTTGTGGTTGTTTTTAGGTTTGGTTTGTTTTTTTATTTTAAAGTCTTTTGTTGAAATCTTAAATACATTATAACCCTTTTACTCTTCCTTCCACAACTTCACATTTTTCCCTCCTCCCTTGATGTCTGAGGTCCCCTTGTTCCCCAGTTGCTGGGGCAGCAGGTTGGAGTTGCTCCTTTGCTCTTTCCAGCATGTGATTACTGGGGTGGTTTGTCACTGGGTATTTCTTTGGGGTTTTTGTATGTCCAGTGGTGTGTTAGCAGTAGGTAGAGTTTGGGTTTGCTTTTCTCTGTGTTTGGTCTTTTTTTTTATGAAAGGATCTTTAAGACATTTTCGTCATTTTGATTGCTCAGGGGAGGATTTATACCTTGAGGTTTTGGGTGGTACTAAAAAGAGCTTATAGTGCTGTGTTGTATGTTGGTGTGTGTGTGCTCTGTTTGTGGGTCTGTGGTGCTCCCCAAACCAGGCTGAATGCTGTTGGTTGCACTAACAAGTTTGTTTTTCTGAGCTGAAGAAGGAAACAAACTCCAGAGTTCTATTTTAGGGTACTGTTGTGATCAAATGTGGCATTCTTCAGCTCAAAGGAAAATGGAGTGATAAAATTGGAAGGCAGGTGTGAGAGTCAAGCTTTCTGGAGCCTGGGGATATACTGTTACTGCTGTTTTCTCCTAAAAATGGCCTTTTATCTTACCAGGCATCCTTAAATGTTGTGTAATGACTTGGCTGGAGAACTGTTCCATGGTCCACCCTGAAAATTTGCTGTTTAACTTTTTTTGGGTTCGGTTCTACATACTCAACAACAGTCCTGTGATCAAATTGTGCTGTTATCTTGCAGGTTTAGGCAGTGATGAGAGGAAAATGCAGAAGTGTGTTCCAGTTTTAATCAAGCCCTGCAACTCTGTGAAGGTCACTGAAGCTTAGGGATGGGTTATGATTTACTTGAGAGGCAGAGCTGTGATCAGGAAGGGATTTCTGACATTCTTGAGGGCAGTGGGAAGACAAAGGTAAATGAGCCTGACTCATCAAAGGCGTTTCAGAGTGTTGCTGAGTTATCTTATCTAAATGATCTTGAACATATAGAAGTGTTTGGATTTGTGGAGATTTTTGCTTCAGGTGTAGCATAACCCCAGGAACAACAGTGTTAGTAGATTTAGCAAGAATTTTCTGCCCTCTTCAAGTCATGAGCTGTATCTTAAGGGCCAGAGGTTGCTTATTTCCAAACATTATTTTTCTGTTGATTTAGATCTATGGTTGGATGCAAACCATTGAGACTGCACCTGTGTGTGTATCTTTTTTGTCTGTATTTCACCATGAGATTTTTTGGGGGGAGTGGGTGTGATTTGTTTTTAAGCGTTTTTAGAACAAGATGTTTTTAATCTCAGATCATGGTGAACAGGAAATCGGTTAGAAATGAGCTGAAAAAATGAACAGATTGGATCTTGAGGTCATTCAGACATTATTACAACAGAGTCTGTTAATGAAAGCATGTAGCTCCAGACAGGATCTCTCCAGACAGGATCTCCACTTGTTGTTGAACCTGAACAGGTAGACAGGATGGAGGTCCCCATGTGGTACCTCCAATGTAAATGTGTTGGTCCCTCTCCTAAGGAGCTTACAATTTAAAGATGAAACTAAAGAGATGGATGAAACCTAATGTGCTGGGGTGGAGAGTGAGATAGAAATCAAGGCTGCTGCCATGGGCAGGGTGCAGATAAGAGCCTGGAAGAGATAAAGGGCTGCTCAGAGTGGTTTTAGGGGAGGAAGCTGGTAGAGGCACTTGGAAGGAAGGGTATGCACATGGCAGAGAGCAAGGGAAGGTAGTGAGCTATAAATACAGCAGTTGTAATGGTGTAAATGACTTGAAAAGGATGAGGTAAATGTCAGAACACTGGCCAGGATATTAATCTTGGTAAGAGGAACGTGGGCCAGCATGTATCTCAGAGTTAGGAGCGTGTCCCAGTGTTTACTTCTCCTATTTAGATGTGGAACGTGATTTTTAAATTTTTCTGGTTTTCTTTCTTTTTCTTTTCTCTAAGTTAATTTTCCTGGAGACATGTGGCTGGTAGATTTGGTGTGAGCAGGACCAAAACATAGGATGATGCTGTGCAACATCCCTTGGCACTTCATGTCCTCTGGACCGGGGCTTTTGTTCTTGGTGAGACCTTGCTGCAGAATCAGCCAAGCTGGTGGAGCTGCACTACTGGTTCATTCTTGGGGGTTTTTAGGTGGCATCTTTGAGTTTCAGGTTTTCTAGCACTGGAGAGGAGGCACAGTGGGGCTTGGAAGATAGTCACCTTTAGGATTTGTAGGCAGTGCAGCAGAGCATTTGGAGCCCATCTCTAGGTGGGGAGGTCCCTATGGGATCTGCTCATTGCTGCTGCAGCAATGACACCTGTGGAATGCAGCACAATCACTCTCACAGGAGAAAGTGACTTCATTTCTGTGTCTGTAGATCAGGTTGAACAGACACTGCAGTGGTTTTGGGTAAATCTGGAAGTGGTGGCAACACCGAGGGTGTGAGTGATTGATCTATTAGTGTTGCCATGTTCCACAAGGTAGACACTAAACAAGAGGTGGACACTGTTGATTAAACCTTGTCTGTGTTTGGAGTCGGTTTAACTCTGTCCTTGTCAGCTCCCAAACTGCTCCTGGAAGCTGGAGGTTCAATCCTTGGCTCTTGGGCATGTCCTGAGGTTTGAGAAGATGTTGCTTCACACATGCAGCTCAATCTGAACCCTTCTTTTCCTCCCCTATGTGAGCCGGGATTTGGGGTGACCTAATATTAATGGAGAGTCAATAATGTAATGATTAGGAAATGTGAAAAACTGATGCATGGCACTGCTGTGTGTGATAGCAGACAGTGACTGATAACACAGATATATTTATTTTTCTGTGCAGGCACACGAGCCTGGGGTGTTGATGTCTAAAGGGTTGAGAAGAGGGAAGGGATGAATTCCAAGAGGTGAAACTTTGTGCAGAAATGAAGTTTTGGGAAAGGTGGGGAGCTGTGTCCCATAAACCATGAGTGACACTGCCCTTGCTCTTGGTTGTGTTCCTAAGAATAATTTGGCTTACTCCAGTCCCAGAGTAAGAGCAGGGCTGGTGTGTCTAACACCTCCCACAAACATACACCCAAGCCTCTCATTTCCCCCCCTTTTTTTTTTTCTTTTTTTTTTTTTTTTTTTGGTGTCTTGAGGGATTTCTTGAGTCTGTTTTATAATTTTTTATTTCTCTTTAATCCAAGTGCTTTTGCAATCTCTCTTTGATCCTGTGTAAACTCCTTGTACTCACAGCAGGCTGCAATCCATCAGGACATGCTGCATGCAGACCTCTGTCCATTCTGGACCCTGCTCTGTCCCAGCTTTGTTTGGCAGCCCCTGGTTTGTGTAGTGGAAGAGATAACAAATCTTATCTTTTTTCTCCAGGCCACTTAAGATTGTGTAGATCCTAAGATCTGCAGGGAAGGCTGTGCCTTCCTCTGCCATACACTTGTCCAGTATGTTGTACCACACCTAGTGTAGATCTGTGGTATAATCTGGGCTTTTAAAATTTCCTTTTATGTCCCAACACTTGTCTGCAGGCTGAAGGGTTCCTGTTACCAGTCTGTTCCTCACTGGGAAGCTGTGTCACACCTTGCAGGGGTTTGTTTTATTTTCCCAAGTATTCCAAGTCCTTTCTGGATGCAGAGGTGTTTGCTGCAGCTGTTTTCTTTCCTATTTTCTTTTTCTTTCTTATTTGTTTTTCTTTTATTTCTTTGTTTTCTTTCCTATTTCTTTCCAAACACTCCATAATGCCCACTTTGCAACAAGAGCACAGACAGGAGATATTCCTCCCTATTGGCACTCAAGGCTCCTGACCTTTGTAATGGGAGCAGAGGGAATTGCAGCAGGTGGTATTCTCAGAAGCCACACAAACAACTTGGGATTTTTTTGGCTAAAATTTACCCATATTTTCTGTGGTTCAGGTCAGGTGCAGTAACTCACACACTTGCTGTGAGAATGCTCTTTCAAAAGCAGAATCTTTATTTCATTCTTCTGCAACATGAAAGTCTGAAATTATGAACTCTGTATCTTGAGGTGGAGAAGAGTTAATTTTTAGTGTTGTTGTGTTACATTGTAATAAACCCTTAATTTAAGCCCTCCAAATAAACAAACTCAAAGAAACCTCCCAACAACTTCTTGTCTGGCTCAATTAAAGTTGGTATTAGACCTCTGCCAAAACTGCAGGCAAGTTTACTAATTCTAGGAATAGTATCAGCAAAAGAGATGACTTTAGGGAGTGTGCACCAGGCCTTCCTAGAAACAACCCTGCTGTTTATTGAAACAGGAAAAAAAGCCACTGTTGAAAGAGATAAGGCATTTCTGCAAAGTGAGTAGAAATTATCTTGAAAGCACGGGAGAGGTTTTTACCTCCTGAAATTGCTGAGCACTAATAATAGCAAAACCATGTCTTGAATGAACATATAGTTTATTTTGAAATAATTTGTAAATAATCGTAAATAACATTATTTGGCATAAAATTTGTAAGAGTAACTTTGCCTTCTAAACTTTAGAGATACAGCTTGAAGAGAAGTCTAATTCACTGGGATACTGTTACCAGTTGTTGTGTTTAAATAGTTTATCCAGTGAAAAGTGGATCATGCAACAGGGTTTTTTTTTAAACCAAATTTTGCTCGTTGAAAGTCAATAAAATTATAGGTTCAGCATATATTAATTAGCTGATTTTGAGCATTGTTAGCCTGTCGTTGGCTGAAGAGAGTTTGTGCCTTGCCAAATCGGGATGTCTGTGTGTCAGGGCCTGGTTTGGGTCACCCAGGCACATGTGAGGGATGCAGCAAGTGTGTCAGGTTTTGATTTTATTTGTAGACTTGGTGTCTGCCAGAGTGCAAATGAAGAAAAAAATTGGCTTTTCTCAAGTAACACTGCTTGCCTCTAGCAAGGTCTAAAGCTATGCATTAAAATAAGAATTCCAACAGGACAACGGCATGGGATGGATAGTAGCTGTGTATTCAGTAAGATTTGAGCAAAATAAAAATTTTCACTAATTAATGAAGAATTTGAGTAAATGCCCTCTCCGTGGCCTGCCTGCCTCCATGTGGAACTTGTGCTCCTGCCCCAGCCTGGCTGCTGAACAAAATGTTTTTGGGATGCCACATGGTGTCCTGAGGTTGTGCTGCCTTTGGTGCTTTCCTGAACAACAGGAATATTGTGTGGCCACAAAGAGTCTGGGGCTGCTCTGCTGCTTTTGATCTGCCTAAATCAGATTAATTCTGATCTCCCCCTAACCTGAAGTTCAGGAAATTGAGAACTTCAGCAGGGTTCTCCAGAAAGCATTAAGCTGTCTTAGTCTTTGACATGGAGATTTTAATAATTTAATTATCTTAAATTAATATCTTCTGTAAGCAAAGCTTTTATCCTTTTAGGAAACAATTGCAGAATTATGTCAGTAAAAGCCTTTCCTGTAAAAACAGGTATTATTTAGGATGGCTTTCTTTGAGAGAATTTGGGTGTGTCTGCTGTGTTCTCAGTATGTTTCAAAGTATGACTTGTGTGGCCTTGATCATTCAGATGCAGGAAATGAAGTGTAAATTTGGTATATTCTCATCTCGGACATTTTCAAGTGGAACACACTAATGTGCTTTGCATCTAATGAATTACAAAAACAGTATCTCTGCCCCTAATTTTTATAAAACTATGTGATTTTTGCATTGAAAACTTGCAGAGTGCTTTCTTAATGTGTTCCTTAATTTGAAATAAAACACTTTTGAGCAATGGCATGCTGCCATCCTATTTTAAATATTTGCCCCTTAGTTTCTCGTCTGCCTTGTGATCTTTTTCCTCTGATTGTTCCTCAGCAAAATTCAGACAACTGCATGAAGTTTTACAGTCTGATCCCATCTGAAACTGAGGAATTGAAATAGAATTGTGTAATGAAGAGAGTGTTGCTTCAGTTTTCCAGACTTTGCTTATGTATCATGAGATGAACTTTGAAAAGGTTTTCCATATTAAACATTGATAAGAAGTTGAATTTGTATTGTTGTCGATAGTCTGGAACAGTAGAGCTCAATTCTGAATAAAGGCTGAGGCTTTTGTGCAAAGTCTGTTAAATAAAGCTGAAAACTACTTAGAGTAGTTTCTTAGAGTGTATTTCTGGGCTGCCTCCAAAGGTTTTTTGCAGAGGCTTTTTTTGCTGCTTGTTTGTTGTCATGATCACTTATCAGATTTTTGGTAGACTGAGTAGATTTTCTTGGAAGAGCTTGTGACAGTCCAGGAACAGCTGCGTGTTTACACTGCAAGCAAAAGTTCTGTCTGGTCTGGCCACCAGCTTTTATTTGATGGCATTTTTGTTTGAGAATGTCAGGGGAATGCTGGGTTACTCTGTGAGAATTGTGCCTCTTGTCTCTGCTAGTTCACATCTCAGAATTTGTTTACATTATAGAAGAGCTTCTTCATCCCTTTTTCTGCCAGCTTCCTTTGCTGTTCAGTCAGTGCTGAGTTAAATCCATTCCCATGGGGTCTGGGATGAAGTGTTAATCTGGTTTTTATTGTTGATCAGCAATTCTCATATCTGTACTATTAACATAGGAGCTGGATGTCTGAGGAATCTTACATTATGAGACTGAAATCAGATTATTCAGCTTCACAGAAGCACTGCTGTTTTCTTCCAGCACTGCATGCCCTCATTAGGTTTCCTTTAACAACTGGTTAATGAAAAAACAGGAGCAGTTCAGGTGTGGGAGAGAAGAACCATCAAGGAGCTTAATGTGCAAGTCCTTTTGCAACCTCTCAAAATAAGGCCACGTTCCCTTCAAAAGGATCTTTCAGGTGAGGCCACAGAGGTGGGAATCCAGCTGTTAGCAGCACAACACCCTGGCCTTGTTCTACATCAACCCATTTTGATGAACAACTTCTCTTGTGCTGTAGGATCCTCTTGCTAAACCTCCCTGGTGCCCAGGTGACCCCGAGGTGCTGCTGGGACTCAGTGAGGGGTGCTGGGTCCAGCACAGCTCCAGGGGAAGCTCTGGCAGCTCTGTGCTTTAGGAATCGTGCTGGGACTCAGGGCTGTGGCTGCACAGCTGCCTTGGGCTGGGCTGCAGACCCCACTGCTCGTGCCATGGGATTTCTGTGGTGCCTGAGTTTGGTGCTGGGTGTCCTGCAGGCCTTTGGCTGCAGCCCCAAGGGACTCCTGAGGTCAGTGGTGGTGACTGCAGCACTTTGTGGGACAGATCTTGCAAGACTTTGGTCTCCTCTTAGATTTCAGATGAAATATTTTTCTTTTATGTGGTCTAGTTTCACAAGTTGCTCTTAGCCTTTTCTGTCTGGGACTGATACATGTGTCCATATATCCATCCATCCATCCATCCATCTCTTTCTCTCTCTCTCTCTCTCTCTCTCTCTCTCTCTCTCTATATATATATATATATATATATGTTCTTGATACTTTTATACCTAAAAGTGCTGCTGGCTCAGGGCACAGCCAGCTGTGCTGCTCCAACTGCAATATTGCAGTTTGCAGCTTTAGTTAGGGGATTAGGGAAGTGGTGACAAGCAATAGCTCTGTGTATGAAAGACTCAAGGCTTTATGAGACTGACATCAGCTTGTAGGTAGTGTTCATGTGAAACTCCCATTATGTTTATTTACAGTTCACACAATTCTGTTTTAACTTAAAAATGAAGAAGAATCACCTTGAAGTGTAGTTTATAATCATGGGGGCAGGAAATGAATGAGCTCTTGTTCAGGATGTGCGGAGTTTTGGGAAGGGGAGATGCTGCAGGGAGGTCCCAGGCTTTCCTCTGGTTTCTGGTGAGTTAATTTGTGCTGTTTGGGGTTCTGCCCAGAGTTACCTGGTGCTCTTGCATTAGAATTGTTGCCTGAGTACCTCAGGCTGCTTCAGAGAACTGAACTTAGGACTTAAGCAGGCTTGGGATTTTTTTGCTCTTAAGCCCTTCCTCTTCCCCTCTAAATATCTTACATGGAATTTGGCATTACTTTATGAAAGTTTTCAAGACATTTTAGGTGTAAATACTGAGTCTCGTACTGCCATATGAGACTGGCTGATTCAAGCAGCTGGGCCTTGGCTCTTCAGAATGTTTTGGGGATGTGCTTGGAGAGATTAGAATAACTTGTCAAACAGCTTTCAGGTGTGCCTTGTGTGTAAGGCGTGGAGGAAAAATGTCCTGACAAAAGCAGAGACAGTTTTTGAAGTTCCTTTTATGTGAGCTTACAGGTCCACAGCTAGGAAAGGGTGGGGGGATGCTGGTAAAGTTAATTTTTATTGAGTATAAGTTTAATATCGAAGCTTTAACTGTTTTAATGTTTGACTTGCATGCATCACTGAGGTGTGATTCATTGCAAGCTGTGGTGCATATTTTCAGCCCTTGGTCTTGCAACAAAACAATATTTGTCTAAAGAGGAAAATTATTTCAGAAATAACAGCTTCAGTTGGCTTTTGTGAAAACAAAGCCACTGCTGACCACATCATGCTCTATATGTACCAAGCAATTTTTTTGTAGTGATCTTACACTGTGAAATAACACAGAGATCCTCAAGTTGTGGGTGTATTTTGGCCATTTCTTCCTTTAACTGAGAAAAACTAAGTTCCTGTATTTTTGATATCACTGAAATATTTGAAAAATGTAACAACCTGGACCTTGGTGAGGGCTGTGTGGGGTAAAAAGTGAGTTTCTCCTGAAGCAGAAGGGACCCCTCTAAACCTCCATGTGCTGCCAGCCCTGCCACTGCCTTTGCCTTTATCTCTGGAGCCATGGGCAGCCTTTGCTGGGATGGGCCAGGGCTGCTCAGCTGAGCTTTGGTCCTTTATTCTTTTTTTTCCCCCTTTCTTATTTCTTTTGGAGGGCCAGTACCTTTAGCTGGACAGAAATCTTTAGCACAGGGTGGAGTTTGTGCGTGCATACCTCATGATTGGTTTGTGAGTAAACACACAGGTTTGCATTATTCCACGTAATGCTTGGTCATCTTTTCTTTAGCATATCCCTGGAGTAGAGGCAAGGAAGAACTGTGAGATCTTCAGCAGTGAGATGTAGCTGATCTCCTTGTGCCCCACCAGAAGAGCATGGGCAGGATTAAACCCTGAACCCCTTCCCCTGTTCCAGGGGCCTGTGCTGCCTTTGCTGTGCTGTGCAATGAAGTGTTCCCATATCGCAGCTCCCAGAACAGGGACAGAAGCTGGCACGGTGTGCCTTTGAGGGAAAAAGCAGCTGACATTTCTGTATCTGTTCTTTTCTGAAACCTCTTGCACTCGTTATTTCCCAGTGAGATCAACCGGCTGTTTCCTTCTTTGCTGTAGTGCAGGGAAACATCCTGCAGGTACCCCAAACCTTGGGGGAAGGTGAGCAGAGCCACCTGCCTGGCACAGGACAGTGCCCTCACTGAGAGGACAGGAATGGTGGGAGAGGACAGTCTGTCTGAGCTGGGGACAGTGTGAGTGGCAAGAGCCCTCCAGACTGAAAATTGGTGTTCCCCTTGGCTCGGCTGGGAGCAGAGAGAGCTGCAAAGTGGCTTTTGATATGTTCCTCATTGGTGTCCATGCAGCTGCACAAAGCATTTACATGCCCTTCATCACTTCTTCTTCCGTGTCAGGAAACTCCTGAGTTGCTCTTCCCTTGGCTGGTGTGTGTTTAATTGCAGGGCTGATGCTCTGAGGGCACGCTCCCTCCTCCTGTGTTCATTCCTGCCCTCTCACCCATCTCTATCTTCCTGCAGGACAAGGGTGTCTTTTTTGCCCCTCATTTTTAGCAGGTGCTTGGACTCTGCCTCTCGCAGTCAGTTTGAAGCCCCTGGAGCAGGGAGCTGGCTGTAGCTGTGTGCTTTTGTACTTGGGTGTTGCCTCTCAGCGAGACTTCCTTCAAAAAGGGACGAGTGTACTGGGAGGTGTTTCTAATTAGAACCAAATCAGGCTTTTTCCTGAAAAGCCGAGGCCAGGGCAGGCAGCTCTCAATGCTGTGCAGGGAGCGTTGGTGTTGCAGCTGTGCCCTGCTGGGAGGTGGGAGTGTTGTCACACCTGCTGGGCTTCCTGCACTGCTGGCATGGGGTGGCAGCTGTCCCTGTGCCACTCTGTCACTGTGTCACTCTGCCCGCAGTGCCTCCTTCAGCCTCTGCTGTTGCTCTTTCCCTCATCATCTCTGCAGGGTTGGTCTCTGGGAGTGTCCCCTCCCTGTGAGGGACCTGCACTCAGCAGCTCCTTCCTGCACTGGATTAGCTCCCCGTGTTCTCCTCCTTAGAAAACAATTTTTTTTTCGATATAACTTGCATCTGAAATGTCACTGACTCTTTTTTTTTTTTTTTTCCCCTCCTTTCTAGACTGATTGCATTGCCATGGAAACCATTGTTGGAAGAGAAGACTTTTCTGCTGGTAACTCCAGAAACTGTGTGGTGCTTTTGGAAGCAAAGCTCAGCTCCAGCCAGCTACTTTCATTTCCACCAGCACGGACATAGACACACATCCTCTTAATTATTTTATTTTTTTTTCATAGACATTGGCTCTCTACAATTGAATTAATTTGAATTGACCTTTTTTCATAGCTGTGCTTTGGTGATGGAATTTGGTCTTTCATGTCATATCTGTTTGGGAGGCAGTGTGAATGCTAATAGGAGATCCCTGTATGTTCCTTTCTTCTTCCTGCCTCTCTTGTTAATTTTTTAAACAAAATTTATATGCTGAGAAGTCAAAGCTGGTTTCTGATTGTCTGTTTAACATGGGTTTTACTTCTCTGGTACATTAACAGGTGGTTAGCTTAAAACATGTATTGCTTAGAAATACTTTGGCAGTTCAGGATTTTTCCAGGTGACTGGGCAGAAGGAAGGAGGGAGAGGTGCACATTG
This sequence comes from Brachypodius melanocephalos, assembly GCA_013398615.1. Classification (NCBI taxonomy): domain Eukaryota; kingdom Metazoa; phylum Chordata; class Aves; order Passeriformes; family Pycnonotidae; genus Brachypodius; species Brachypodius melanocephalos. Next base: position 4,623,694 of record VZSR01002045.1, read on the forward strand.
AGGGATGAACCCATGGGACTGGATGGGTCTGAGGAAAAGAGACCTCTTCTGCCTTTTTTTTTTTTTCTTTTTTTTTAAGGTTTTGCTTTTATGGTACAAGAGGTATTTCTTGAGCATAGGCTAGAGGCTTTTAAATCAAGTGTCTGTCAGAGCTTAAATGGATTTTTTTTTTTTTTTTTTTGCTCAGAATTTTGGTATGTACAAAGTAGGATTAATGGGCTGGTTGTCTTGTAGATTGTTTTTGTTCTTGTTTATAAATATGAATTGTGTAAAATGAGGTTTTTGTTCATGGATTCGAATGGAGAACTGCGGAGTCCTATCCAATGTTTGTGACTTCTGCATTAGACTTGTCAGCTGTAGCTTTTTAAAGGGAAACCACCCTAATTGATCTTACTTTCAACAAAAGTCCCACTTTTAATTTGGGACTATTTTTGTTCTTTCTTTCTGGCATAATGGGGGGAAAAAAGTAAAATGCTGGCTTATCAATTGTCTTTATCCCACTGACAGAAATGTGAACAATGACTATTTGACATTTTTAAAATAAGCCCTGATTTTTCTACAATTTAAATGCTTCACTCTTGTACTGATTTTTTTTTTTTGGTTGAAACGAGCTTAGCTTTTTAACACTGCTATGATCTTAAAAAGAGCATGACACTAGTCATTGGTACATGCAATGGATTCTAGAAGGCACTGACGATTGCTAAAGGGTTTCAGAGTGGTACACATCAATCCAATCAATCAATCAATCCTCATGCTGTACTGCACCACACAGCTGGGAATCCTCCACGTGTATATTGTACAAGGGATGGGCCAGGCTGCCTCACCTCCAACACACACCCTTGGCATTGCTGGGACAGTTGGTGTCACAAATGAGACACTGGCAGCTTGGAGCGCTCAGTTCCTGCTCTGCTTCTGGGTAGAAATGAAATGTATGTGTCACTGAAATACCAGCTGATTGTTTTTTGGGGTTTTTTTTAGGAAACACGGTACCAATCAGTTTACACAGTGTCCAGTGACAGGAAAAAAAAAAATCTGTTGCTACAGGGTTTAAAAGCACAGAGCTGTTTTTGATTCTGGAAGAGGAGTTTCAGTTGGTACAATTACTTGCTGCTAAACATACAGGAATTAAAAACACAACCACTCTCACAGACCATGATACTGTCTTGCCATATAGCTGTTGGTTGGTCTCATAAATGAATAATGCAATACTTGGACAGCTTTTTATAAAGCTTTACATCTTTTCTAAGAAATCAAAATTTGGATGAAGATAGTTCTAAACATTTAATGTGAAAGGAAAAGGTTGTTTTGAAGAAATTTGTTACATACTTATTTCATATTAGATTCCCTGAGGCTGCCATTGTACAATATACAGCACTGATTTAATACATGCTGAATAAATAAATAAATGGGTAACCTCAAGTATAGTGGTACAAATACTAATAGGTACGGCATAATAAATATGCAATCTTTTTGAATCTCTTAGTTTACAGCAACTAATTTATTCAGTATTGTGCTGGAAGAACATTTTCAGATGATGTAAAACATATCACTATATATACTACCTTCCAGCTACCCGTTTATGCTGCTGTATAGTACAAGAATACCAATGATAGAACAATGTTTGTCCTGTAAATTTAATTTGATATTGGACAGTTATTGTCTGTACAAACTAAAACATAGATGGTTGAAACTGTTCATTATATTTGCTATTTCTGCTCCACAGATCTGTTTTAAAGTTGGGCTGATTGATCTGGCTTTGTCTTCCATTGTAAATATTGTTCTGTTGTTTTCTTTGTAAAACACATCGCGTTTGCGGTTTTGGGAGACTGGCTTGAAGCTCTGTATAGTGTTTATATTTATCTGACTTGGCTTTCCATAGAGCTACTTGCAGTAAATATGTGTTCATGTAGCTCCGTGTCTGGGTTTTATTTTGAAACAAACTTTGGGGTTTTTCTGTCACAGCTCCTGCTGCAGCTGCTTCTCGTGAAAGTGGTTTGGAGAGGTTTTAGCATTGGTTCAGGGCAGTGATTCCCCATCTCTCCAGTTTTCTTTGCCTTTCCACCTAGTTTAGGAGGTAACATACAGAAAAATGCCCAGAAGTTTTCTTTGCCATGGATACATAGTGCCTGTAAACAGCTGAGCTTTGGAATGGGGGGGAAAAAAAAAAAAAATCAGTGCTACACCCAGAGGCAGAGAGCCCTTTGTAGGGACAGCAGGGGGTGGGGAGTGAGCAGGGATTGTCACCTGAGGTGTCCTCAGGCAGTGCTCACCTGTGCTGCAAAGGGCTGGAGTTAATAATCGTTCTTTCCAAAGCTTGGGAGTTCTAGATATTTACCCTACATTTGAAATGTAGAACACTCACTGCTCCCCTGAGCTAATCACTGCCCCTGTCTCCCATCAGCAAGTGTCCTGCTTTTTCTTTTTTTCACTGGACTAACCTGGAAAGACTGAATTATTCCAGTCTCTGGTGCAGTTTTCAGCTTGTGCTTCTACTGGAAGTATCCATGGCAGCAGAGGTATTGTGTGTCCAGCAGTGCTGGGTGATCTGAAACATAACTTTTCTGGGAAGGAGCTGTTGAAAACACAGAATGCTGCTCCCAGCACCTCCACAAGAGGAATTGACTTCCACAGCAGAGGACAAAATGCTGCAGAGACTTCAGAACTTTTGTGTGTGACATCCAGTTCAGGGTATAGAAGTGCTGCTGCACTGCTCATTTCAGGTTGTCCTTGGACTGCAAAAGTTTAAGAAGTTTAAATCCCACCTTAGCAGTGAATAGGATGTTGAAGGAAGCTGTTTCCTCTTTGCAATAGGATTTCTAGAGGGACTGAAAAGTCTGCCTTAAGCAGAACCTTTTTTTAAACACTAGAACAGCGTAAATCCAGCCTAGGCACAAATCCTGGTTTTAGGATCAAAACTAGCATTCCTTTAGAAAAATTGCATTTTTTCACTCATCACTCTGGTTGCAATTTTCAGTGCCCCACCTGCAGCAGCTTCCAGGAACTGGGCTGGGTAGCGGGCAAGGGAGGGTGAGCATTCCTCTCCTCCTGCTGAGCTTTCCTGCAGCCCTCCCTGCTCCTGGTAGTGCTGTCACAGCTCCTCCAAAGCCCCACGGTGCCCTCGAGTGGCTGCAGCCTGTCCCCAGCAGCTCACACCTGCCAGGTGCCCACTGAGATGAACTAAAATAGCCCAAATCTGTAATTATGAGAATAAAAGCTTTTGCAAACACATACCAGCCATCAGGAAAAGAGCCTTAAGCAGAGCTGAAGGGGTGTCCAGAGCTGCACCATGTTCAGGTGTCGTTGAAAACTGTTTTAACACTCCAAAGGTCAAAGCGGTGTTTTCCTTTTTAAATAATAAGGCTGCAAACACAAACTTTTACCTGTAGTTTAATGTTTATATAGTGATGGATAGCACCTAGAGGCCCCAACCAACATTTGAGCCCCCTCAATGTCTCTGCCCCAAGGAGCTTACAGTCTAAGCATCAAGAAGCAGGAGAGAATAATAATAATAACCATGATTTCTTCTATAGATCAGTAACTCTGATCCAACACAGGTAAAGTGATTTACCTGCTCTAAGGCACAGAAGGTGTGGTGGGAATTAACCCAACAGCTCTTGAATCTCTGCTGCAGATCTCAAATTAAAAGATGTTCCTTCATGTCTAGACCACTTTTCTTTTAGGAAAATGTCGATTGGAATTCTGTGCTTGAAGCTGATTAAGGTTCAGGACTTGTCCAGGGCAGGGCCAGAGCTGCAGGGACACAACAGAGAATGGAGCTGGCACAAGCACAGCTTTACATACTTATTTTCTGTGGTTATCTCACAGCTTTGGGCCCTGGAGCTGCCACAAGACCAGCAGGGCTGGGTGCTCTCCACCTTAGCCTGGAATAGGAGCTCCTGTCTTGGTTTTACATCTGGAAGAAAAGCCCAGATCTTAGAAAGAAGCACCAGTCCTGCACTGCTTTAGTGAACATGGGCTGCTCTATCCCCCATCCCCACACTGAACACGCTGTGTTGGTAAACACAGGATGGGAGGGAAGGCTGGAGAGCCCTTAGCATCCATTCTCTGCTGCTTTAGGGCTAGGGATTGGCTGCTATGTTCATTCTGGACTTCTGCAGAGCCAGCAGCAAGAGAAGGGCTCATGTTTACGTGAAGAGACTCATTATTTTATTTCAGCTTTGGTAACAAGTTCCTGACTTGGAGGTAGCAGCAGGTTCAGTTTATTACTACATGCATCAGCAAACCAAACTAAACTGAGCTGAAAGATGCACATGGCTGAATTCCCACTCTCTACCAACATACAGAACTGCAGCTAATGGAAAAAAGACAAAAGCTAGTGTTATTTTGCACTTTAAACTAAAGAACTTCAGTTTCATACTTAGTTGAAAGCTTTAGAAATCAGCACCAATCTCATTGTGTATCACTGCCACCTGCTTAGTCACCAGTCCTATGTCTTTTCAAATGTGTAAAACAAGGAGATGGCAGCTGCTCTGTGTTTACAGGGAGAACTGGAAGGTGAGAACAAACAGCCATTAGCAGATAAATTACTTAACAGCATCCAATACACAAATACACATCACCTGGATAGAGCAGTACCTTCACAAGTTAGGCTGTATTGATAGTCAAGGTGGCAATATACAACAAAAATATTGAAATATTGTCACTTGCCAGAGTCCTGCAGTGGCAGGGAGCTCTTCATACACCAGGGTAAATGAAACGCTCTGACCAGAGGAGCTGAACTGTCATGCATACAAAAGTGAGCACTTTTCAGCTATTGCACAAGTAGTGACACTCTTCAGACACACAGAGGAGGATTCTTACAAACTGACATCAGAAATTCTGGGTGCACCATCATTCAAGGCCTTATGTGAACTATACATACACAAAAACTGCTGTATACTGTGAATACATTGGGGATGTGTATAAATTCACATAAGATTAAAAGACTAATTTGTAAATAGGAAGGTTTCCACCAGCTCATGCTTTATTTTATTGAGAAGGTTTCTTAGAGTGGATACTAGTTTGGATAAAACATATGACACCACTTCAGAGTTGAAGTTTCGTGTAGGCATCATCCTAAATGCTTTGGTAACTGGATATTCCCAAAGGAGAGGTTTGGTTAAACCAAACTGATTACTAAAATGTGAATGGGACTTGTATTCTTAAAAGAAGGATATAGAATATGGCTAATAATTTCACGTATTTTCACAAAATAAAAAAACCCTTCTCAAGTGGATTGGGATTTCTAAGCACAAATAAAACCACTGATAGTATGGTGTACAACATTTAAAACACTGATCAAAATTACTTCAGAATAATTGTGCATTCCCCAAATACATCAGGTTGGCAACTGAGGAAGGAAATGAAAAATTAAATCAGTAAGTTGGCATAAGAGGGGGAAATGCTCTCTGTACCACAAGTTTCATAATAAAATACTGTCTTATCTTTTAATTTTAGACATAAGGATTTTTATATCAGTCTGGTTTGTTTCTAGATGACTGAAAGTTTAGATTAAAAAGGTGTTTACACAATATACACATTTCATTACTTACAAAGAGAAATAAGCTTAAAATTTCATATTAAAAATACAGTAGGGTTAGTAGCACCATGAAAAAAGTGTTTTTCAAAACTGCAGTCTTGTTATTTTAAACATACTCAGTGCGTCGTGTTCTTCTCTGTTCTCTTGGCTGATCAAAAAGGTGCCATTTTGGTACAGGGAGAGAAATGAAAAATGTCATCTTCTGATCCTTTGTGAACCTCGAGTGTTCTTTTCTGTTTCCAAGAGGTCAATTCTTTCATCTTAGTCCCGCTGTCAAACACGTACTGAACAACCCTTCGTTTGGCACATGACTGAGGTACACTTGAATTTGCATGGTTAAAAGAGTTTGGATTTGGTTTTTTTTTTTTTCTTTCTGCACAGTAGCACCATTGTTGCAGCTGGAAGACAGTGCATCTTAGGAATTTTCAACTGTTTTATAAAACATCCTCCAAGATGTTACGTCTTCTTCATGCAAACTTGACAACGGCTAATTCGCGTCCTCAAGTCTCCAGCTTTCAGTGTCTCTGACTGAGGTTTGCTGGTTGACACACACAAAGGAAGGGTTGGATTAGGATTTTCTTTCTTTACAGTTCCTTTCAACTTCTACTGAATTCATTATTTCACATAAAACTTCAGTATGGGAGCAGGGAATGAATCCTGAATGTGTTTTTCTAAGAGGGCTCATTCTGCCTGTCCCCAGCAGCAGGTGACAGATGCTCAGCTGTGGCAGTGGCTCAGTGTCCCCAAGGAACGCTGAGCACCTGGCAGGTGATGGAGCACAAGCACAACCCCAGGGGAAGGTGAATTCTGCACATTTGAGACCATTTCTGGGGTCTGTTCCTGCCCTTTGGGTTGTTTAGTTGAAGGGTACTTTAACAACACCTAAAAAGTACTGCCACAGTCAGAGCTGTATTTAAGTGGTAGCTTTACCAAATAATTTATTTTTATTTTGAAAGGGTAACAAGATGGGAGATTAATGTAATTAGTGTAATATTGTGTACACAAATAAGTCAAATGCTTAGAAGTTTCTTTAAAAAAATAAAAGGAAGAAGGAAGTTGTTTTAATGGGAGGAAGAAAACAGCAGAGACAGAATCTGAAGGGTGCATGGCAGTTACTAATGGGAAGTTTTCACTGGTGAATTACCAATAATCAACTACCCAGAAAACTGAAGAGTGATGGATTATCACATCAAATACCCCAATATGAACCTGTGCCTTAAAAGGTTTAAGTAGAGTTTATCTTGCCCTTCATTTCCCCTGTGTAGCTGTGAACTACCTTTCCAACTGTTTGAGTTTACTGAAAGGTTTGGCAAGAAGAAAATCAAAATTGTTCTTTTGGGCTCCAAATATAGTAAACACAGTAGGGCTACTTTCAGAGGAGGTACTACAACAAAATGTGAGTAAGAATTGACACAAAAAGAATCTCCTTGCAAAACAGAATGTGCCCTAGCAAGTTTTTACATACTATTAAAGGCTTACCAAATAAATACTTGAAAAACTGGTTGTGAGGGGGAAAACAAACGAAATTATTTCCCTATACCCCTGTAAACAAATCTCTTTTGATCTCTGGAATAAATTCAGTTTCCAAAGCATTCATTCTGGAATAAAGCAATAGACAAGAAACAGGTTTTCTTACCTGAACATTTCTGCCACCTCCACAGTTGCCAGCCAGAAGCTGTAGGAATTGGCATAATAATTACAGGTGCCCCGACCGTGGCACTCGATGAACGGCGCTGAGCGGAATTCTTCCAGACAGGAGCCAGGAGATGCCAGGGCCTGCCCAGAGCCCTCTGCTCCAGCACTCGTGTGCTAGGGGAGGAAAGGAGACACAGACAGGGATATTAGGGGGTAAAAATGGAATAGCACAGCAGACAGCTGGGGGAAAGTCACTGCTCATTCTGGGCAGGGGTAATGCGGTGTCCATAAACACCAGTGACACTGGGACCTGTGCACTGTCAGTCCTGGCTAGGCTTGGCCAGGGATTGAGGGGAAAAGCTTTCAAATGAACCCTTGCAGTTCTCATCAGTGTCCTAAAGCAGCTGAGGACAGGTGGGCAGGAGCTGCTGCTGGAGCAGGAGGCAGTTCTTACCATCATGAAGGAGTAACCGATCCAGAGGGAGTCCCAACCTGGAGGACACGAAGGGATCTGAATGGTCTGACTGTGCACAGCTATCACCATGGCAGGAGCTTCACACACAACACATCTGCACACAGGGGAAGTACCAGAGAAACAGCTGGTGTTAATACAACACACCCTTGTGATATTTTAAGAATTTTTACCCTGAAAAAGGGAACAGAATTCACCTGCGAGAGGCTCGCCTATTAATCTAGGTTTCTATTTCTCACATATTTTGTAACTGCAATAAGAATATTTTGGAGCTCAAACCCGTCTGTATTTTTACTACATTGGGTAAAATACTGAAGCAATTCCTGAAACAAAAATTGGAAGCTCCAAGTCCCCAGGTGAATGCCTTAATCCTAAAGCCAATGGCTCCCCTGTTCCCTTTCCTGTGCATGGTGATCTGGCACTGCTGGCTACAGAGATGCTTGTTTGAGAAGAGCTTGTACAGCCTCCTATCACTGCTGCAGGGAGATGAACCTCTGCAGACAATGAATACCTGAAAACAAACTAGTTTTTTTCTAGTCTCTCCTAGAACAAAACACGACAGGTTGATCTCTTAATACCCAACCTGCACGTTGGAACACGTGGGTAAGATTTATCCAGCTATTGAAAGAGCTGCTGGCCTTTTTTGCCTCACCTGCTAATGAAGGGCTGGATGCTTTGCCCAGTCAGGGGCTCCATGCTCATGGGCATCGACTCTGGGGTTGACAACCAGTAGGAATAGTCATTCCTTGAGGCAAAGTTACAAACATTGTTGATGTTGCAGAACATGAAGGGCATGGTGCTGAAACGTCTAAGGCAGCTCCCAGCAGTACCTGCAGAGTCAGACACAAACAGCAAAGTTTTCACTTCATTGCTTTTTAGAGCAATTCTTTGAGAACTGTACTTGTGGATCCTTCCTCTGCCTCCTGTGAGTGCACAGCAAGTGCTATCAGATTGTCACATGGGGGAAAACTTCGTTTTGGTTTACATTCTTTCATCCTGAGTTACAATGTGCATCTGGAGATGGCAGATCCTAGTGTGCAATCCCCACCCTCAGCTAGGAAATCTTCAAGCCTGCAGTGTCTTCAGAGAACCCAAGCATTCAAAGCAGCAGCTACATCGTGTTTCCTGTTAAAGAGAGAGCAAACAGAGTATCTCACCCAAATCCTGGCCATGCGCTCTCTCATTTCCCTGCACGTATAGAAGAGAGAACCCATCATAAATCCTTGATGTTCCCTGTGGACACAGGGGGGTATCCCTGGTCTGGCTGTGCCGGGTTATAAGGAATCCATGAGCAACAGAGGCTGTTCCAGGAGGGCCAGGTGGGCCCTGTAAGCCATCAGGACCAGGAGGACCTTGTATTCCTCGTGAGCCTGTTCACAGGAGACAAACACAACACACAGTATTGATTAACACCACTGATTAACACCTCTTTTAGGACCAACAGAGCAAATACCAGGTGCCCTAACTTACAAGCACTCAATCATGAGACCAACAACCTTTCAGAGCTAACAGAAAGGTTAGCTGTCTTCCAGGATTTTTTTTTTTTTTAATTTAAGCTTGGTTTAATCAGGGAGATTGTCACAGGTGGTTGGAACTTCTCTGTGTTGTAGGGGTGTTGTGAAGTTCAATACTCTCAGGGCTGTGCAACTGCACAGGACACAGCAGCCCCTGGAATGATTTCAATCAGCTTCCCACTCCCAAAACAGATCTGCATGTGCAGCTTAAGAATGTTGAAATATCTTGCTCAAGGTCACAAAATAAATGGCAGAGCCAAAAAGAGGGGCAAGTCTCACTCCAGGGCATGCTGTGGTAACACCTGGGCCAAATCCCATCAAAGTGAACAGAAAAGCTGCTGCCAGTTTTGGAATAGGTCACTGAAAGTGGAAATAAGCTGGAACAGCCTTGAATGTAAGCAAAAATGAGTCAAATGACTGAGAAATGTATCAGAAAAGGCTGTTATTGAACAGCAGTATCAGGAAATATAACTACAAATATTTAGATTGTGTTATTCTGCAGTCATTTACATTTTTTCACTAAAATAATGCTAACAGATTTCATAGAGCTGCTCAGAGAAAAAGGAAAAAGCGATGTTATGGATTTATAATACTTTCTCTTACAGGTTGCAATAGAGAGCTACTTAATATCTATCACCTTTAGGAAATTGTCCCAGTGCCTAGTGTGATTTCTCAAATCCTGGTTCAGTAGTTCTAAGCAATACCTACACATGGTAGTCCAATCTCTGACTTTGGTAAAACTTTTATGAAATCTGTTTTTCCCCACTCAAAATTTCCATGCAAAATAACCATTATTTTACTAATCTCTGTCTTCAGTTTCTTACAATCTGCATTATCTCCTCTGCAAAGGGGATGCCATTAGGCTTGAGGTAAAGCACTTGACAATGTTGTTCAGTAATGTTCAGTAATGTGTTCGTACTGAGAATATTCCAAATCTAAAGTATGTTCAAGTGCTTGCAATATTTTTGCTTTAAGAAAATCCCAAAATTACAATTTTATCATTAATGCCGTGAAGCAAAAATCTGACTTCCCAGTGTTAGTCTCCATTCAGAAATGGGAGTCTCTTTTTCCAGTGAGTCTTCATAGCATAAACCCCATACCTGGCTGGCCTGGAAGCCCTCTCTCTCCTTTTCTTCCTGCTGGACCATCAAAGCCAGGAAGTCCATCTCTCCCTGGGTCACCAGGAAGCCCAATGGGACCTAGAACACACAAAAGCAGAAATGAATTAAAAACTCTTGAAGTCTCCCAAGTTGTCAGTGACTCATCTCTTGCTCCTTTCTGATACACAAGAGAAGAACAGCCCATTAAAGCAGACCTGTCTGCTGGAATCCTGTGTTTATCTGTTAGCTATTAACCTGCACTTCTCTCTTGCTCAGTAACAGCTCTGCAGCCCGTGCCATGGCACTGCCAGCTGCA
>VZSR01002045.1:4634373-4779467 GCA_013398615.1 Brachypodius melanocephalos
CACTCCTGGTCATCTCTGCAGCCACCTTGGCTCTTACCTGGCAATCCCTGTGGCCCTGGCAGTCCAGGGGGCCCTTTGGAGCCAGGCTGTCCTGGAGGACCTGGGGCACCAGGATCACCTTTGACAACAATGCTCCGGCCAATGGTCCCTGGCAAACCTGGTGGGCCTGAGAGAGGGAAGATTGGTGTTAGATAAACCAAGGTGGAAGACAGCATTAGAAACACTTTATTTATTTCAAAATCAAGAGCTCCATCATTGCAAATAAAGAATAAAGGTATATATAGGACAAAAAAGTACTGGTGGTGACCCCCTCTAAGGACCCCTCTCACAGGAGTTAATCCATACAGACTGCACACAGAGTATAAAATATTTTAGAATTACTTGTAGGGGCTAAAAAGTACAGGTTGGAATTGTGTTGAAGATCTTGCTCACTTAATTTTGACTGCTGGCTGAGACCAACTCAGTCCTACATGTATGGAACAAATTCCAGTGTCAGGGAGCAGAAGTGGCAGTGCCACTGCCCAGGACTCTCACCTGGTGGGCCTGGCAGCCCCTGGCTGCCCGTGAGGCCAGCGGGTCCTGCAGGTCCAGTGGGACCCTTCATACCTGAAACATCAAATTCCCAGAGTTAGCCAGTGAAAGAACAGGCTGTTCTCCAGAGTCTGCTGCAGGAATGGCCTGAACAGGCTGTTACTGTGTCTGGAGGGTTCAGCTCCAAATGCTGCTGAAATACCTGGGAACAGCCAGTGAAATACCTGGGAATCCTGGAACGCCTGGAACCCCGGGGTCACCCTTCATTCCATTCAGACCTGGACGTCCTGGATCCCCCTGAGGAGAAGAGCCTCATGTTATTCCCTCATCTCAGCAGTGCCAGAGCCAGGAACAGGTGGCCAGGGACAGTCAGACACACTGGGGGCTGTGAGTGAGAGTGGGAACAGCTCCCATGGGAATGCAGCAGGCACATCCTGCCTGGGTACTGGGGAACAGCTCTGGAAAAGATCTTCCTAGCTACAAGACAGGGTCTTAGCTACCACATTTTGGCTTTTATTTTATTATGTTAAACTGCATGTTCCACCCAAATATATCCCATTTTTATTTGGTTTAAAAGTCAGCTAGGGGAAAACTTCATTTCTTCTCCTACCTGGCGTCCAGGTGGTCCTTGATCTCCCTTTGGACCAGTCAGGCCAGGTGGACCAGGTGGACCTGGGTTCCCTTTTTCCCCTTTAAGTCCTCCACTGCCTGGTGGCCCTCGTGGACCTTCTGGGCCTGGTGGACCTTAACATTCCAGAACAAACATGCAAATATCAGTATACACCATTCATTCTCCCCAAGTTTGTATTCTGGCTTAACATCCCAGTTCTATTTCAATGCTAAATTCAGGGTAAACTAACAGTAAAACAAATGAGAGGAATTATTTGCACTACCCAAATCAGGAATCCAGGCCCCTTATCAAGCTGATGGTCTTTGCAGAGGCACTGCAGCTCTCCTGCACCAGCAGCTTCCTGCTGACCACACCAGTGCCTTTACTGGGAGCCAAGAAACCCAGAGTCAGATGGTGCAAATATCCCCTCTGCTGCCCTGCATTACATTCACCATGGCTTCAGTGCTTCCCAACAGCCTGAATTCCTTTTGTAAGCCAGCCTCAACCCTCCCACAGTACAGTGCAAACACTGCAGTGCTGCTTTTTGTTAGAATTTGCCATACCTGGTAAGGAGCACACCTGGACTGTCTCCTGGGCAGCAGGAAGCTCTGCCTTGCCTGCATAACAACCTGAGTTGCAGAAACTTCCTGATATTGAATTACTTTCCCTCCAACTGATTTTTTTAATCTTTGGTAGACTTACACTGTGTAAATCTAATAGAGAAACTGGGCTGGTCTTTAAATATTTAGCCTTTGCTACATCAGATGAAACCAAAGCAAAGCAGTGGGTATAAAAGAAACTTTGGCATCTGGAGAACTGAAAGATGAGACCTCCACCTTGGTCCCACCATATAAATGGAGGGTAACCAGTATTGATTTGTGGCAAAATAAACTGTAAGCATGGGCAGCAACAGCTAATAACATTTTACAAGCTAGAGCTCATAATTGGATTAACAAAAGGAATTTTTTTTTGCAGGACAGTGCTGTAACATTCTCTCCTGTCAAATCTCTCTAGTACAAATCTAACAACATTAATCAGTGTGCTGGATTGTCAGTCCTCCTGCAGCCTTGAATAACTTAACATCTCTTTTGACATCCTCATAGTCTACATCCAATGGATAAATTTGATGATTTGTATTTCTGCATGCAAATTTGAGCACAGAATTCCTTCCCTTTTTAAATCAACAGCAATTTTGTACCAGATTTCACACACATCCTGTAGCAGCTTCAGCTACAGAAAGCATCCCACCATGCATGGATTTTTTAATGTTCATTTTGCTCTTTCATACTGCTCTAGTATTGTACACATGCAAAATAATACCAAGGTTACCATCTGGGGCATGCTAATCAAACACAGACGGTCTGCAGAGTAAGCACAGCCCTTCAAAAGACAATCACAGAGGAAAACAGCTGTTTCTCTTACATCAAGTGCAACAAAACAAATTGCCCGAGTTCAGAGTCTAACCTGGAGGCCCTGGAAGGATCAGAGTTCACCAAAGCCCAATGATCGATGTTAGAAGGGTCAGACATCACACAGTACAAAACAAGATCACCAGTTAGAAATAGTCCAGGTGACAGCAAATCCACTACACAACAACCCATTCCACCAGCATGGCTTGTATTTACACTATAATCCACATGCATGCATAAAACCACACAGGAATACACAAACACAGGTATTTGCAGATACAAGTTATTCTGGTGACTAGAAACTCATTTGACATTTCATTTAACAGCAAACTTAAAAGCTCACTGGAGAACACATGATTGCTTTAGCATTAAACTAAGGCCTAGAACTGGTTAGTCCTGCTCACAAGAGGGTTTGGACTATGGAACCATTTCACTGACAGTGTTCAGCCTCACAGGGCCCACAGCTTGGCAAATAGGAAAATTATGAATTACAACTTACTCTTGTGCAAAATTCTGCTTTGGGCAGGGGGGAAGTGTGACTCACCGAAGGAATTATCACCACTAATCAGGTATGAGTCACAACTATCTGTGAGTAAAATCCCAGGGCTGAAAAATAGGCTTATGGCCTCTCTGAAAGTGTCAGCAGGATTGACATGGATCAACAGGGCTGCAAATGCTGTAAGCAAAAATACAGCAGAACCTGCAAATTTAGAATACGTTGTCTTGATAAAAATATTTTGAGATGCTAATTTACCTGCTCAAGGTTATATGGAGAATGGCGTGTGATAACATCCTCAGAAAAATGATTTAAATGTCCTCTCTCAAAAGGTCATCCCTACAATGCCACTAAGTTAATATACTATTTTAGCTCCTGTGCCACTTGCATATTTCATGTCAGTGAAATGATTTAAATATATCAACACATCACCATGCAATTTGCAGCTAAAATCTACAATAAATGCATATCATGTTTACCTCACAGCAGTATTTCCTACATATTTGGTAAATTATTTTAAATACTAACTAATACAGTTGTTAAAAATAATGATATGGATATTTCATTGTTACTGTTAAGTACTTATAAACTATATTTCACTGATAGGTAAGTTTTGCTATGATTTATAAATCAGCCCTGCACGTGTTCATCACTGAATTCTGGCTGATCACAGTCCCAGGGTGGAACAAAACGTGGTGCAATTGCTCAGTTCCTCTCAGCACCCCATGATGGCAGCTCTTTAAAGTGTGGTTACTGCTTGGTGACCACAGTTAAATTAAAAGGTAAAGCCACATTCCCTTTTTTTTTTTTTTTTGACATGGCTGCATAAAGATAGGATTCAAACATCAGGGGCTGCCTCGTGGTGCTGAGGACAGCAGGCTGAAAACTAAAATGTGTTCCTTTATTAAATTTTCATGACAGTTCTTTGCTGCCTGTAAGTCATCATAGCAAAACCTAAAGACATGATAATAATTAAATAGATATACCAAGTCATTTTCAGTCTAGACACAGATGGTAAAATCTTCCCAAGTGCCAGTTTGTGCTCCATGCTGATACTCTGAAGTTACAATAAATGTCTGGAAATGCTTCTGTTCTCACCAATTCTGTCCCACTGCCCTGGTGCCAGGGAGGGCATGGCTGTGAGCTTTATTTTCATTAAATATTTGTGAAAGGAAGAGCTTTCCTCATTTCCTCTAAAATGGGCTGGTGAAGCGAAACAATGGAAATGAGGATTTCTCTGCACTGAAAACTTCAAAGGCTCTAAGTTGGGAATCTAAAGCATCACTGTTAGTCTGTATAAATTTTCCTAAAGATACTGTTGGTATATATATATAAAAAAAAAGCATTTGATTTATTTAAATCACTTGAGTGTGTCCAAAACCAACAGTAGCAGGTGCTACAAAAATGACTACTGTCACTTGCCCAAGATGCAACACACAATTATGCAGCAAGGCATGGGAGGACAGTGCAATGTGCTTTTTTTTTAAAAAAAAAAAAAAAAAAAAGCTGAAAATCAGAATATATTGTTTCTAACTACACTGAGGGGGAAAAAAAACAACCTAAAACAAGTTTCACAGCTGGAGATACTTTATAAAAGCTTTGCAAATCTAGACCCATATGATCTCCCACCATGGGCAGAGCAACTGTGTCCTTCCAATGTCAGTCCCACAAAAATATGGAAGAGGTGGCTGAAAGCCAACTCTGAGCATTTTTTTTTCCCACCACAAATTAAAAGGTATGTCTGAAACATGACTCTGCATATCCACATTTAGACACTACAAAAGTAATACATTCATTTTCATGCAAAGTTATTATTTTGGAGTTACAGGGCTAACCTGAGGGACCTGGGAGTAGGGGTCAGAATTCACCAAGGTCATCATTAGAACAAGGGGAAAAACATCAAAATTGTTAGAAATATCAACAAACTAACATATTCAACTAAACCTTTCTTTTTAGATTTAGCTCAATATTCCTTTACATACAGTATGCAAAACACCAAACTATTATTACTCACAGCAAGGCAAACAGACATGTGGAGTAACAGCAGTGTTCTGTTGCCCTGGAAATTGGCTTAATTTTATAATGGATTAATAAATCCATCCCAATAAACATCCATCAATGTTTATTTTAGGGGTAACTCAACTGGAGCCAGAGAGCTACATCATGTTTGACTTCATCTCTTTTACTAATCTTAGAATATACCCAGAAGTCACCAACAAACAGTAAATGCAAACAGCTTCTGGTTTTATTTCTGTCCCTGGAAGGGGTAATTTGACAGCCACACAGCTGCTTTTATGAGTAACTGCCTCATGTTGAAATGTTACAAAATCAGCACTCCAACAATAGACTCTGTTATCATTGGAAACAAAAGGCTGGAGTGCTGATTGTACCAGAACTGCAATAATAGTTTGGTTTATCCACATTAGTTCACACATAACTGAGCAAAACAAATGCTTCGCTTTATACATTGCATGCAACAAAAATGGAAATAAGAGAAAGAGAGAGAAAGAGAGAGAGAACATGGCTGAGCAGAACCTCACTGGTTGTTCCCCCTGCTCATAAACCTGCACAAAATGAGTCCCACCACTGCTCCACCTTCCCAGCTGATCAGAAGCAGCAAACACTTGATTCAGACAGGGAAGAGTGAACAGGATGAGCAGCTCCATAAAACCCCAGTGCTAGAGCAGAATCTCAGCGGGTACTTTTATGACACCTCAGAGGTTGCTTAGCCTGGTTTAAGACTTCTTTAAAGTCTGGAGATATCCTGTGTGTAAGAAACTTTTAAAAATGAAATCCTGGACCAATGGACCAATCACTGTCCTGGGCCAAAATTTTAATTGCTGCACTACTCTACCTAGAGAAGAATGAACAGAAAGTAAAAAACAAACTGGGGCTCCAAAGGTGCTGCAGGGATGCTCCAGTGCCTGGCTGGAGCCCCTGGGGCACAGCAGGCAGGCAATTCCTGCAGGAAAAAGGGGAAGGCTTGCACTCCTCATCCCACTAACCAAGGAGGAAACCAGGAACTGGGGCTGCCTGGGGATTATTAACCCATGGGCTGGTTGTGCCACATCAGTCACACACAAAGCAGGTTTAGAGTGAAACACAACACAAGTATTTTTTATTGGGACTAGAAGAAAGCCTCATTATAGTGGCAAACAGCACCCCAGTTCTAAGGTGTTCTAGATTAAATCCAAATGTTTCTAATGACTCATTTTTTAAATGCACAGTTAGGGTATATGAATTCATAGCCTACTCTGCAAAGGCAAAAACTCAAATTGTCATTGGTAACAACATATGATTCCATTCCAGCTCTAGGGAAAATATTTTGATAAAATTCCATTCAAAAAAATGTTATTCAGTGTGACTGCCTCCTCTTGTCAGAGGAGCAAGCATGAGGAAAAAGCAAACCTTTAAATCTTTCCAAGTGTATACTGCAAAGCTAAACTCTTCTTTGATACCCAAAAATCAAAAATATCTGTGTTGCAGCTATTTTACAAGTGTACTAATTCAAAACTAACTTTCCTCAGAAAAGTCTTTAAATAAAAGAATAATTGGAGGGCAATAAATAAAAATATTACTTCACCATTAATAAGCAAAGGAAAAAAATCCCTGTCATAACCAATGGCTTGGTTTGAAAGCAAATCTCCTTTAGGGAGAACATCAAGCCTGTTATGTGAGATGAAACTTAGACATAGCAAAGTACTTCTGGAGTAAAGATCCAGCAATAAGCTTGAGCTGGAGCTGTGGCAGGTTCATTTAATTGAGATTTCTTCAAGAGCAGTACCTAAATGCAAGTAAAGATTCTATAACACAAAACAGAACTCAATTTCCACCACAGGCCAGGTAGTTGCTCAGCAATGTTAACTCGGTGTGGTGTTTTCTCATTCCCAGAATTAGTTGGTGCAGGAATCAAATGCAAACATGGGATGTGAAGATGAACACAGCACGATGGAGTCCAGGGGAGCCACACAATGGAGCAGTAATGACTCGTGTTACATGGCCCAGAGATGAGGAGCAGCATCCAAATCTGATCATGCTGGGGTGCTAGAGGGAATTGGATTGTCATGGCTCTTAGAATGATGGGGTTTGTTACTTTTGGTGTTCTGTGCACGGTGACGTTTGCTGCCAACACTGCAAAGGTCTCGGCTGTTCAGAGGTCGTGTCGTGCTTGTCAGTGATTATTGGGGCAGCATGCTGAGACCCTCCCCCCTGGAACACCTCTGATTTTTGCTGTCAGGCATCAGAAATTGACACAAACTGGTTGATGAATAGGTACCGAGGTTTTTTGGCAACAAAATTCTCTGGTTGCCCACACGCCTGTGCCATGAGGCTTGACCTTCTCCATCCAAATAAACCAATTTAAAGGCTGATGACCTACCAGCAAAATATCAAAGTAGTGGCAGATGTTCACAGGTATGGATCATGCTCTTACCTGGCCTTCCTGGAACACCTGGTGGGCCAGGGCTACCTTTAGGACCTTCCAGAGGTGGCCCTGGTATTCCTGGTGGGCCTGGTGGGCCCTGCAGACCAGGGAATCCCTGGAAACCTGGTTCTCCCTTCAGACCTGGAAGTCCAGGGGGTCCCGGTGGGCCAGGCAACCCCAGCTCTCCTTTTTGCCCTGTAAAAAGCCATCTTTGTCAATACTGTTACAAACTGATATCAGTGCAAAGCCATTTCTCTCTCTCTCTTGCAGAAGGCACAAGTCTGGCCACAGCTCCCTTTATTTGCAGAGTGAGACAGTTTAAAATCAGCTAACATTCAGAAAAGAGTCAGGGCTAATAATTCTTGCAGGAGAAAGCTTATAACACGTTAAAAAGCCTTACAAAGTCAGTGATGCTCTAATTCATAAACATCCTTGGAGACTGTAAGCCTACAAATAAGGCTTTCTGTGAAGAAACCTGTCAGAATTAAAACTTCAGCCTGTTTTTTTGAGATATTGCTGAAAATTAAGACATACCTGCAAAATTTTCAAATAAGCCTGAAGAATTTAGGAGCTTTAATGCCACCAGAGAGGAGCAATGTATCAAGTACCTACACTGTCAAAGCAGCTTCATTTATCATCTGTTGTATGAATGCTTTATTTACTGACACAAATCAGCAAAGTGCCACACAATGCAGTAGGCTCTTGCTCTTTGTGCATTTATTCTGGCTGCATAATTGCTAATTTACAAAACACAGTGGTCAGTAACAAAATGCCTTTATTGCTGTGGTTAATTTAAAACGGTCTGCTGAGGGAAAAAAAAATATTTGTAGCTATAGCATTTATTAGTTACAGAAAATACAACATACCCTTCTTGTTTTTGGTGTTTAAATGTATATTACATTGAACCTTTTTAACAAAAGGCAACAGAAAAGCTTTACCTGACAATCCTGGGAGTCCTGGAGGTCCTGGACGCCCAAAACCTGGTAGACCTGAAAAAAAGATAGATTTAGACAAAAGTGAATATTTAGATTTCAAGTCTCCACAAATGGGAATATGAGGCTTAGAACAGTGAAAGTGCAGTTCATCTAAAGAAGGGATTCCTTGAGATTCCCTGGATTCTCATTCCCTCACCAGCCTTCCCCAAAGCTGGAGGTTTTGCTGTTGAACACATCTGTAACTTTCAGAAGTGTTCCCATCCCCTCCAATCCATGTTCTTTCAGATTTTGGGAGTTACCTCTGCATTTTAGTTTGAAGATCTATCTTTGGAGCAGGGATTCCAGTGTTTATCCACTGAGCTGAAGCAATACAGCTACCATGGAACACAGGAACAGGGGCTGGTGTTGAAGCCAGGTAATAAAATGCAGGGGAGCTGACTGAATTCTTGTCCTGTGCTTCCCTGGCAGCTCACCAGGGCCCTTTGTGAGGCAGCCAGCAGCAGGAACCACAGCAGGAGCTCTGAAGGTGTCAGGGCAGCTCCAGGAAAGAAAGAACAGAGGCAGCAGGACATGTCAGTGCAGAGGGAAGAGGAGAGAAACACCTAGGACATCTCACCTGGTTCACCCTTCTGACCCGCTGGTCCAGGGATCCCATCTCGACCAGGTTGTCCCTTCTCCCCTGAAGGGCCAGGAGGGCCAGGACGACCAATGTCACCTAAAGGAGGGACAGAACACCTCAGCACAGTCCTGCCTACACTGCAGTAAAGAAAACCAGCACCCTCCCCTCCACCACCACCTGAATCTATGGGTGTGGTAATGCAATAGAAAATTTACTGGGGTGTAATGTTAAAATTAAACCTTTCTCCCCTGACAATTTGAAAAAGGCCTTTAGGCCTGTGAATTTTCAAGCAGTCACTGTTTGCCAAAAATATAATGCTTTCCTTTAGAATAAACTAATAAAGAATAAATTAATAAAGAAAAAATGAATAAAGAATAAATTAGCTGCTATAAAACCTATTACAGGTTAGACCACTGTAATGCTTAGCATAAATAAAGCTGGTAAGCACTGAAACAGTTAACTTCTTGTTTCAACAGCTAATGAATTGACAGCAAATACAAGTCCTCAAAAGAAAGTGAAAATTTCTTTCTTTACTGTTTAATTTCAGTGAATTAATTGTGTGCAATTCGAGCACCCACGTACATATGGATACATTTCCAATGCTAAAAAGATAAGAAAGGAAATGGCCTCAATGTTGTGTTTTTCACAGAAGAGCTGATCCCTGTCCATGCTCACCTACTGGCCCAGGTGGTCCAGGCAGGCCAGGGTTACCTGGGGGACCCTCAATACCTTTTGGTCCTGGAATTCCTGGCGTTCCTGGAAAGTACATTTCAACCAAACAATGAGCAAAGCTGACTCCTCAGCAGATCTTGAAATGCTCCGATCTGAGATGCCCTGAGTAGGAGATTAACTAATTCTACCAAGATATTGTATTTATGCTCATTTTGCAGACTTACAGCTGCTCGAGGAGATGAATTATAAAGCAAATTATGTACAGAAAGAAAAACTGGTACAACTGCCCTTCCTCCTCTTAATTGTTGAGTGCTCATGGCCAAGGACAGCAGCTCTGGAGTCTGCTAGAAAGTTACCATCTTACAGACAGATGGTTCTGCTTGACAACAAATCAAAAGCTTTATGAGCTGGGACTGAATACTCCTTCCCAATCCTCTTTTCCTTTCCTGGAAAAAGAACTTAATAAAAATGCTCTTAGTTAGAGTTTATACTGGATTCTCACCCCTACAGCATGAGCTGAGTGGGAGGTAGGAAAGCTTTGCTTCTTTAAATTTTGAATGAAAAAACTGACGTGCATCTGTGGACAACCTCCATTAATATTTTTTAAAGAGCAAAGTGCAAAACCTAATTTAATAGTATTTCATAGATTTCTCTTTAGAGCACATCTCTTGGACAATAAATGCTATGAAAAAAGCGCTAAGTTTTCCAGGATGGCACTTTTCTATTGATTCACGAAGAAAAAAATATGGATACTTTTTTTTACCTCAATATTTGTGTGTTAGAGGAGGTAAGAGTGAGTGCTATGGAAAGCATTAACTAACACAGCTGCTCCATCCCTTCAGAGCAAATGAATAATTTCAGAAGGCACTGAAATCAGATTTCAGAAGAGATGCTTTCCCACACTTTTGCAGTGACAATTCCAACAGCACAAAGCTGAGAAGCAGCAAATGGCCAGAAACTCTGGAGTCTCCCTCAGTTACCAAATGGGTTTAGCTCTTCATACCAACATTGGGAAGAGGGGAAATGGAAAAATAAAATCTGTTGAGAATTACCTGGGAATCCAGGAAGGCCTGGTTCTCCTTTTGCACCTGGAGTGCCTGAAAATCCAGGCAAACCAGGATTGCCAGCTGCACCTTTAGGGCCTGGACTGCCTGGGTATCCAGGCAAGCCAAGATCTCCCTAGAAAACATTGAGCAGAAATAAGGACTCAGATTTTTAAGACAGGAAAGTCCTCAGTGCATGTTTCCCATCCAAGGTCACAAGTACATTGTGTTTACCTCTCCTCATATCCAGTTAATTTGAATCATCAACACAAAGTTAACCAAAACCAGCAATAGTAAAGACTTCAACAGTTTTCCCCTATAATTTTGTGTACAGTATCATAGTTTTTCCTCAGAACTGGCCTACATTAAATAAAAGAAATCTTCCTTTCTTCCAGCAAGATCAGAGATTTTTACCCCATGATAATGCAGAATAAAAAAGAAACCAGAGCAGCTTTAATCATGCAGTGATTTTGGTAAGTTAATTGTTAGACATAATATATATAGTAATAGATGGGAGGGAAAAGAATCAACACAAAATCTAATTTCCTCATGGAATTTTCAATTGCAGAATTTTGTAAAGGTACCTTTGGTCCAGGGGGACCAGGAATCCCAATGCCTGAAAGACCAGGGTCACCTTTCTCCCCTTTCAGCCCAGGAAATCCTGCAGGTCCAGGCTGCCCTGGATGTCCTGCTATTCCTTGGCTGCCTTTGAGGCCAGGTGGACCTGTCCAAAAGGTAAAATAAAATTTTAAAAAGTATTTCAAAATAATAATAATTAAAAAATTTAAAAACATAAAACCAATTAGCATACAATTATAAATAAAAACATAAATCAGAACATAAATAAAACTTCTGCAATAATTTACAGAAATCAGCAACCAAACTACAAAGGCCTAACAATTTGACTGGTTGGCCTTGAATACCTAATTTTTTTTTTTTTTTTACTTTTAAAGCCAAACTGAAACAATTACCTAAAAATCTCAATTATCTATGTACATCTTTATGCAATCCTCATTTTTACTGCTGTTATTACATACTAGACACAAGCAGAGTCACCTTTGGACTCAAATAAAAGGACAACACTGGCCCAAATGAAGAAAAATTCAAGCATAAAAACTAACCTGGAAGGCCCATCTCTCCCATAGCTCCTTTTAATCCTGGAGGTCCTGTTGGTCCTGGCTGCCCAGGAAGCCCCATGTCTCCCTTGATGCCTAGGAAAGGTGTGATTGAGTTAATTAATGGCAATAATGACAGGTTTTTAATATCCATGCATTCTCATGTGAATATGCTTATTAAGTGGATTCGGAGTGGCTGTAGGCTTTGTACTGCTCCTATTTGCTTTGCCACACTTATTTGTAGTAAAATATTCAACAGCAAATATTTCATACCCACACAGCCTTTACAATATATCCATTTGGCCATTTTCAAAATCGAATGCTTAGCAATAGAGGAAATAAACATATGAAATGAAAGTCCCATTGGCAGGTTGGTTACTTGCTCGAGCAGCAAGGATTTTTCCAGTCATCCTAAAAGACACCTTCAACTTTAATGGGATCAGTTTAAAGCTGCTCTTGGGTCTGTTTGAAGGAAAGGGTTTCGATAATGACTTTAAATGTCCCAAAACTGTGCTGCAGTTTTAAGTGCAAATCCCCACGGTTAGTTTAGACATAAGTGGATTAACATCCCAACTCCATGTGATAAAAACACAAACAAAGCTTTACTCAGCAAAGTTTACTGACCTGGCAATCCTGGCACACCTGGTGGGCCACTGAGTCCTGGTGGGCCTGGGTCACCTGGGAGACCTTGATAACCTTTCTGGCCTGATAAACCAGGAACACCTCAAGGGAAAAAGACACTTTTTATTATTATTACTATCACTATCACTACTATTGTATGTTTACTTTTACCTTAAGAGATCAGATGCAGCTACTGATGAATAAAAAACCAAATAGGGATTTTTCTTCAGTAAATGTAAGGGCCTTTGAGCCAGCAGGAACACAGCCAGCACAGCAGCTATGACAGCTCTCTCATCATGCTAGGAATAACTGCTAGAAAGCTGAACTGTAATCCTGCTGAATGCACCTTAGTGCTGGTACAGTTTTGTACTAATAATAGTAACAGCTAATGAGCAAGGACATTGCAGACTAACCATAAAGAGGAACTTGGTCACAAAATCCCTTTTAAAAAAGCCTAAATACAAGACCCTTAAACCACATCTCTATTCCAAGGGATTTTTTTTTTCTGTAAGAATGAATGAAAAGATCCAGTCCCAGCTCAGTACAATGTGCAGAGGACAAAGCACCTCCCCAGATCCACATGCAAAGCTCTGTACCTGGAATGCCTGGCTCGCCTTTTTCTCCTTTTGCTCCCAGCTGCTTGGGATCCAGTGTTCCAGGTGGACCTGGCAGACCTGCTTCACCTTTGGTGCCTTTCTGCCCCACTGGTCCAGGAGGCCCTGGTGGACCAGGCAATCCACTATTACCTACAGTAGGTACAGCCAACAAAACAAAAAGAAAAATAAAAATCCTTAAGGTAGGCTAATGCATTTGTCATGCTTTTTCTTACGTAGGCATTCCGTGATTTATTCATGCAGTTGGAATTCATCAAATGATCAGGCAGTTTGGGGAAGGTGCTCCACAGCATCTTTAGCCTGGAACAGAGCTGAGTGAAGGGAGGGCACAGCAGAGGAAGCAGCTGTGCCTGCCTGAGGCACTTGGAGAGTTCCCAGGGCCCCACCACGCCGTGCCACCAGCACAAAGGGCTCACAACAGCTACAGCAGCTTTGGATCCACAGCCTCCTTGGTCTGGATCAGGCTTTCTTCTACAAAACTCTTTCAAAATTCATCTCCAACACGGGGGTTGGGAAAATGCAGAGAAAAGAGACTCTCTGTGATACCTATACAGCTAATTCTTGATGACTCCATGTCCCTAAGCTGCTGATTTTCTTCTTTCTGCTGTTTTAAGGAGACTTCAAAACACACTTCAGACATATTGCCCTACTTCAATGCCATCAGTCCAAAGGAAATGTTTCTAAAATAGCTAATAATTCATGACATCAACTAAATACTGATTGAATGCTAGGGCTTAAAAATGCAAAGCAATTCTGAACATCAGCACAAGACAGTAACCTCGGCAGGTCCCGAAATTAAAACCTAGCTGTTAGCATTACAAAACCTCTTCGAAAAACAGCATTCTGTGTCCCTTTCAGGGGTGAAGAAAACAAACATTACCTTTCAAGCCAGGCAGGCCACTTCTTCCAGGGGTTCCTGGAGGCCCTGGAGGACCAGGAGCTCCCATCACACCCATCTCACCTTTGGCACCTGAAAGCATTGAACCACATGGTCATCCTCAATAGAAACTCAAAACCCATCAGGTACCTTCAGTTTGCTTGGATCTCTACAGTATTTATTAACCAGCCTGTTTTAAGGGAATTACAAGCACCCATTTATTGTATAAATTAAAATCAGATGAAATGACACTTGAAAATTGTGGCAATTTTTCCAGTTAGGTCCTGAGAAGAAAATTTGCACTGCTCTGCTGTGGTAGAAAAATGTTTTTCTGTCCAGGAGGTTTAGTTGCCTGGTTTGAAACACAAATACTAATTGGAACAAACTTGAATTTAGTGAAAGGCAAGAAGACAATTAAGTATACACTAATTCTACAATCTTTTGTATTGCTCCCCCTATCCAAAAGAGTCTCAAAATTCATTTTTAATATTTCTATTTCAAAAGGGCAAAACAGACTAGCTTAACTGAATAGCCTAACACTTAGAATAAGGAAATGAATACTTAAAACTAACTAGCATTTGTCATGATTTTCTTTAAACAAATCTTATTCTTAATTATAGCAGTTCTATTCTAATTGTAGAAAAAAAAAATCACAAAATAAATTAGAGAAGTATCATAACAATGATGATCAAAGCCATGTCTGAAAGTTATGAAAAAGAATAATGCATAAAATATTTTAATCAAGTTACAGGGAAGAGTGAAAAGGTAACAAGGATTTTAATGCAACAAACTTTGTTACAATGCCTTTTTAAAAATGTATGAGATGTAATGGTTGGATATATCCAACTTTAAATAGGTAAAGGGCATTAAACTGGTGTGGTCAAGCATCAAGAGCTACCACCTGTAACTGCAGTTTGGTCTTTTCTCCATAGGTAAAATACAGGAACTTACCTGGAAATCCAGGAATTCCATCCCTGCCAGGTGGCCCAGGTGAGCCCTGAGGCCCTGGTAGCCCAGGGGGTCCTGGATATCCTGGAGCTCCTTGGTCACCTGGAGGACCAGGAATGTCGAAGCCTGGAGGACCCGGATCCCCTTTCTCCCCTGGAATTCCTTGCAACCCTGCAGAATGTTGGTAAAACACATCCTTTAGCAACAAGTCAGGCAAGGCTGAGGTCTGTGTGTCTGGGTATAGCACTGCAAGAACAGTTTTAATTGTAATCCACTCTTAGCACTGATGAAAACCCTGCAATTCTTCTAAAACCATTGACTTTTTAATGACTTCCAAGTGTTAGGAGGCCATATTCTCCTGAAGAGAAACATGACTAAAATTTTACTAAGATGCAGCAAATAGAATTAAAATAAATCTTGAAAACAACGTTTTAAGTCTGATTATTGAAAGAAAAAGCCAAATTTATTAGACTAGTTTGTATTTTATAATTAAGTATTCAGATTCGCATATTTCCATGAATTATTCCGTTTTCCTACATTCTAAGATAACATCAGCTGAATATTTTTGAAGGTTAGCAAAATTCTGCACTGCATTGTATTTTCCCTGAATGAAAAATAATAATTGGCAAAATATGCTTCAGATTATTCAGTGTTAATGACACTGAGCTCGAGGTACTGCTGAAACAAGCAGGTGCCTCATTTCCCTCCACAGTGTCAGTGAGGATGCTCAATTCTGGAAATGCAGCTGACCAAAAAGGAGAATTCATCAATCTCAAGTGAAGAAAAGGCTTTGGTAAAGAAACCACAGTACCTGGGGGACCTGAGGTTCAAAAGCCAAGGAGTTTTTAGAGCTCATCAGGAAGTTGAGACAGGTAGCAGTAAGCAGTTGTAATAGTCATTAAGGTAGGAAACAAAATAAAGCACATATAGATTAGAACAAAGACAAAAAAAAAAAATCTATCTAAAGTTACTGAAAACAGATCTAAATACAAAGAATTCAATGCTAATGGAGCTAAGAGAAACCAGATCGCAAGGAAACTTGGAGATCTTTTTCAAAGTGCAGCCACCACTATGCAGAACCCACAAACACTGAGATACTTTCAAATACTGATGGTACATTTTAAAAATAATTTTCCCCCTCTCTCCTTGTCTAGTGTCCTCTGCAAAAGTGAGGAACAAGCTTTTTTTGATATGTTTCTTGCAAAACTTTCTATCAGCAAGTAGAAAAAAATGAGAGCATAATATATAGGACAAACTCCATACCTAGGATGGTAAAGATTTTTTTTTTCAAATAGAAATTAATTTCAATCTCATTTTTGGTCTCAAAAAATGTAACCACAGCACAATTAGAACAATATAGACAACACAGTAAATTCTAAAGTAATTTGTTCCATATTCAAAAAAGGAAAAATGTTGAGCTATTGCAAACTATTTGAATAAATGGTGGTGCAGAGAAAGCAAATTCTGAACAGGGACTTCTTTCCGAGAATTTTCCAAATTACCTGAAAAACAGAGTCCTAGAAACTTTCCCCTAACGCTGCACAAAGGAACAGAATCAAAAGAGCCCAGTAAAACACACGAGGGCTGGGAGAAGGGAATGGAAGGCATTGTGGACAGAACAGAGAGAGCAGTGCCAAGGAAAAGAAGCATTTCTCAAGCAGGATCTTCCAGCATGCACCAGATTTCAGCCCCCCATGCTGTTAACAGCCACACTGATTAGTCAGTACAGACAGGAAGAGTGAAAACAGAGGCATTTCAAATGCATCAACTCCAGTAACCACTGGGCATTTGCCAACATTGGTGTTTTGCAGAATAAATCGGTGATCACACGAAATCAAACCCTGGCTAGCACCAGAGGAGATGTTACAGGGAGACAAAAGAACATGCATTGGATGAAACATTCAAACCCACACTAATACATCCCCCTTCACTCCAAAACCAGCCCTGTGCTGCCCCTTTTGTTTCAGTTTAGCCTCCAGGGCAGCTCAGGAGCCACTGCTGCCCCAGGGAACCCCTGTGTGCCTTGTCCCAGCCCCTGCTGTCCCCAACACTGGGCACATTCCAGGCTTGCTGCTGCCCTGAGCACATCCCTTACCCCACTCAGGAGGAAGAGATTTAAACATGACCCACACCGTGCATGTGAGCAGAATTCAAACTCCATGGGTCCATTTACTCAAGTGCTTGCCTACCTTCAGGTTCAGCACCTTGCTGAATCTCAGCTCACACTTCATAAAGATCTGAACATGACCAACCAATCCGTGCTCCATGGTCTTAGAGCTGGCCAGGACTTTGTCAGCATGCATTGCAAACAATGCCAAGGCCAGTGCTGACACACAAACACACTCAAATGGTGCAGCTCACAGACATGCAACACAAACATCCCACAGGCACGGCAGGAGCTGCGTGGGTTTGGAAGGGCTTTGGTGCAAGGCATGCTGAAGACCACAGGAAGTGTCCTCACTGTGGTGACTGTCACATATTTACAACATCAAGAGTTGGAGCACAGCAAGCCCATTCACTGAATGAAAGGAAAAGGAATTTCCCTGAACAGACTTGATGAATAGAATGATGTAGATGCATGCACAGGTACCCTTCTGTGCAGAGATGGAACAAGTTCTTATCTTCATCAATCACCAGTCATTTTAGACAAAAGGCAACCAAACTCCCTTCAGAGACATATTCTTAATTATCACTATCCACCATCTAACTGGACCTTCAGCATCTTGTATATCTGCTTGATTATGCCAGAAATAACCTATGGGAACCATTCCTGCAAGTTTTACCTGGGGGGCCAACAGGACCTGGAGGTCCTGGAGATCCAGGAGGACCTTGACCACCAATGCCAGGGATGCCTGGTGGGCCTGGAAGTCCTGGTGGTCCACTTGGTCCAGGATCACCTAAAAGAACACTCTTGTTTAGTCAAATACTGAACTCATTTCAGAGACATTTGCTTTCAGAGAAGAGTCCCTGCATATTGTATTTGAAATCTCATCCTTACATGCTAACAAACATTGATCCAACAGAAAAAAAACACACTCCAGAGGGTACTTCTCAAAGCCAGAGATTTGTCCTCACTCAACATGGACTGCACAAAGGTTGTTTCCAGGCTACACACACATATATTGAACCGTCACCCACATCAAACTCCAAAGATGCTCTCCAGCAAACCAGGCTGAGCAGCTCAGTACAGACCACGGTCAAGAGCAGGGGTAAATGAATTGCCAACTCTGTGCATGTGGAAGCACAGTGCTCCTAAATTACAATTATTCTATTGCTAAAGTTTTACCCTGATATAAACATTATTTGTCTTTAGAATACAGACCTTAGAGTACAGACCCACAGATTGGGATTTATTCCCTTAGCTGCCTTCTGAGAACACAACCTTCCATTTACACAGGTGTGTCTGCTTTGGAAAAAATTGGTTTTGATGGCTCTAAAGTCAGCACTTGCTTGTATTGAACTGCCACATTCCTCCCAGCACAGCTACGTTTTTAAAAGTTCAATAGGGAACAAAAGGGAGAGCTCTCAATACCTTTGGGCCCTGGGGTTCCATCAAAGCCAGCCCGGCCTGGGAGACCAGGGGTTCCTGGGAAGCCAGGATCACCTTTAGGTCCTTGAACTCCTTTTATGCCTGGGGGTCCTGGGGGCCCAGGTGGTCCTGGAACTCCAAATCCACGGTCTCCCTATAAAAAATTAAAGAAAAAAAATTAAAGGGAGATTTTCTACGTTTAGCCTCTCCTAAAAATGTTAAAGGTAGCAAATTAAAAATGGCCACCATCTTAGAGTTCAATCTCTATTTTACTACCCTCACTCAAAATGTCAAGCAAAATATTTTACTTCCCCACCATCAAAAGCTGAGAACAAGAGGTGAAATCCTCCTCACCATCTTCCCAGTGACACAGAAACACCTCTAAGGGAAGTTTTACAGTAAACACAAACACAGACCTTCTGTCCTGGGAAACCAGGTGGTCCAGGAGGTCCATCTAGACCAGGGCGACCTGGAGTTCCTGGAGCTCCGGGTGGGCCTGGAGTCCCTGGGAAACCTACACATGACACGAAGGTTAGGGCAGCAGAAAGGACACCTGAGAGCATCAGAACAACTCCAGACATGCCTAAAGCCCATGAGAAGAGGTCCTGTGCTAGCCCAAGCATACTTGAAGGGGCACCCATTCAGCTGAGAGAACTTCTGAGCCTTCAGTCTTTGCCACAAAGGGTCTCTGGGACTCTCAGAGGGGGCACTCCCTGTGCTGTGAGCTTTTACAAAAATCACAAGCACATCACAAACATCTTGAGGCAGCATTTGGAGATCATTTATTGATTCAAGCTCATTTCCCAAAGTTTTACCCACTTTTGTGTTGTTGCTTTACTGGAGAATGTGAGCTACTGAGAAGGAGCAGGATAGTGAACAGAGTAATAAGAGCTCAGCAGTTTTTTTCTCCTGAAACTGTTATAAAGATGTACAGCTTTAGGACAAACATTTTTAAAGGATTCTAGAGACAGAAGTCAGCTCAGTAGTATAAAGTGAGGAGACACCAGCCCTTGTGTCCCCTCTTCCAGGCAGCACAATCAGGAACACGGCAGTGAACATACCCTTTGGGCCTGGTGGACCTGGAAGGCCAATGCCAGGAATGCCTGGCTCCCCCTTCGCACCTGGGATGCCAGGTAAACCACGCTGACCTGGCTGACCAGGATCTCCTGTAAAGAGAACAACATCATCACAGTTATCCAGAATCAGAATAAAAAGCTCTCGGAATTCCCTGGGTATCTAGCTGCTGCTTTACCTGGAAGACCTGGATCACCATCTCTTCCTGGAGGACCAGGGGGACCAGGAACTCCTGGTTCTGTAATAGTCTGGCCAGGCTCACCTTTTGGACCTAAAACCAATAAGCAGAAACATGAATCACTCAGTAGGAGTTGCTTTTCTGTTTTTCTTTCAGCAGAAAAAGATGCCAGTCCCATCCCAATCTGACAGAGAACTCAGACACCAGCAATACTTTATTCAATAGGTTCTGCAGTCCCAAGCCCCACAAAACACCCAGAGGCTCAGAAGTCCTGTCCAACGTTCAGTTTTTCTGAACTGTCCTTTTTTAACAGCTTCATCCCAGGTACCATCATCTGAGGAATATTTTCCATAAGTGACACCAGCACAACTTGATTAGGATCTGTGTAGCTGACAAGCAAGAAAGTAATAAAGCAAAATTGTTCAAAGCAACCCCTTTTTTTCCCAAACCTGTTGTAGCTGCAGTATGGCCAAGCACACAGTGGTAGTTACAAGGCATTTGCACTGCAGTCAGTGGGGAAGGAGAAGCTTCCCTGGAGTCAGAGCAGAAGGTGAGGCACGAGCCTGAAGTGACATGGCACAGATGCTGTGGTTCTGTGAGGACCCTCAACAAGGGAGCTCGCAAATAACAGGTCAAAGGAAAAGTTTCAAAGCAGCATGATGTTCTTTACCCCTTTTGCTCCAGGTAGTTCTTCTGGAGAACTCTCAAAGTTTGACTCTGCAGCACTTGCTCAACAGCACAGAGACCAACTCACCTGGAATACCAGGAGGCCCTGGACGGCCAGACACACCTTGGATGCCCTTCTCACCAGGTAAGCCTTGTGGGCCAAACCCAGGAGGTCCAGGAAGGCCTTTTTCTCCAGGAAGACCTGGTATCCCTGGGTCACCTGGAATACCCATCTCTCCTTTGAATGCAACACTGCCCTGAAAAGAGAAAGAGCATGATGGGAAAGATCATGTGTTTACTATCAAAAGAGTGAAGTGTTTCATTGCTTCTGCTTTGAAACTCTCTGGCAGTTTCCACCCTTCCAGCTCCCATTAGCTGCTTAAATCCTGCTAACATGGTAGAGGAGCAGGACTAAACCTGGATACTTAGCTCCTCCCAGTACAGGTGAAATGTAGACAATGGCAGAAGGGACCCTCTGACACTGCCCAAGAGGAGCCTTGGCTTATTTCCAGAGCACTGGCAGATGCAGGAATGCCTCAATGTATCATCACCAGATTGGCATTTACTGAAGAGAATTCCTGCCTTACATCTCATGCACAGAAAGTGCATTTGTGCCAGTTCTCTTATCTGCACCGTGTCAAATGCATGCAAAACATCCATCCAGTCAGAGACAGCTCAAAATGGAACTCACAGGTTCCCCCTTAGGGCCAGGCAAACCTGGCAGCCCATCTCGTCCAGGAGTGCCATCTATGCCAGGGAGACCTGGAGGTCCTGGCAGGCCGGGGTCTCCTTTGTCACCTTTCATTCTTGGAGAAGTCAGCACATCCCCTGGGTCTCCTTTAGGACCTGGTCTGCCAGGAGCACCTGGGGTGCCTGGGAAGCCCTGAGGGAGGGGGGGGAAAAAAAAAAAAAAAAAAGGAAAGAAAAAAGGTATTTTAGTTTTCTTTCATTCCTTCTGAGTATGGAACAATATATGAATCATGCATTCAAGGTAGTCATGGACAAAAAAATATGTATTAGACAATAAATTAAATCTATTGTTTATAGATCTATCATGCAAGACAAATGAGACACTATTTTCCCCACCAGAACATAACACCACCACTTACTGGTGGCCCTACAAGGCCAGTTAATCCAGGAAGCCCCTTTTCACCTTTTGGTCCAGGAAAACCAGGAGAACCTGAGCAGCACAGAAAAACATAAATACATAAATCTGGAGGGGCTGCAAGATCAAGCATGCTGTTTCATTGATAATAGCTAAGTTGTTTTAAAACCAGACAGGTTTTTTTGAGAGCTTCATTTTATTTGAGCAGAAACAAATTTGCAACTCTAAGTTGAACGAGTAGTGTCAAAAAACACCATGCTTTTAAAAAGCTACTACTGCTATTCCTGGAATAATGGAGGAGCTGGAGAAGTTAATTTTTCTCTCTCAGTTAAATCTACAGCAGTCCCTAAACCTTCAATATGGAGAATGCTTGCCAGGCTGTATTTGAAAAGAGATTTTTCAAAGATTAGATTATCAAAGAATGGGTGTTGTGCCCATCTTTGTTTCTTTCCAACCATGCAAAACACAACACGGAGCAGCTCTGCACTGGAGCTGACAAATGCACATTTGAACTTGTTCACAATATACAGATATGTTATTACCATTGTACATGAAGGAAAAGTGACTTTATGGAACATATGAAGCAAACCAGTGAAGATTGTGGCCATACCTGGACTACCAGGAGGTCCTGGTGGTCCCCTCTCCCCGGGAGGACCAGTCACTCCAGTTCCTATGCAGTTGAAGCACGTGTCTCCTCGGTCACCTAAAGAGATTTGCATTGAAAAAGCGTGCTTGAGCGTCAGGTTTTAGAGAATATTAAAAGAATTCAGCACAACAGCAACTGTTTTCTTGCTACTGATGTGTAATACCAGGTCTAAAGTGATTACTTCAAATCATTATTGCTTAAATATTAAAAGCCTCCCTCTCCCCACCCAAGTTAAACTGGAGCATTTTGGTGGCTAGAAGACAGACAACCAATATCAGATATGATTAGAATGTATTTATGACAGTGCAAAATAATTAAAACAAAACCAATGCTTTCAAAAACAGAAAATAAAACCTTGGCTTTTTTTTTTTTCTCAGCAAAAGTGTCCTCTTTTAAGTAGCTTGACACTTCTAACTACAACTCTAAACCACATATATCAAAATCCCAAAATAATTAAACTCCAAGAGTACAAAATAAATACTGGGAATGTTTCATTGATTTGAAAATAAAAGTATTTAATTAGAAAAAAAGGATTGGTTTCAAGCAGTTTAGGAATTTCTTTCACATACAGACTTATGTGGCATTCATATGAAATAGTGAAATAGTGAAATATTTGAGCATTTCATTTAGGTTAATTAGTTAATCCTTACAATCTCCATGAGAAAAAATATTTCTCTTTGAAGTGAGTACAAAATTAAGTGAGATGTCTAAAGTCATTTATGATGTCCATGGTTGGGCTAGGAAAAGATTCTCACTTACCCATATCAGCATCCTCATTGCAAGGTTGTCTTTTTGGAAACAAGGATATATATTAAATATGACTTTCTTTTGCTTAGCAAACAAACAAACTCACTGCAGACTGACCAACTCAAATTAGGAGCCTTGCATTTGTAATTTTAATGCTGCTTGCCATAAAAAATGTCAAATTCATTCATAAACTAGAAAACATTTTCACACAAACTTGGCCAGTGCTGTTACAAAGCATCCAGTTTTGATCTGCCTGGGAGATGCTCATAAATATCAAGTTGCATTTTACTTTATTCAAGATCCATGCCAGACATTGGGTGTACCCTCAGTCACTCACACTCCTGTGCTTTAATATCAGGTGAAAGACTATCCTGCACTCAAATCTTTCTTATTCAGGGACATAAAACATCTGCACTCAACCCTACTGGGAAGGGGCACTGAAAATCATTATTTAATGCAGGCTTTACATTTTTTACCAAGCTTTAAAAAAAGGAGAAAAATAGAAAATATAGCTATGACACTGCACCTTTTTGGCCTCGCTCCCCAGTAAAACCTTGTTGTCCTGGGATTCCTGGAGGACCTGGTGGCCCTTGCTCACATAAGCCTTCACCTAAGGAAAATCAGGAGAGGTTAAATTATCTATTTGTGTTAGACTGACAGCAGCACCAAATACATGTATTCAGTACAAAAATGTATCTGTGTGGATATTCTAATACACCACCCTCATCACAGACCAAACATTTTGGCAATTCAGACAGGGCTGCTGGTGAAAACCCACACATGCAATTCAATCTCAAAAGGGAACAGTGATATTACACAACAACCATCAATCCTTTACAACCTCAACCATCTCCCAGTGCTTCCCACAGCCTACACACTTCCATCTCTACACTTCACTCTGATATTCAGCCTCAGATCATAAAAACATGCCTATGAAATCACCATCAGAGCAAGGGCACTGCAGATGCTAACGCCATCAGACACTAAATTCCTCCCTGAATCATGTTAGCCCCTCTCCACTACAGCTTTCCTAAATTCCATCTGCCATTCCTACTCTCCTTATACAAAAAATGCTCCTAAGTGCTTTCATCCAAAGTGTCCCCTCCAAAGCTAATTTCATGTGGACTACACACCAGAATATTTATGAAATGAAACTGGAATTCTGTGAAAAGTTACACCTTTGGCTCTCCTGCTATCACAACTCTTAGTAGGGAACAAATTCTGTACCTGTCCTTAAGCCTAAGGTTTTCCTACAGATGTCTTGATTTGCAATGGGAGCAACTTGGAAAATACATAGGAATAGAATCTCATGGGCTTCAGCTGCTGATAAACAACATCTTTGGAGGTGGAATTAAGAAAACCCAAACAAACCAACCACAGGAACACAAACCTAAACAGATGTCAAAGCTGTTTAGTCTCTTCTGCTTGCTGTTGATGTGATCATCACTTACCAGGAGCTACAGATGGTGCAGGTGGCCCTGGGGGACCTGGTGGTCCTGGCGGTCCTCGTGGTCCCTCCACTCCCGGTTGCCCAGGAATGGAAACCCCAGGTAAACCTGGATCTCCCTTCTGTCCTCTCTCCCCAGGTAAGCCAGGTGGGCCAGGAGGTCCAACAGTGGTGATCCCTAGGATGGGAAGGACTTAGTTCCTTGCCAGCTGAATGGTTTACATCACGTTTTTGTGAGGATGACAATGATACACATTTCACATTTTTGGAGATGTTCGTTTGAAAAACTGACCTGAGACTATACAACTAAGTTATGATGGGGGAAAAAAACCCCAAAACCCAGGACTCATGAAAGAAGTATTGATGAGAAAAAAGAACATATATCAGCTGTAACATTGGGATCATTATGTTCCTCTCTGTGCATGTATAATGCACATACAGCTGTCACTGCTCACTCAGATCATCTCCTACCACACTTGTGGTACACAAAACTTTCTCTGTGTGATGCAATGGACAACATATATTATAGATAAGTGATATGAGATAGATTACTCCTAGGAGAATTAAGCTAGTATCTGATTAATTAGCATCCTCATTTCACCACAGCAAGGGCAGTGAATGTTCAGAATCCCTCACATTATCCCCAGAAGTTCAAGACTACTCTTTAAGGTAGCTCTAAAAATTCTGCCTTCTGTTAAAAGGAGTATGTAAAGACTCTGAATTCAGATACTTGGAGCATACAACTTGATATAAAGCTTGCCTATTCCTACCTGGAGATCCTGGCAGGCCAGGTGGGCCTGGCCTACCGGAGAATCCACGCTCTCCTTTGGCTCCTGGAAGTCCTGGCAATCCTTTGCTACCTTTTGGTCCCACTGTTGCATCAATGCCTGGTCTTGGAACAACCTGTAAATGTTTCATGCTTGTGTGAAACTACTTGCCAAGAAAACAGTCATTGGAATCATAAAGAGATGTGAGGGAGGGAAAGTTCAACATACTTTGAACCTTATGCCAATGACAGGATGCTTTCCCCACTCCACTGAATTACCAGGGAAAATTCCAGTAAAGAGCACTCCCCAATAGGAAGCTGTTTGCCTGCCAAGCCAACATAGTTACAACAGGCTTCAGTGAGGCTGACTCAGTCCTGCTGGTCTGAGGTTAGAGTCTAGCCTGTGTTTGTGACCTAGCAAACCCCACAGCACAGAACTGATTTTGAAAGAAGGAAATCATTGTTTCTGTTGGTGTATATATGAAAAGTTTTCTGGTGCCCTTGGTGTTGTACCCAGAGATAGGACTCTCAGTCAGCCAAGAACTACAATGAAACAACACTGTCAGAAATGCAGGAAAAAGAAAAAATAAAAGGATCTGCAACTTACAAGTCCAGGAGGACCAGGGGGACCCATGTCACCTTTTTCACCCTATCAATGAAATGAAGAACATTTCAGATACTGTGCAGCAGCACATGAACAAGTTATTGCAAATATTCCTCAACACTGTAATAGCACAGGCAATGCAACTGCTGCTCAGGCAGAACTGAACTCACTGATTGCAAATTTACAATCTATTACAGCAATACTGACAAAAATCCTGGTGTACCTTTTCTCCATCTCTTCCTGGAGCACCATTTATTCCAGGCCCACCGGGTAAGCCCTTCAAGAAAAGGGAAATATAATCACACCCAGATCATCCCCATATCAAAAGAAAAGCTTATAGGGAGTCTGCTTAGATTAAAAACATAAGAATTACTCACATCCCTACCAGGCTGACCAGGTTCTCCATCTTTGCCAGGCTTGCCCTTCAAAGACAAATGTGCATTGAAATAAAATGCTTCAGTGGTAAAGAGTTCTTATGGAAATTATGTTACTTGTTTCCCATTTTTCAATAAACCAAACTCTATTTAGAACCCAGTCCTTGGGATAACACAAAGACATCAATCAGAACCAATGGAGTTACCTAAACAGAGGTTTTCATTTTGAAAACCAGAGCACAAAACCATGAGAGTCTCAGAGAAATGATCTCCAGTTAACTACTGCTGATTCATTGTGTTTACTACTTTTATTTTAGCATTACAGAAATTCTTTACTGAGAAAAGAAATCCTAACTCCCTAAATAGCAGAACATTACATTTAATTAGGAAATTAGTATAATGTGACCAGTGAAACTCAGTAAAACTTTGTGTTTGAATTTTAACTCTCCTCTAAATCAACACATTTTTCTCATTAGTATCAATGAAACTCTCAAAACTGAGGTTTTAAGATTTCCTGTGAATGTGCAGATCTGTTTGAATCTGCAGACTGACATTTTTATAAGTATATCTGAAACAGCTTTGAGTCTCACAGAGTCATATGGAGCCCTAAAATGCAACTTTAAAGTAACTTAATAGCAAAACTGCACTTCAAGTATGCAATGTGCCCAGATTCAGAGTAAGAAAACCAAACAAAAATATTGGTAAACAAGCTTTTGGCAAAAGGCATCTGACATATCCCCCCTCAGGACTTTTATCCTTTCAGATCTTTGCAAATTTATGTGGTTCCCATTTACTTTTGCAGAGAGAAGCAACAACTCAAAACTCACTCAAAATATAATGAGACTTTTGGCTTGGTAAATCTGCTTTTTATGTTCTTTAAAAGAGACAAATCAAAGCCCTTCTATAAATCTCAGCAACTAAGAAGGATTTTATCTGGAGTACCAAACATTTGTTTCCACTGCATTTAGTTCCTATGGAAACTGGAAACCCTACCACCAGCCTGTTTCTAAACAGTGTTTATACATTGTCCAATCAACCTGAGCAGAACTTGTGTGTCCATTTTCAAAGGGGCCCATTTTGTTGATGGAACAATGCATTCAGAAGCTGTGGAAGTGAAGACAATGAATGTTTTGAGCTGGTTACAGTCTCTTTTCTTTGCTGGCCCAGCCCATGTTATTTTTATCCTAGTTCTTTGCACTTCTATGATCTTCTTCAACTTTTCTGAGCTGTGATATCCAAGTAGGTTGGAATTCCAGGACTGATTTGAGTCTGGTCAGGACCAAAGTGACTCTTGCTATCCCTAGATAAAGCTATCCTGCCTTGTGCCCTCCCCACATAGCACAAATTGAGGCAGTGACAAACATTACTTTTGGCCTTACCAGTGTTCAGAGACTTGGCTTTGTGACTCACCTCACAAATCCACCAAGAATGAGTTTACATGGACCGGCTTTTATACATATATAAATACACACATACACCAATCTCATGCTGCTCGGCAACCCAGTACATGGCAAACTGAATGAAGACCCTTTCTAAAAGCAAACAGAAAACTGCTGCTCCACACAAGCAGTCCAACACCTTGGAAGGTTTTTACCTGTTAACCAGATAATATAACTTAAACTGTTTTCTCCTGCTCACCAAACTGAGCTCTACATGTAGATAATTCTATCAGAGAGCACAGAGAGCCAGAGCTAGAAGCTGCCATGACCCCTGTACATCATCTACAAGTTGCCATGTTACAAGGAGGAAAAAAAAGTGGTCTCTTACCCATAAGCTGATGGCCCCACCTGAATTCAACATTTGCTTAATTGGCAACAATAACACTGAATGGAAAGATAAATGTTTGGTTAAACAGACTACTTACTCTTTTGCCTGGTTCTCCTTGCTCACCTTTTTCACCTTTTACACCACCGGGAAGACCCTGGACACACAAACGTCATCTTAAACTGAGCCCACAAGCCAGAGCAGAATGAAGTTACAGTTTTCATACAGATGCAAAAAAATAGAACTAAGAGTTCTACTCACAGGAGGGCCTGGTGGCCCAGGAAGTCCTGGTGGGCCTGGATCACCTGGAATACCCTGTCAAGCATGGGCAGAGAAAAAGAGGATTAAAGCCTCCATCACTCCCTAGCAGCTCAGTTGACTTTTTTTTTCCCTTAAATAGAATATTTTTGCTGTCATTTAAATTCTAAATTAGAAAGGATCATATTTATTCTTTGTGTGGAATTTCAAGGGAATCTATAAACTTTATTAACTGCTCATCCTGTTTATTTAGATGATTCACTCCACTAAAAACACAACTGCCTCCTGCAGGCACTGCAGCAGCTGGTTTGGGGGCCTGCAGGTGCTATCCAATAGTAAAAAGAAAGGAAAAAAGGAATAAAGAACAAACAAATGCCAGATCTTGCTGAAATTGTAGGAGCAACAGTCATTAGATTACTGGTAATTGCTGAAATTGAGAGGCCATCAGGATCAAGGTGTGTTTGTCAGAAAAGTGTCACAGGATCACGGTGTTAAGAAGTTCTCATTTCTATTTCAACTCTTCTATCACCCAGGATGTTATTTGAGAATATCACTAAAGCTTGAAGGAAAATGTGACATGCAGGCACCCATGATCCTGCTGGCACCCAGAATTAAACAGCAGAGCAGAATGTCCCCCAGTAAAAGAGAAAAAAATATAATAACTTTAAAAATGCTAACCCTCCCAATGACCTTCTGGCATTTATGGGTAGGGAGGGATCCATACAAATCAAACCAGTGTTTTGAGCTTACTTGTAACAATATGACTGATATTTACTTTTGAGATGCCAGAAACAGGGAAAGCACTTTATTCAGACCACAAGGAATAAAGATCTTGGGGCATCACTAATAACAAAAAAAAGAAGAAATTGAATTAAAATGTTTGAAAGACTTCCTCACAATGGATGACACAGCTGGGTAATTAGTGGGAATCTGAATCCCCAGACTGCTTTGAAAATTGCAGTTCTGGGTGTTCCATGGAATGGGAGTATTTTAACTGCTTTTAATGTTACTGTGAACTGCCTTTAAGAGAGTTTCTTTAGAATAGTTAATTTACTAAGGGAAGTAACAACTAATGTGACTGGCATGCTTTCTATTAAAGGAAAAGTACTCAGGCCTGGAATATTCAGTACTCTGAGAAAAAAAAAGTAGAACTTCTGCAGTAGGGAGGATGTGAGCATATATGAGCCAAAGCAACAGAGGCTGCAGCTTGATCACACACTGATGTGTGTGTGTGCCACTCACCTGATCTCCTTTCTGAAACTCAATGTCATTTGGTCTTTTCTGCTCTCCAATTTGTCCTGGTGGCCCTGGAGGTCCCTGAAGACCTTGTTCACCCTAAAGTGGAGGAAGATGCAGTTTGTTACAGGCAATACAACCAAAAAATGGCAAGCATAAGTACTTTGAAAAGTAATCAGTAAAAATGTCATTATGATCACCTACTCACTTTTTCACCTTTGGGTCCTTGGAAATTCAAACCCATATTACCCTGCAAAAAGTATAACTCATCAGCCCTTAGAAGTCACAAAAAGAAAGAAAACAGTCCACCAACACCATCAATATGAGAGGGACAATACCTTGGGTCCTGGCAGCCCTGGTGGACCAGGAGGTCCCTATCAAAAAAGGAAACAAAAAAAAAAGTCACTTAAAAGCACAAACCCCATAGGAAAAAACCCATGCTATTCAACTTCACAAATATGTAAGAAACTAGTTTTTCCCTTAAGTAAGACCATAAAATGAAATGAAACAGTCAGGTATTAAACATCCTAGTCTAAATAAGCTAAATCTTGTCTCATGTTTCACACAAGTAAGAAGCCTGCACAACAATTCAGCACAAATTAAAACAAAAAGGTGTCTGGGAGCAGGTTGTTTCAGAAGTATTTTATTTAAACATGCACAGTAACAGCTGCAGGCTGGTCTGAAAGCATGGTTGTTGCTGTCCTCATACCAAGTCCTGATTCCCATCATCTCTGCACTTTACTGACCTGACTGAGAATCCAAAATGAAGCAGTAACAGCCCCATTGAAGGCTTTATGAGCACCAGGTTAAAGAAACTCACCGTCAAACCTGGGGGCCCTGGAGGGCCAACTGGACCTGGGATTCCCACGGAGCCAGGTGGGCCCTGTTGAGGAAGAGGAAGAGGGCATGAGAGGCACCATTTTATGGAAAAAAAAAAAAAAAACACCACCAAAAAAACCCAGTGAGAGCTTTAAGCTCAAAGAACCCCAACAGCTGGCATCCCAAATGCCAAATCAATGGAGCTGACCACTAATTTACCAACTGGGGAAAGGCCTAAAGGAGTGTCCAGCATGTTAGGAGAGCTCTGCTCTTAACATCAATGCATCTCTTTGGCTTGGAGAAGGGAATGCTTTTTTCGTTTGTTTGGAACTACTTTTGCACTTTTTCTTCATGCACTGAACAACAAAACACTTTGTATTTGTGATTCCTCCCAGCCAGAAGCAGACAATAGGGAAGCAGGGATCAGAGGAGCAGAAATGCTCCCAGGCTCAGCCTGGTCACAGAGCAGCGTGGGGCTTGCCTGTCTGTACCAGCAAATGGGAGCCTGGCTGCTGTCCAGCTCTGATAGACTCACTCTCTGCTGCCCTTGTTCTTCCCTTAAAGCACTGGATGGCTCAGGGGGGAAGCACAGGATCTGCTGTTTGCACAGGGCACTGTTGGGAGAGCAGGAACGCTGTTCAGGAGGTGCAGCTTGAGGAGAAGAGCTGAGGCATCACCCTCTCCTTCCCACCATCCAAAACAGCAGCTACAGCCAGATATGACTGAATCAGAGTGAAGGAACTCCAGAACTGATACAAAGAATGTCTAGGAAGGGGGAAGAGGCAGGGAAAACAGGGAAGGAAATCAGTAACTGAGTGCTGCTGTCTGCTACATAGCACCTTCCTGACCAGGGGACCTCTCTGTGGGTCAATATGGAATCACACCCTTTCCCTCAAGCCATAAATCATTGGTACATTAAATGTGAGCCCTGCATCTCCAAGCAAACATAGGAATCCCCAAGCAGCAAGCTGCCAACTGTGCTGTAGTAAGAGTACTTTTAATGTTATCTTTTTGGCAGAACACAGCCTAACGATACTTTATGCAACTTACAGGTATCCCTGGAAGACCTGGAAATCCTGGGTCACCTTTCTGTCCTGGCAGCAAGGATGTAATTATTTCACCTGCTTCACCCTAGAAAAAATACAGTTGACTTTAACAACACATTTTACAATTCCTTAGCACCATTTTGGCTCCAAAGGGCACACAGTGACTCCTAAGACTCCAAGAGACTCTGAGCTATGCTACACCCCAGCAGTACACTTAAATATAAGCACCAGATTGTCCAAGAATAGATCTGTTTAGGAGAGATGA
Organism: Brachypodius melanocephalos; assembly: GCA_013398615.1. Classification (NCBI taxonomy): domain Eukaryota; kingdom Metazoa; phylum Chordata; class Aves; order Passeriformes; family Pycnonotidae; genus Brachypodius; species Brachypodius melanocephalos. Next base: position 4,665,811 of record VZSR01002045.1, read on the forward strand.
AGATTCTAAATGGCTAAACTAACAACTATTAAAGGGTTTCTTTTGTACAAGGATATCAGCATTGATTTAAATTCCGAAAGATTAGGGGATTGAAACACAGCTTCTTCACAAAAGAAACATTCCAGTTTCGTGTGAAAGCAGTAGATAGCACACAACAGAAAAAAGGCTCATTCAGCTTTTTCCAATGTCCTAGCTCATGAGATTAGTGCTGAGTGTGCTGTTACAATAATCATGCTTTGTGGCCCATATTGAAGTCATTTCTTATTGATTCCAGAGAATATGTTTGTTTTGAAGGTATATGTTCCAATGAGATTGTTCTTTAGTATCTTGAAAACAACTAGGAAGAAAGAGAGCTAAGAAAGACAATTCAGCTTAATAGTCCCAATTTTCCAGTACAGCGTTATGCTCTCCTCTCAGGAGCTGAACAGGGTAATTCTGTGGGTCAAGTTTCCTCCTAAACAGATCTGAATCAAAACTGATGTTTTGGGCAATGTTAATCAGTCAAAAACCTTAAAAATGAAAGGTTCAACATCAGATCATGAGACTCTTTAGATTAGGAGAAAAGGCCATCTATGTAACATACAGAGTACAAAAAAACATTTTCAAAAGGAACAAAAGATGTTGTACTTTTCTTGACACTAGGTATTTTAGGTCACTATCATTTAGTTTTTAGGACAGTTTTGAGTATGCTCAGGCAGGCTAATCGTGCATTTGGATGTTTGCAGACATTTTGTTAACCTGGTGCCTCAACACTGACCCTCCCAGTCCAAAGGAAACAGCTTCAGGAAACACTCTGCTCCTTCTCCAGCTACTGACCCAAAGAAGCCACTGCAGAATTTGCAGTGAGCTGCACTGGAGTGGCCCAGGAACACCAAGAATGTCACTCCAGGTGCCAGGGGATGCACTCAGTCTTGCATGAAACAGGCAGGTTACTCACCCGTGTCTGCTGAGTACCTGGATGTGAGAGTACAGCACACTCACCTTCATACCTGGCAGACCAGGGGGGCCCTTTGTTTAAAAGAAACAAAAAAATAAAAGGAGGATCAATAGAAATAAATCACTGGTACGTTGTTTGAAAAGCACTAATCAGATGTACATCATGAGGTAAACAATAAAGACAAACTTATAACAACATATGGAACAGGGGAAAATAAATTTTTTAGGAATTTGAGAATCAAATGAATAAATTATTAATTATTAATCAGATTAAATATATATTTTTAAATCCTATTTATTAAAAGAAAAACTGCAGAAAGAAGCTGATATTTATCTTATTTTTCACGGTAGAAGTCTTTCAGTGGATTACAAGATTGGGAAATCTTTTACTTACAGGAGGCCCTTGTAAACCAGGAAAACCTGGACTGCCTGGGAATCCACGCTCTCCCTTAGGGATGAAGAAAATTATTAGCCAAAACCAAACCAAAACATAACAAAACCAGATAAACAAATTTTGATTCAAAAGTCAAGTGTAATTGTTAGCTTATGACTCCAGAATAGAAAATTGTATTGGAACAAGATAGAATAGTCACTCAGTTAATTCACACAACTGATGGAAACAAATTCCCACAGTCAGGTGTTTCTGCATACTTGCAGGCAAAGTATTACACCACAGAGATGGAAAACTCACAGAATGTTATAGAAGATCAACTTGTCTTCTGGGAAAGTCCCAACATGAAGCTAAGTAGCACGTCAGAATAAAATTATAATAAATAAACCAATTTAGAGTCCTCCAACAAGGACACTGAATCACTATTTTCCATGTAATACTAAAAATTAACAATTAAAAACTCTCACTGTTAAGTAATGAGTTTTTCTTGCTAGCAAGGGTCTGCTACAATGACGAGACACAGCATCTGAGCTAATTATCAAACACACCTCTCAGCTGTAATTTTACAAGGATTAGAACACAGAGTTTAACCTCATTGACTGCAGAGCACACAATGTTGTGTCTTGGTACTGACAATTTCTGGCAAAACTTGTGTGTTAAATACGAGACCACGACCCCTCGTCTCAAATGAATGTGTAAGCCTGAATTATCGTGGAATTACCTTCACAGCTCAGTACCAGCAAGTGCTGCTGCACACAGACTAAACCTATTGGCTGCAGCCACGAGAACAAGAGATTTTTACCAGTTATTGTTACATTAAGATTTGTTAAGGAATTCCACCTTTGTTCCATTGCATCCTGGGATACCCTGAGGTCCTGGTGGCCCATCTTGTCCTGGCAATCCCTTTACAGTGGAAAAGAGGGAAGAAGAGTTAGATTGCAGGATGCTCTTCTGGGCTTGAAAGACAAAAGGGACCAGATTTGTATCCATACAGCCCGTTCCTACTCACAGGGAGTCCTGGTGTTCCTGGAAACCCGGGAAGCCCTGGAGGTCCCTAGAAGGAAATGAACCAATGAATGGGTGTGCAAAAGGATTTACCAGCATTTCACTAAGTGTAACTTATTTGTGCAGATGTTAAGTAAAGACAGGGAAACATCTGAATCACCTGTTAAAAAAAAAAAAAAGCCACGCTGACATGGCATTCAAAGTTCTTACCAATCTTTCAGGGAAATAGCCAGAAAAACATAGAAAAGACAATGCAGAACTACTAAAGTAATAGATTATAGATACATAGAGAAAATAAACACTCATGGTGTGAAAAATGGATGTGGCCCAACAAAGTCAGGGATGTATCAACTGTTACCAGCTGAGGTGTCTGACAGGAAAAAGCAAAGGCACAAAATCTAAAGGACTTCCAGACAAGTTCACCTCTCCTGTATGGACCATAGACATACTGCTTCTGCTTCAGAATACACTGAAACAAAGGTACTGGCGCTTGCTTAGGTCCTGTATTTGTGATTTGTCCCTTTTTGCTAGTGAGAATGAATATACTTAATTCAGATCAAAGGAGTATTGGGGCTGCTCTCCCTAAAGAGTTTATGAAATACAAATAAGAAAGATAGTATTGCTCATACAATCTTGTATTAATTATAAAAAGTAGTACAGTCTCTTCTGGGGGGTAGATTACTCTTCAGATTTAAGTCAATTTTTTTTTCTTGTCAATCACCACTTCTGTCAGGACCCACCCAATGCCTGTCAGTCTTTTTCCATCATTCCAGCATATCCCCCTAAAACTGCATCAATACTTACTCTGATTCCTTTGGGTCCAATAGGCCCTGGAAGACCATCATCACCCTAAAAAACAACAACAGACAAACAAACAAGACCCCACACTCAAGCTGCAGTTTGTCTTTCTGGCAAATTAAACAGCAAGCCTAAACTTTCTCCTACACGTTCACAGCAGTAAATGGGCTAAAAGATATAGCAGTTGTCATTTCCTGAGTTAAAGGGTTTAAAATTATTTTAACTTCTGGCGTTTCTGAGCTGAAAAGTATTTGTTCCAGGTGATTTAACCGTGACTTAGAGGAAAGTTTACCTGAAGGCCACGGTGCTGCCAGGTCACTGACAATGCCAGGGCCAGCCCTCCCATGGAGCATCCTCCAGCGGCCCCTTGTGGGCAGAGCCACGGATCAACCCTGGCCCCGTGTTACTGGGCATTATGATCATCACACAATCACAGCTTTGCATCAAAACCTTAAGAAAATGCAGTTATGGAATACAAGTAACGAAAGTTTCTAGTCCAAGACCCTTGTGCTGTTTCGCTCTTGTCATATCCAATTAATCTTCTCTTACTGTAGGTCTCCTTTATTTTCTTCCTTATCACCAGCCTATTTCTTCCTTTGCTTATCTTTGATGTGCTTCTTTTAGGTTTATACAGCGAGCATTTATAAAAGAAATGGCAGATCCTGGATATCCATATCTATGTTAAAGGCAAATGTATTCAGAGGAATTTTCCTGCTGAATTACACCATCCCAGTGTAAGGATGCAATTCAGCAGTAAATGGAAATACATGGAACCCCTCCAGGGAAAGGCAGGAGCATTCCTCAGCTCTCTGCACAGAGGTTCAGTGAGGCCTTCATTTGCATCACCCCACCCAAACCCAGCCACCCCATTCCAGGAATGCCACCAGGTGCAAACAGCAGTTTACCTACGTGGTGGGAGCCCCCAGGGCAGCTGAGAGCAAAACTCTGCTCTTATCAGCAAACTCAGCTAAGCCAGGATCTCCTTAGTGCAAGGACTAACAAAGCTGCATCACAGCACCTCACCAAACCTGTTCTTTGACCCTGACGTGCAGCCTAGTGAAAGGCAGGGCTGGCAAGCACCTGTGGAGGTGAAGGACTGGACAGAAAATTCAGAATCTTTCTCCACTGGCTGATTATTCACACTAATCAACCAAAAAATCCTGTTACATCCCAACATCTGAAGATCTTGACTATTAAACCAATGATAATCAGGAGTTCTGAAATTGCTTAGGATCAGCACTATAATTAAGCTAACACTGCCCAGCACCTTTGTACCATTCAAGTGAATTGGGACTTACCTTTGAGCCTCTTGGACCAGGTGGTCCTTCTGGTCCTGGAAATCCAGGCAAACCTGGCTGTCCTTCCAAGCCTGGGAATCCCCTTTCACCCTACAAAAAGAGTAGGTGGTGGTGGAGGTGAAATATGACAGAAGAAAAATATAGGGTAGAAAAATTCAGAACACACATCATTGTTCTGCTTTTCTGTAGGAAGTCATCGCACTGACAAACTAACACTGTGACTAAACATCTCACCTGCTTAACTGAACAAATTCCTGAATGTGGACAGATTTACCTTCAATTACAGCACTCAAACCAATTTCATGGGTTTATGGTTTCACAGCTTTTCATAGGGTGCTATCCCATGCAAAGCCAATAAAGTATTTCTGCATGGAGCTGCACAATTGGTCTGCTACCTCATCTGAAAAGTGGCCCTGTGGAGGAGTGTCACCATCCCAGGCCAGGATATGAAAGGGTTAGTGTGTCCCTGAAGGAGAGAGAATGAGGAATTTGGGAGTGCCAGATAAGGAGAACATTAGGCAAAACCAGATTTTGGAGCAAGCTCTGGCATGAAGTGTGTTTGCACACCAAAAAAGGCACACCTTGTGTACAAGAGGCATGTCAGGTGTGTGAGGAGCAAGCCAGACTACAGAGTGTCTTCTAATCTCAACCTGGTCACTCTTCATGTTTTTGTCAGAGCAAGCAGCATCTACAAATTTTAGCAGAGGGTTGCCCTTGTGTGTCATCTGAGGCTGAAGGACTGGCCTCTAAAATGCAACTATGCCAAGGTCTCCACTCTAAACAGTCGTGGAATGGGGAAGCCAAGGCCTTGAAAGAAAGAGAAACGTGAAGCCATCAGCTAGGAGGAATAGAGGAGGCAACAACAGATGCTAGTGAACTGTAGTATTGAAACTGAAATGAGTATTTTCCAAGCCCACTTGGAAAATGAGCAGCAAAAATCAGAGCCTTGCATGAGGAAACTGTTGCCAGGGCAACTCCTGTGGAGTTTGCCAGCAAATTACCCCCAAAAGCAAACAGATTATTAAAGGACTATGCTTGGGGACAGCTGGGGGAGCACATCAGATATGTCCCAAAGGAACTTACACCCAAGTCAAAATAATTACAGTGCAAATAGCTGCACTATAATCCCTATTTTTGATAAAAAGTTGGTTAAAGAAATGTGGGCAAATTTTTGGGGGAGAGAAACTATGCTGATCCAGCTCTCCTTGAGTTTTTCTGGGTTTTTTTTTTTTCCAAACTGTCTTCTACTTAAACAGCCTATAGAGGACTCCATAAGTGACAATCCTTTTCAAATGTTGCTTCTGCCTCCAGATTTTTCCTATTGCCCACACCACACTGATTTTTATGAAGATTTAGATGCTACAAAATTGGCAGAAAAGAACCTGCCTGCTCACTGCAGGAACATACTGAAACAACAAAAAAATTTAACAAGTCTTCCACAAAAAGTCAGTGCCAAAAAGACATTATATTGTTGGGGATAGAACGAGATTGTAGTCCCTGGTTAGTGTGCAATAAATTTTCTTATAAATGCAAAACCCACTAGCCAGTTCTGCTTACACAGAAAGAACTGAGGAAGGTTGGATTCTTTTTGTTTCAGACTGGAAGCTACTAAACAAAAACACAAATAGAAAAGGTTTAGGTCTTTCAATCCTGAAAATACAGGATTGTTTCCACATCAAATAAAGATGCTATAAAACCAGCTATAAAACCATCATTTTCTTGGGGAATGGGCAAGGAGTCAGATTCTGATCTCAATTGTCCTCAATCAGCTACATCAAGGCACAACTGCCAGCTCACAAGCTTGAACACGACTTGCTTGGGGCGTAGAAAGAAAAAATATAGTTGGGAAACACCCTAAAATTCTGCTTTGCTGCAGCAAGAGACAGCCAATGAAACAGGGATACAGAAAAGTTTGGCAGAGTTCCATGTACTCTAATAATAGGACACAAGCAGGGATAGATGCAGTTTTAAAGCACGCACAAGCAATTCACATTTCTAGAATTTGTTCTCAAAACTGAGATATCCTAAAGGGAATGCTCTGATGCTTAGGCAGAAGGTTACTTGTGAGTCTCAGAAGGAAGGCATTAGGCTCTGCTAAGCTGACTTAATGCCAGTGAGCAGTGACTTGGATGAAGATGCTGGTTTGGGGCCAAAGTGGAGCCCAGTGGAACAGAAAGGCTGAGTAGAGGGTGTCACACAAGGCTCTGCCTGTCCTCCCAGTACAGAACCAGGTTCCATACATCTGACTTCCAGTACATCTTCTACATTGTCACACTCCTAATGGGAGATTCAAAGTGGGGGGATTACACAAACAGCTCTTGGTCTAATGCTCTTCCCACAGCAATTAGGCAAGGAGCTGTAGAATGTGACTCCTGGTTCAGAGGTCACTGCAGAAAGCAGCACCATTGGATTTGGAAAGTTAGATCAAAAGTATAACTAAGTGATGCACTGTGAGGGATCAAGCTAATCATCTTAAGATAGCCCTTGATGTCTTGTAGTAGTACAAGAATCCAGGAAGATTCAAACAACAATTCAAAACCTAAGCAAACCAAAGCAATGAATTTATAAGATAAAGCATTAGGCTTTCAGTGACAGATCTTGGGGTTCCCCAGAGCTGCTGAATCCAGTAACACATCAAATACTGAGGGCTTTGTAATTACAGGGCAACCAACATAATGAGGTGTGTGCATGAATGCTCAAACAAGTTCCACTAGCAACACATCATACCTAGGAAATATGGGCTTGGCTTTCCATCCTTCCTTTACAAAAGGTACATGATGCTCTGCAAGCTTCAGAAGGGCTTTTTAAAAACCCTCTGGCATGCCTCAGGATTATGCTGTGTTTACCTTGGCTGCAGTGGAAATGAATCACAATTCCTCAATTTCATATCCATTCTAAGGCCAGATTGGGCCTTATATATATAATATAGTATATCCACATTAGCCAGACAACAGCTACTTGCTCAGTGAATTCACAACACAGCTGTGACAAGTGGAAAAAAAAGCCAACTTAGAATTACAGAAAGGTTCTACTGTACCTGCAATAACTGTACTGGGCATAGAAGCCTGATGTTTAAGTGCCTTCAAACTGAACATGAAATAACTTGTGGCTAGTTGGGATGCATCTGGTTTGGGCACCTGTGTCTGAGATCCTCTAGAAACATTAACCAGGTTCATGTTTGGCTAACCAAATCTAACTTGCAGATCTTGCAATCAAGGGAATACTGCTCCTCACTAGGTATGTAAATTGGGAATATACTCAGTGAACTAAAAGCAAGTAAATGCCAAGGAATGACCTCATCTCTCTGGAACTATCTGGATGGCAGATGTGGCACTGAGCATTACCTTGAATTTTGGACAGTTGCCTTGTTTAACCTGAGCCAATAGTAAAACTCTGCACCAGCACATTGGAGTGCCAGTGTTTTGAATTACTTTTGCTCATTTAAGGTTACATTTGTTTATGCAAGTCAAAAACCACCCTTGAAATGTGTCAGAAATTACTCTAGAGCACTGGAACCCTCCTAGAACCTTGGTAAGATAGCGTAAGTGGTTTGATAAGACATGCTTCTCAAACTCTGTTATCAGTTCACATCTTTAAGATGACTCCACTGTACCTCAAGCAAACTGTTTACAATTAAGAGTGGAAGCTTTTTGGGCAGCCTCTGCCCCTTGCAGTGATCTCATCCCATTCATTCCCTGTGATAACAGCAGTGACATGGGAACTCTTTAAACCCAATTTACTCACAAGGCTCCCCCACACTGGAGAAAGAACCAAATACTTGCTCAGTTCACAGTACTGAGCTGTTTATCTACAGTGCATTGTAACCAAAAGAAATGCTGGGCACCTGCTGTTTCCTCCAAGAAAAAAATGGCAAAATAATAAGCAATAATGTTGACAATCTTGAAGTATTGTCAGTAAAAATCTGTGTATTACTTCCCCATTCTTGAGAAAATGATATGAAAATTTTACACTCAGATGGACCAGCCAGTCTGACTCGATATCTGAAACTGTTAATACAGCTCTGCTCTTTGGTGCATGCCCACACTACCATCAAAGAAATAAGAAGCAAAGAACTATCATCTATAAGCTTCAGTTATCCAAAACTGGCACATGGTTCAATGGTTTGTCTGCTGGTCTGACAGTTAAAAAACAAAAAAAGGAATATTTACCTTTTCACCTTTTACTCCACTGCAATCACATTTGGATAAAGATGTACACCCATGGCAAGCCTTTAAAAACATAAGGGAAAAAATTATTTTAATTGGCATAAGACTATATGAAGTATTTAATATTGTCACAAAAAGTTAGAAAGTTTGTCTAAAATGTAAACCTACAAAGTTTGTCCTCTAGCCATCATACAAGTGTTCAAAGCAGACACAGATAACTGGAAGTTCAATCACCTTTAACAATACCTGTGTTTGTTTGTAAGTATTTTACAGTTTCTTTTAGACTTCCAAATTTATGCTTGAGCAGTACAATGCAACATCTACAGCCAAAAGCACCAGCACTTTATAAAACAGGCTCTTCAGCACATCTCCAGCTGAGAAGAGCCCAGTTATGCCTCTCACCAGTAGATGTCAGGTTTTGCACGAGTTTAATCAAATCTGAAGCTTATGAACACATTTGTGATAGTTATTAGACAAATACTTATTACATGATTAATTCTTGCCCCACAGCTCAGTTACTGAGAAAACACATTTACAATACTCCAGATTTCATGTAGCTGCATTTACACACCAGTGCAAAGCATGACAAAGCAGCTACAACAGTCTCTAGCATAAGGTGACAGTCAGGTGGCTGAGGGACAGCTGGATTTCAAGGGCTTCAAAGGAGAGGCATAAAGAAGTTTGGGTCACAGAGTGGATCCAAGTTAAGTAACCCACATTTGCTTAGATTGAAGCCTTTCATCCCCATTCTAACATGATATTCACTAGAACCCTGTGTTGGTCTCAGAGATTAACAAATGTATTTACAGAAAGGAGACTTCTAGAAGAAATCCTTTTCTTTTGGCAGAATGTTTCTACATAACACACATTTCAGACCTCTTTATAGTTAAAAACTATGAGCCTATTAGAAGATACACCAGCTGAAACACTTCAGAGTTCAACTTGATCTGAGAACAGGTGCAGCATTGTATAAAAACACAGAGCTTATACTTAAGAAGTTTGAAAAGCTGAGCATTTGGGGTCCTCCCCTTCAGTGATAGACAGAGAACATTTCTTGATGTTATGTATATGAAAAGTCAAAATTCTTCATTAACAGGGATTTATTGAGGCATTTCCCTGAATGAAACTGAACCTTCCTAGCCTGGCTTTTAAAGATCAGACTGGACAAAGCCCTGAGTAACACGGCCTGACCTCATGGCTGTCTTTGTTTGGAACAGAGTGTTTAGCTAGACATCCTTCTGATGTCCCCTTCGATCCCAGTTATCCTGTGAATTTGGCATCTGATCTCTTTCACTTTTTAAAATGGGTTTTTAAAAAGCAAGTTCCTTGTGAACCAGTTTGAGGATTAATCTATTTAACAAAGCTTTGTTTAAAAGGGATTAACCTTGGTTACACGCAGTATTCCCTTCCCTCACAGTACAAACCTGGCTCACTGTGCTGCAGCAACGATTCTGGAACAGTGAGAGCAACACGGAAAACCTCTGCTGCCTCCAAGAGGTGAGGGAAAATAACCCAAACTATATCAGTACTTACCAAAACCCACCAAAAACTGTGGTAGAACACAGAGGCTAAAATAACACATACATAAAAAGGATGATCAAGATCCTGCATGGTCTTTCCCAGACAGCAGTGAAGGGAAGCTAAAGGTCTATAATCAGCAAACTCTTCAAATACCCACTGTAGTCAAATGATAGCAAGTTTTTGGCATAAATCCTGGGAAGATCTATTCACCCACCAGCTTATCAAGAAGTATTCCCCCAGCAGAGTCACTTATCTTCCTGTACAAAAGCTGTATTTGGCAGACTGTGTTTCTCATTTGCATTAACTTGTATCCACACTAAATTAAGGTATTCTTAATTAAACAGTCTGAAGCAAAAAAAGCCCTGAGAATCTATATTATCTCAAGATCAATTCATGACACTTTAAGGTGTTATTGCTGTATAGCTTAAAAAAAAACTAAGTAAAACATGATGGCACAGAGAACAAAAAAAGCTTAATGACCTACTCTGAGTGAAAGCTGCCTTCTTGTTTAGACTGTTCAGTAATCTCAAGGCCTTTTTTTTTTTTTTTAACTTGGCAAAGCAGGCACAAAAATTGCACTACAAGAGATTGCATACTGCATAACAAGTCAGTACAAGTCTCAAAGCCACTCAGCAGCCACAGGCTAGAGATTTTCGATGTCACAGAATCAGTTGTGCATCTCACATGAATGCCAAGAAAATCTAGGCTCCATGCTATGCATAGGAACACTTGGAATTTCTCCTGCACATGAACAGTAATCAAACAAAGAAAATGGATCCAATGACATTCCAAATGCAGAAAAATCTACATTAAGAGCAAGATTTAGATGGTTACCATCACTACTTTACCCTCTAGTAACACATTAACCATTGCTAGTTCTGAAAATTACATGACCTTTTGAGTTTCCAGATATGGAAAATTGAGCGACTCCAAACCTCAGGGAAACTCCAAGTTACACTCAGCACATGATGCAGTTGGAAAACCAAGCAAGACTCTTGCCTTGTATTATTACTGGGCAGCCAGAAACCTTCAGCAGCAGTTCAGCTCCTGGGTCTGCCCAGTAGGGCACATTAACTTAGATGACAGAAGATAATAAAAATATTTGCTATAAATAGCAAGTTGTAGCTTGATTGTAAGGTGCTGGTCACAATTTCCATATCTATCAAACTCTTTTAGTTTTCAATTACACCAAGATGATTCCTTATGGAATCAAAGCAGCTTTTAAGAACTGAAGACAAACTGCTTAGATTTGCTCCTCACTGTGTTCCTGTTGCTTCCCCAGTCACATACGTGTAAAAATGAATGCACTACCACTGCTTCTTTCCTATGCTGTGACTTTTCCATAGCAAGACACAACCAAAAGGCTCTAATTAATCTATTCAAGTTTAGCTAATCCTTTCACTGGATTTTCCTGACAGCTTCTACCCATTGAATCTGTGTGTAGAGAACAAGTTCTTTTCATTAGTATATAAAAGGAGGGATGGTATTGGTTTACTGGTCAAAGGATAATTCTTCCAGAACAAGCTTGGTCTTTTGTGTCTTACATGGACTGAGGAAAACTGCTTTATGCCACCAACAGAATGCAGTTTTGTTTGTTTGTTGTTTTTTAGTTTGAAGAAAAAAAAGTACACATTCCTACTCGTGGTTTGTTACAGTCAGCTCAGAAATGAATAGCCTAAGTCATGTTCAAAATGTGTCGTGGTTAGAAGCCTGCCTTCTGCACTGGGCACATTCCACTCCTTTCTCACCAGCCCCAGAGACCTTGGTTACAAAGCAATTTCAGCATGTTTCATTCCCACCTCCCAGCTGCCACTCACAACAGTATTGGACAAAATATTTGTAAAAACTACCAGGAAGATCAATGCTGGAGATAACAGTAACTTGGGACTTTGCAAAACTATGAAGTGAAAAAGAAGTGATTTACCGCTGCATACACACAGCTGCAGGAAAACTGAACAGCTAATTAATTGTGTGCACATAGGGAGGGGTTTAAGGGAGCACCCAAACCCCTACACAAGAGTACTCCAATAATATATTGCTATTAAAACATATAGGGGTTTAAGAGTAATTTAACACTCTTCCCATAAGCAAGATTACAGAGAGAAGCCAATCATTTCCAAACCTTGACACTTACAGATTACCAATCAAGAGAAGGTGAGGCTTCGCACAGAACACTGTAGGTGACTCAGTGAGAGTTCTAACATGACCACAGTTGCTTACAAATGAATTCTCAGTTCAGGTATCAGACAGTTGGATAAGAAAAAGAAAGGGAAAAACAGCTTGAAAATTTTCTTTATTCTGACATCCTCCTTATGTATAATTTCATCACAAATCCAGAATTTCCTGTTTGATCACTCCTCTCATTTCTAGAGGAGCAATGCTGTTTGTACTAAGAGACTGCCTTCTTTTCTTGAAAGCTCTGTTCTGAAAGCAGGAGGTCAAGAAAAAACCAAAAACCTGATTGTGGACAGCCACTGATTTTAAATGCTGGTGTCACCTGTAATGCATGAAGACCCCCTCAGAGACCTAAATGATGAAGCTTCGGTGAGGTTTAACTTGCACACAAGAACTTCATAAAGAGATGTTGTCCTGAAGGGAACCAGAGAGTTATTTGACACCAGAACATGGTCACCTGCCTCACCAGGTAAGGATGGTTCCCTCTAGTTGGAAAGAGATGCACAAAAATAATTGAAATAAATTCTGCCCAAGTAAAGATGGGCAGAATTTTAAAACAAATCGAAAACTGCAACAGACACTGATGACAAGAGCTTAACTGAACTGTAGTAAAGTATGAGTAAAGGCTAGAAAAAAAAGTTAATATACACTCATGTCACCTCTCACAGTTATCCTGCTGCTACACAAGTTCCTTTAATGCTACTAACATCACCCTCTGCATTCAAATACAGCAGCTCACCAATTGTCAGCATAAGTTCAGCATCAGAAAAAAAAAGGATCATAAATACTGGATAATTCTATCAATTATAAAGACTGACTCTGTTAGAAATTCACTCTGATTAAAATCAGCAAATTCAACATACAGCAAAGCATCAGTTAGAAATGCCTTTGCTCTAGGAGGATGGCTCAAGTAATCTTCCTGCTGTAACCATGCAAAAGCCACAAACTCAATTATTCAAACCTCTATTTATAATGCAAATAAATTCAGGCTTTCAGTCCCAAGCAGACAAAGATTAAGCTTTATTTTGGTGGTGGTCCTGAAGAGTATTGTCATATTCATTAGCTTGCCAAGATCTGTGTAGCAAAACACCTGTGCAGTTTTCTAGCTAAGGATTTACTACTCATCCAAGTCAAAGACTTCACCATTTATCTTCAGCAAGTTGATTTTCCCTTCAACTGCCTGGACAGAAATATAACCAACAGACAAAAGGTTTTGTGGGGATTTGACAAGCAGAGTTAAAGCAGCTATTGTGAGTTCTAATTATGATTTCACATCCATGCTCTTTAGGCTTAAGCAGGAGTACAAATTTGCAGATAACAATTTATTGCTCATATATTTGTGTGAAGTCAGCTATGGCAGCAAAGCCAGGTCTCTAATCCAAATGGCCATCCTTTCCTCACTAAAGGGGTGTATTTATGAGCAGTAACACTGCTGAAGCACAATGTGAATTAAAAGCCTATTACATGCCCTTCTAAGGAATTGTCTCCCCCAACCTACCCAAATGTGAAAAGAATAAATATCATGGTCTAAAATGTAAGAGTAAAAATATGTTTGCAGAAGTTCTTAACCATTTTTTTTTAAATTTAGGGGAACTTCTGACATGTAATTTCATCTGTTGCACCTCGAGGCACTATCTTTCTTTGAAATGTGTACAGTATAAGACCTGTTCAGACTGGCAGAGGAAGCCCTTAGTCGTAGTAGTTATGGTCCTGTTTTCAGTGAATGAGAACACAAGAGGCAGGTTAAAAACCATTCTCAAGCATCTGATGGATAAACAACCCTTCTTTTTCCTCTGAAGGGGTAGCACTATGTGCTTCTTATTTAGATACATGAGTGGTCTGATTAAATTGAAAGTTTAGGAATTAATAAATTCTCTTAGAATACAGTTACTACAAATTGATTGGAATTAAAGGTGCATTTAAAACCCCCTAAAATTATAGGCAAGAAAACCTTGGCATAACTACCTTCAGAATATGCAAAAATTGAAACGAGGTTGTCTGCGTTAAAAATATTTTGTGCCACAAGAAATGGATGTGAACTCTTATCTAAATGGGACTGAGCTTTTCTGCTTGTACTAAACAACATGGAATTTATTGCTTTAAACCGAACAAATTATGGATCTTTAACATACAGTTTTTCACAAATCTTCTAGTTAAAATAACGGCAATACTTGCAGCAACAGATCTTCCCACAGACCAGTCAACTACAGGCAACTTTTCGAATCAAAGACTGTTTACTGATTGAACACCCCAAAACTTGAACAACTTTGATTAATCCCCAAACTGCAATTATCGACTCATTAAGAATGGGAGGAACATGACAATTTCTCTGTATCAGACTCCTGAACCAGAAGACAAAGTAGAAGAGCCCAGCTGGGCATCTAACTCTTCCAAAATCCCAGACTTTACTCCCTTTTCTCAATGCTTGGGTTTAAGAGGGTTAAGGTTGACAACTCTTCAGGACACGAAAAACATTAAGCAGAAACTTTAAATGCGGAGTTTAAGGAACAGAGTTAGCCCTTGTAGCTCACAGTAATTCTCCCTTACTCTCTACACAGCCTTCCATCTTCAAAAATGGTTGTTGCCCCTCTGCTTTAAGGGGCACTGCCAGCCTTGCACTCAAGTGAGGAAAAGGACATGGACAGTTCCCACCACTTCTGAAAACCCTTTGGTTTCTGCAGTCTATTAGTCTTACAACACAGAGAATGGGCTTCAATGCAGTATTTTTTATTGGGTGAAACACACAGAAAAGTAAAATAATCAGATCAAGCTCTGCTGCCCTTCTCATAAGCATGTCAAAGCTACAACTGAAGAGACCTGAGAAGCCAAGTACTTCTGCCCTAATGAACACGAATTTCCAAACAGCTCCACATCAGGCTGTATTAATTGGCAAAAATTTCCTTTAACAGCAAGCTAGAAGTTCTATCTTTATGCTGCCATCCAGAGGCAGCATCTTACAAAGCATCTATGTTTAGATTTGGCAAGTACACCTCCTGGTAAACAGTGCAAGCTAAGAGCACTAAACCAGAATGTAAACTACCAGTGGCCTTCCCAATCTCCACATTAATGAACTGACAGGTGCCAAACACCACATTCATTCCCTTCTTCAGCAAGCACTGCAGCTGCAGGAACCTCTAGATATCCAGCATATCTAGGGAAAGTTCCTAAACAAAGTAACTCTGGCTGGCTTTGCAGTTTGGGAAGGGATAAATTTCATACCACCTCTGTAGGCAGTCTACACCTCGTTACTGCTCATTTCAGTTCTAAATGCTGAACTCTGAAAGCAAGCCATCTTCTAACTTTTATACACGAGTATAAAAATTAAGTGAAGTTTTATAAGTCCACCCCTAAACAAGTACTCAGCAAATTAGAGGAATGGGTAGTTTCAAGCATGCCTCCAGCTTTTCCTGCACCTTTACATCTCTCTGCAAATTACACCATCCCTGAGACACCCTCATAGAGCATCTGGCAGTCAGTCAGTCAGTGGCAGGGTACAGTAAGCCACTTGACTTTTCAGGAAGTCTCAGTTTTACTTTTATTTTACACACAAGTCTCTAATCACCGGCCTCTTGGGGCTTCCTGATTTTTTCCAGCTGCAAATAAGAAGTGCCATATGGTACTCATTACAGGTTAAGATTTACTGCTCATTTAGGACCTTTCCCATGTGACAGGTGTTAGATGTTGCCACTTTCTATAACCATGTCCAAATGTAACACAAATCTAGACCAGTCAGTCAGGTTTCTAAGTCTCAGATATGCTTGCAAGCCAAGTATTATGCACTCATAACACCAGTCATTCTGCACTCTGTTTTAACTCCTTTCCCAGTTAAAGAAATAGAATAAAGACACTAATTGCATGGAAAATATCCTGTTCCTCACTCTCATCCATATAACATGCAGTAGAAGAAGCTTCAGTTCCAGAGTCCTGTTAATAGAGGTCAGACATTTGTCACTGACAACTGTACTTTAAAGTGTCAAGAGCATGAAGCAGACCACACAAGAACAGAAACCCACTTCTTCCTTGGGGAAAAGAGAGGCAAAATAGAACAGCATTTCAGAAGAATCCAAACCATTCTGATCTATTTTGAAACTACTGAGAGCACTAAATTAATACCAAAGATTAAGCAAGTATACATGCTAAAAAGAATAGAGGCTGTGCAGAGTGATATTGCATTGAGATGTTATCTGAAGAAGTCCACACCCTCTTAACTGCCAGAACAAGACCTAACTCACTTTAAGGCTTGGTGGGTGTCTGGGGGATTTTTTATTATTTTTTGTGGTGGAGATTATCAGCTCTATTCTCCTTCAGTTCTTGGACCAAATATCATAGCTCCAAGGTTCTTCTAGTTTGAGCTGTTTTATCATTTGTTTATGCCCGTGGCAGCAGCACACTGTGTGTGCACTTTAACACCTAAAGAGAGCACTACAGGCAGCACTTTCTCTGTATTGCTCAATGCTAACAAGGAGCTGCTCTCCAGCCTCAGGGAATCAAAGCTGAAAAAGTAAGAGCCACTGAAGAGGGTCAACTTAAACAAGGAAGCAAGGGAGACCAAACAATTCTTCTAACCCTGTAAGTCAGAGGCACTCGTGAAAGAATGGAATGTCTGATGAGGAGGGAGGCCCTTTTATCCACATGGGCTCAGAAATCCCTAAAGATGATAAAAGCTGAATATTTAGTGAGAGGTCTCAGATGGCTGTTCAGGAACTCCCATGTTGAACTGCAGCAGATACAGAGCACCCTCGGTGTCAGCCTCTCAAGTTCATTTACTCAAGCCCTGGTTATATGCTGCAGCAATAGCTCAGGGCTCCTTAGAGCACCTGCCAGTTCAAATGAGGCACTTCTGTGCAAAATGCACCTTCCTGTCCAAGAGTGACCCTGCAGTGAATGGAGAATCACAGCAGTAATATCCCAGACTATCTCATAGGAGAAAAAAAAAAAAAAAAAAAAAAAAAGGGTGCCTGAATGTATTCTAGCGCCTTTAAAATGCTCTGAGACAGCCCCAGGGTAGTGCTAATAGAACATTCTATCTAGCACAGGCAGATCTTGGAATTCAATACTCAACTTTGATTAGAAGAGGAAGATTCCACTCCCTTACACCAGAGAAATTACATCTAGAGGCTATAAATTGCATTATCCTAAGAATCATTACATTTGGATTGCACTGATCATCACTAAACAGAAAGCCAGTCTCAGGAATTAAGTCACACTTCTCAACCCATGCAAGGAAGTAGCTGAAAGGGCCATAGATCAGATCTTTAAGCCAACAAAATTTTTAAAGTATTAACATTATCAGTTACAGGACAGGCAAAAGAAATCTGATCAGTGCTAGAGAAAGGGGGTGCAGAGGGACAGGGAAGACACTTTATATTTCCTTACAACATCACACTAAAACACTGTCAGTTTAAAAGAGGAGGCAAGGAGAGAGCAGATGTGGTTCCAACACCCAAGCACAATAATTAGAGTGAGGAGATCCATTCATAAGAAATAGCCCTCAAGTATTATTAAAACTTGAGATGCAGTTCAGTCTGAAGCTTGGCAGGAGTAAGAAACAGCCCCTGGCATTTGTACATATTCCAAAACAAAGTCACTTTCTCTGAGGGAAAGTATTCCCTCAGGCACCCCATTTTAGGGAGTTTACCAACTTCCACGAGTGCTATTTGGAGCTGAATATATGCCAAGAAAATAACCTGCTCCAGGTTTCTGACATATGCTCTGCATCCTGCAGTAATCAGTAAATTAACTGCAAATACTGAATTAGGAGTTTTCCCACCAAGTTTTAACATTATTCCTACGGCAAGCAAGGTTTGGAAGAGAAGATGGTGTTTCAATGTCCTTTTTGACTGCAACGATTTGACCAACAAACAGAAATTCCAAGTACTTCTATTTCCATTACTATTTCTATAACAGGCTGTGCTCTTCCTCCACAATTACTTCTGCAGCACATCAGCAATCTGAGGTTCTTTAAAGAGGCCTGGTTAACTTTTCTGATTTTTGGGTACAGTATGCCAATGTCCTGAAAATACACATTTCCTGAGCATGACTAGACCTGTCAACAAGCATTTTTTCATTCATGCATAAAGAAGTTTTCTAGGTTCACTTAGGATACAAAAATTCATACATTAGACAGGGATGTTTTAACACTTTGTTACTACCCCTGCTTTAAGAGTTTGAAAGATTCTAGAACAGAAAAGTGACTTTCTGCTGACACAGGAGTGTCATCTATTCTATTGCCAAGAAGAGACCAACCCCCACCTGAGCACAGTCACCTTTCAGGAAGTTGTAAAAAGCGATAAGGTCACCTGAATCTCCTTTTCTCCAGACTAACTTCTCATCCTCTCTAGATTTTCTCTTTATTATTTTAAATAGTTTTGAATTCTTAAGTCATTAAATAAGTAATGGTTTTGCAGAAATCTCAAGTATTTCCCTCATGTCTGATGACACAGTAAATCGATAAAAAGAGATGGCAAAGTCAAATAAAAAATTCTCATTTCTCTGTGCAATGCAGAAGCTTCCTTTTCCTTCTGAATTGCTTTGCCCTTTAAGGTTGAATATACAAGAGAAGTGTTCTAACTAATTCAGAATAAGTATTTTCTATTATTAAGCCAATTCCCTTTGTCTGAATGACAGCTAGAAATTACCTTTCAGAAACAATGGCTTCTGCTATCTTTCTGTGTGACAGGTTGGTTCTAAGTTGACTCAAAAAACCCCACTGCCTCGTAAAGAGGATTATTTTAAAAAGATTTTAAAACTGAGTTCATAAGCTCCTTCACCCAAACATTGTTTTCAGTGGCATTTCTTGTCAGGACATCACAATTTCTGGGAGCTGCAGGCTTGTCTAGCCTTGCCTGCAAGCCACGTTAGTTTTCATTGCTTTAAGTAAAGCGATTTAATTGTGGGTTTTCATAATTGCTACTTTAATTCAAGGTGTAGAAAGAACGCAGCTCATGGTACAGGGTGGTCATTTTCTTCCTTTCTATCAGATTCCTGGGGGATTTAAGGGCATAAAGAGAAAGGTTTCCTTTTGAAGAATTGATGCTGTATTTAACACAGACTACTGCTAAATAGAAATACATTTATGACTCAAGAAATAAAGACTTTGCTGAGGAAGGAAGACAAGCCTTCATTGCTAACATGGTGAATTACAAAAAATTAGCCATAACTGTGGAATTAATGGTTGCCTAAGCTTGACAGCTTTATATAGTTAATAACTAATGCTTGTTATATCTTCACACAGAATGCAGGAGTTGGAGTGGATAGGAACCAGAATAGATAGAAATAAAACTAACTATTCTGAATATACTGTAGACTTTGGGCATTTGCAGAGTACTGAAGAAATATAGGCAAGTCCAGTATATATAATCACTCCTTATTTCCCTAACTACTTTTAAGTAGTCTTGGTTTCCAATTCATAAGTTTTGGATCACGCTACTGATACTATAATACAAATTAAGTTACTACTCTATG
Source organism: Brachypodius melanocephalos (assembly GCA_013398615.1). Classification (NCBI taxonomy): domain Eukaryota; kingdom Metazoa; phylum Chordata; class Aves; order Passeriformes; family Pycnonotidae; genus Brachypodius; species Brachypodius melanocephalos. The sequence continues at coordinate 4,685,565 of VZSR01002045.1, forward strand.
CAAATTAAGACTCAGTCATATCTTTCTGGATTAAGAGAGAAAAGGAAAAAACTCCTACTATAAGAAAAGCATGAGGGAGTTGATAATGGGAAAAAAAGACTGCCAGCCTACAGCACTGCAGACAAGCAAAAAACCACAGAACCCATTGGTAACTGATTATTCCAAACATCAAGCTAAGGACTTGAAACACCATTCAAAACTCAGCCCTATTACAAGGGCTCAGTACAATTTCTCTCAGGACAAATGTTGTAGGTTACTTCACTTTAGCACTACAGTTGCCAGGTAAAGCCAAATTTTATACTTTGCATAAATAAAATTCTATATTTTTGTCTAGCCCAGTAACCATTAAAAAAAGACAGTCACACTGAAAAATAGGCTAGAAAAGAACATCTGTATAGTTCTGTTTCATTAGTTCAGGCAGGGAAGTGAATAAGCCCTGGCTTATCTTCAGGAAAGAGGGAGAAAAGCAGGATTTCAGCAGAGCTGCAGCAGCAAAGCTTATCCAGTACACATTGGAGTCATATTAGACTAGACTAGGACAGTTCTGCAAGTCTAGCTATACCTCAACAAAAGGAATCATTCTGTAGATAATAAACTAGAACCAAAAGTCAAACAGCAAAGTGTGTTGCACACAGATGCCTTTTACAGTGCTAGGAGAGAGACTGAAATTCAACTCTAACATTTTAATTCTCTGTAGAGATTAGGTAAAAGAAACAAAATACAGATGAGAGACTAAACTACTTCCCTTGTCCTCCAAAGGGAGGGGCAAAGAAATCCAGCAATAGAGCTGCAATAACCAAGAACCTTCAAGTAAGCTCAAATCCATAGCTTTAAAGCTCCTTTCTTTCCAACTCCTAACACATACTCCTCAAGTTAAAAAATCCCAAACCAAAACCTCTAAACATTGTTTATATTGCCACTACATTTTCTCTTCCATTATAAGAGAATAATACACATAGAAACACACACTTCATAAGACACTCTCACAAGAGTGGAATACAAAATTAAAATTCTGAACACTATGTGCTGAAACCCAAAGAGAATTTCTTGACAAGTTGAAACTAAATTTAAGAAAAAAATTAATCTGATACCTTCCAATCTGCAATTTAACTTAATGAATTATGGTTAACTTTTGATTACTGGATATGAAAATTGTCTTAACACAAAGTACACCTAGGAGCACAACTGTACTTGCATGTAATTTTAGACTTTTAGGATAATTCAGGCTGGAAGGAGCCTTGGGGTTATTTAGTCCAGTCTCTCTACTCCAAACACGGAAAAAGAGACACAGGGTATCATAATTAGGAATCACACAATATCAGTTTTTTTGAAGCAGACTAAAGATATGTCTACTGATACATTAGTTTCAGCATCATGTCTTCTGGAGGAAGAGAGAGTAAAGGATTAACAGGCTTAAGCTACAATGTAAAACTTGTAATACAGCTTTGCAATTATCTAATTGCCCTTCATTCATCTCTCTTAAAATGAAGATCACATCCTGCAGCCTTTGCTTCTTGCAGCTCCTCACAACAAGTTGTCCAAGAAAGACTTAAGACCCGCAAGAAAGACTCAGTCAATTGCAAAGCAATTTCTTAAAAATAAGCAATAGATTTCTTTTTATAATCAGGGCCCTTTTCTCTATGTCTCAGCTAGGTTTATTCTGATGACAATTTCACATTACACTGAAGCTTTTCCTCCCCACACTTAGCAATTCTATACCCACATGCTCAGCACATTGCCTTTTTTTCAGACACTGCACTGTACCAATGATATTTAATAAGGTTTAATTGCATTGCAAACGTTTCACAGGAGGCTAAAGAATGCTGCTTAGCAATCCTTAAAACTGCAACAGCACTCTATCTTTTGACCAAGTTTTATTTCAGGTACTCTTGAGAATAGATGGTTTACAGCATTAAAAGGCTGCAGTCAACACCAGATTGCCCAACACTGCATTGAGCAGGAGCTTCAAAGCACCCCAGTGGTTTTTAATGTTACTGAGTCCACACAGCCTTATGAGGCAGACCAGCAAGAAGTGTTTTAATTCAAAGTAATTTTGTCTGATATTATCACCATTGGCAGAGGCTGCTTCCCGTTTAGAACACTTGTGCAATACAATTCCTAGAACATATATATGAATATTGCCTTGGTATCTGGTTCTGGGGTGATCAGTGGAGAGTTTGCACAATTGGAAAAGAAGCTTTTAATCTCAGTGAACAAAAGGTAAAAATGCACAATGCATCTTCACTGTATGCACAAAACACATTCCTCCCTGTACTTTGCCCCAGACTGAAAATATGCACATTAGATTTGCTGGGATGCCCTAAATGATTTCGGTAGTTTTGTAATATAGAAAAGTTTGCACATATTCTAGTAAACCCAACAACAGCTAATTGGATTACAGTAAGCATCACTGCTTGTTCATAGTAGAAAAAAAATCACTACATAAATTAACATTTGCTGTTAAATTATTTAACTAACTTTGTCCTACAAAAATTTCCCTTTCTACTTCAAGAAAGGTAACCAATAATTGCTTCCAGTGTGTAGATTATTAATTCATGACCAGGAAAATAAAAGCCTAGGAAGTTCCACTGAAATATCACTCTATTTCCATCATGTGGAAAAACTGGAAAAAATACACAATGATTTCGTAACAGATTCTGTTATAGTCTAAATTGCTCTTAAATTCTGCTTCATTCAGGATTCCTTGAATTTGTTAGTATTTTAGTACATGCTAGAACACAACCTGAGATATAACTTTTACTATATATCTTCAACTAAAAGCCATGAAAGATCAAAATCAAAACCCATGACAAATGACAAGTTGCAAGCAGGAGGCCTTGAGCCTTCATGTTATGAAACCAAATCTTGTGCATGACTAATCAAGACACATCTACAGAATTTCAGGATGAAATACCTTCTGAATCCTGAGAGCCAGCATCCACTTCTTTCTGCTTTTATAGACTTAGCTTTTGTAACTAGAAACAGCCACTGCCAGTTATGAAACAGAAAATAATTACAGCCACTATCACTGCCATAATAAAATAGTCAGGACAAACAAGAGAAACACAGATGAACATCAAATTAACCATATTAATCATGTACATGGTACCATGTATTTACATATATGGTACCTCTGAGGGGAAAAAAGAAATCTCAGCTAAACTTGGAGAACTTTCACAAATAATAAATTACTTCCTTAAACGCAAATTATATCCATCTTGCCTTCTCATACTTGAAGAACTGTTTTCAACCCTATACTTTTAGTCAAACTGGAATTATAATGGAAGGCAAATACTACTCTTTTTTTTTTTTTAACTGACTCTTGGGCTAAGTCTATCTACACTAGAAAAATCTAGGTCTCAGCTATGAGGGAAATTTTTCCAACATAAACCAATAGTCAGTCACTAACTTCTAGTGAGTTTCATAGACAGCACAACTGAAGAATCTAGTCCATCTAGGTTCTTTAGTAAAACAGATTTCCCAGTCACAGCTTGTAATCACTTTTCTATAACACACTGCAAGTGTAAACCTGACAGGAGAGGAAAAAAATTCTGCTTATAAAAGATTGGCTTATATACATGTATGTAGATTTACATTAAAACTAGCAAGGCACTTAAGCAATAATGGAAATTGTCCATTGGAATAAACCCTCATAACCTCTGCTGAAAGCATACAAATAAGCCCTTTTAAAGTATTCTAACTTCATTAATTGATGAAACTATCTTCCATTTCATTCATTCTCCCATTCTAAAGTAAAGACCACTTTCAAACTCCCAGCTGCTTTTACACTGTCCCTCAGTAGTTACACGCTTCCCTCTCCATCAGCAATGAGTCTGCACCAGAGTGCACAGCATGATCAGATACTACTGATAAAGTTTAGACTATGGGCTGCAAAAACCCAGGAATAAAACCTGAACAATGAAATCCACCCCTGCTTGAGCATGAAACGTTGATTTGGATTTCTTTACTAAGTCACAGGGATTTCTCTGTGATGGGCACACTGGCAGATGATTCTCAACTGTATTCTGTCATTTCATAACTGATCACATTACAACAATCTAGAGCAAAGAAGACAAATTTTTTAAATTGGAAATGTGAATTATGATGTTGAATAACAATTTTAGGTATTATTTAAATAAGGGCACCAGAATGACTTGAAGTCATTTGACCAAATTTGCCCTTTTTGGGGGGACAATTCTGCCACAGGGTCCCAAACCAAAATTCACAGAAGAGACTGTGTGCATCAGACATACTGCTACATTTAGTCAACCCTTTCTGACAATGGGCAGAATAAATTGCTGATCTCCATTAATATGGATGAGCAGCATTTAGTGTTAACACAGGAAATTCAAAAACAGCAGAACACCAAAGTACTGAGAAACCATTAGAACAAACCATACTACAAAAGACCAGTAGGATTTCTGTAGATTGGAGCAGATGCATCTCTCTCTTTCCCCCACCCCACTTAGCCTTTGGCTCTTCAGTTAATCTTATCTCACTACAAATCCTAAAAGAGAGGCTGCAGCACAAGGTGGTGTTAAGAACCAGAAATTCTACCACTGGTTTTGCTCCTTTCCTCATTTCTCCCAAGGTAGGGGATTGCCTATAGGGTCACCACAAACCCCTTCCCACACCCCACAGATCCACAGTAATGGCACACACAGAACTCTGCTTGGACACTTTCCTGAAAAGGAGAAAAGGGCCACATTTGTGCACACAAATCTCCCCATCTTCAACCTCTACCTGCTAAAACAGTGAATTCCTGTAGGTGGGACTGCCTGGGTCCTTTTTGGGGTGAGGCCTCACTGGACAGAGCATCAGAAGCAGGGTTACAGACACTGTGGAGCCGAGCAGCTCCGTATCAGCCAGCACTGCTGGCACACCAGTATCACTTACACTTGGGTTCCCACCTGGGCACAGTGAGGAGGGGTGGAAGAGGAAGGAAGTATATTATGGCTGGTCTTTGCTTTTTCAGAGGGCAGATGAAAGGTCTACAAAGTTTCACTGTAAAGGAATGCACTTCAAAGGAGAGTTCAAGACAAATAAGATTTTGTCAGCACTAACTACAGAATTGAAGGGGGGAGTAGCAGAATTATACTCTGTACCTATTGCCATAACATATTATGACTTTTCAACTAGAAAGAAGTCCTAAACAACAGAAACCTGGATTTTTTTTCCTTTCCAAGTCAACTTTTAAAAAGTTTTAAAAGATACAGGGATAGTAAAATCTGAAGTTAATGCAGCTTCAAGTGGGAGCCTTTTTAGATAATTTCACCGCTTGTTAACAGCTAGAGGTCTTGGTCAAATAGCTTCAAACCTGAAGCTAGCGATTACCTCTCCCACCTCTCAGTTCCAAGGCCCTACCACTCCAGGGAAGCCAGGACAGCATCCATCCCTTTTCCAAAGACAAGAGACCCAAAGTCTCCTCCAGGCCGCCTGCCGTGCGCTCCCTACTACACTGCACACATTTCCCACCTCCGCTAGCGCTTCCACTTAAGTTTTAAGAAAGCAGAAACACAACCCTCGAGAAAACCAGTGCGAGGCACAGTCCTCCGACATACGATGCCCACATGGCTCCATCTCCCTGCCACATCCAGGTGTTACTCACGGCTGCAGGTGATGGCTCAGCGGCAAGAGCTCAGACACCTCTTCACGGAGTTCTTTGTGGGGGGGAAAGGCAGAGGGGGAAATCTTTCCTCCTTTGTCCTGGAGGAACAGCGGGTTCAGAGCCCACACTAAGCTCACCCGGGCTTCCCCCGCCTCGCACTCCCTCCCTCCCCGGAGCCGCCAGCGAACGCAGACGTGCGGGCGGCCCACGGGGAGCGTCCGGTCCGACGGGGCAGCACCGCGGGGCTCTACCCAGGACGGGCGGCCCGGCAATCCCAGCACCAGCCAGACCCTCCCGCGGCCCAGCCTCGCCACCGACCCCCGCCCGCCCAAAGAGCCGCCAGGCTCCTGTCAGGGGGATCCCACCTTCAGCCACCCCGATCCCAAAGGGGCTCCAAAGCTCCCCGCAAGGCTCCACACCGCGGCCGCGCCCGGCAGGGACGGCAGCACCCGAGGAGAGCAAGGAGGGCGCCCCGCACTTACCGCCGCCGCCGCCTCCTGCGGCCCCCAGCACCCCAGCAGCAGAAGTACCAGGCAGCCGGCGGCCAGGCTGCAGCTCCGGCGCCGCGGCTCCATCGTGGCCGCTCAGGAGCTCCGGGGCCGGCCCTGCGGCGCGGGCATAGCCCGGCGGGGCAGCGCGGCTCCCTGCAGGCTGCTCGCCCCGGCCGCCCCGACGCCACCGCCCGCCCCTCTGCCGCACTCGCCCGCTTCTCCCGGCTCAAGTCCTCCCGGGACTACAGTATTCCTCCGCTCCGGGGGCGGGCGGTGTGGGGCACGCTACTACTGCTACCGCCCCTTTCCCAAGGAGACCACGATCCCCCCACCCTGCCCTCGGGCGCCGCGGTTTTGTCGGCTCCAAGAGCGGGCGCCGCCTCTCCCCGCCCCACACCTCCACCGGGCGGGCGGCTGGACCCCGGACTATTTTCTGCAGCGGAAGTCGCCGGAGTGGGTGGGTGGAAGAGGAGTTGCTGCCAGTGCCGGGTCGCCCCTCAGGAGGGGCGGGCGGCGGGCGCGGGGCTCGCCCGGCTCAGTCTCGGCCCACCCGGCCCCGCTCAGGTGCGACGCCCCGGCGGGGACCGTGCAAACTTCCTGCCTGGGCACGCCGTGAGGGGCTGAGGGAAGCAGCAGTGACTGAGCGGCAGCAGTTCCATCCCGGCCGCTCTCCCGGGGCTCGGCGCCCTCAGCCCCGGGGCAAGGAGCCCACGAAGAGGTCGCGCCGCGCCCTGCCCGCCCCGACTCCCGGCGGGCCCTCCTCTTCCTCCGGCGGGCTGCGCTGTGGCGGTGCCCGCGGGCTGCGGGGCCATGGGGCGCACAGGGTGAGTGCCGAGCGCGGCCGCCCCCTCCCCTGCTGCCCCCCGCCCCGCCGTCACTCTGTCCCTTTGCCTCCCTTTGCAGGGCGCTGCTGCTGCTGCTCCTCTGGCTGGGCGCGGAGATGGCGAGAGCGGTAAGTGTCTGCAGGTCCCGGCCGCAACAGTGCTCGCTGGAGGTGAACGTGCCCGCTCAAACCTGTCGGGGTTTGGGCATCCTTCGGCCAGAAATAAGATGCATCCTCGCCCCCCTCTAAAAGATGCGCGGATTTATTTTCTCTTTTTAAAATTGCCATACACCTCTACTCCGGAGTTCCTTTGTGCCTTTCATCTGCTCTACTTTGACTAGCTTCTGACAAGTACACTGGGTGATAATTCTGAAAAGTACACTTTTTGGAAGACCATCTGTGTGCAGTGTAACAGCTCTTAGTGTCTGACAGCGTGATCAGTGTCTCTCTTTGCAACCGACTGCCTTTAGTTCTTTTTTAGCATCCTCTCAAACCTTGCTTTAAAACCGTCCTAAGTCCTCTCTAGGTCCTTGTTCACAAGGGATGCGATCCAGAACACCTCATAACCAAAAGAGATGTGAGAAATTAAAGGATTAAGCTTTTAAGTGTTGTGTCGAGGTTCACGACTATGGATTACTAAACGTGTTTTAAATTCCAAGTTGGTGTACAGAAACAATGACTTTATGATCTATCTGACAACTTTATGACATACACGTGGATTTTCTCTTGCTGTTCCTAATTAATGTTTAAACAGAGTAGTAGAGGACGGTGGATTTTTTAAGATGTTCATAATTTTCTTCTTCTTTGGTGTTGCAATAGATTTTCTGGAAGTGGAATCTGCAATTGTTAGCCCACTTAACTTGTGAATAAATCTGTAGCCTAAATTAAGTGTCCAACTGATGTACAGTCAGCAGTTCAAAAAACACCTCTTTGTTATATTGTAATGTAAATTAAGATTGGACAATAATGTTTGTGGTGTGGATTTTATAGTGCAAATACAATATTGAATTAATGTTAATATAATATGTTTTAAGCATGTTTGTTTTGATTCAACTTCAGACAGATTTCTAAGCAAACCAGTTGAAACATGAGTTCTTGACTTGTCAGCCAATGTTTTTCTACTGTTTTTTCTACTCTTTTGATTAAAAATTTAGGGATCTCTGTGCAACTGAGAAGAAATCTTTTGAAAAGGCTTTAATAGCAGGGGAGTTTATGTTTTTTATAAATAGGAAAGGCTTGATTATGTTTTGCATTTTTCATAATCAATTGCACTAGTAGAATTTCATCAGCCTGATCAGGTGGTAGCTACAAGGTCTAATCTTCTCAAAGATTAAAAGATTAGAGACTTTTATTCAACAAAACCAAGAACTGTTCTACTGAGAGTTCTCACTGCAGTGGAATCTAGGTAGAAATGACTTTTATAGAGCAAGTACTTTAAAGGCAAATGTTGAAATCATTTTGAGACAAATGTGCTGCATTTTGCAACCATTTATATCAATTTAGGTGACATGGGAGTGAAATTATTACTGATTGATGCTAATGTAGCTAACAGCAGAATTTCGGTTGTTTGCTCCAGTTTTGCTGGAGAAAACATCTCTTAAGCAGATTCCTTTTAATTCTTCAGCATCTTTCACTGCCCATAAAGGGACTGTGAGCACTTACTGTCAGACATGTTCTGTTGGAACAAGTGAGCTTTCAGGTGCAGTTCAGTAAGATTTCTTCTGTGAGTAGACTTTATGTACTGCTGCAACTCTTTCAAATCTGGGTGGGTTTTTTGTTGTTTTGTGGTCTTTTTACTTGTTTATGACAGTGCTAATTTTCTAGCTCTTGCTAAGATGTGTTTTAGGGAAATTTTCATTTAAAGCTGAATATACTTTCCCATTTGAACAAATAATTGCTGATTTGCTGAATATTTTCTGTGTGCTGAAGACAATTGAGCAAGTGGCATTTTGTCTGGCACTCAGATCCTGTGTCAGGTTACGGCAGCTATGAATGAAGTAATGCATGTGTATCCTCAGGAGCTTTTGTGATATCATTATCCGTTTAAGGCTGTGGTGTGAGAGGCACTGTGTGACCTGAAGAAGCATTTTATTTCCTGTTTTTTAGACAGTCAATGGCACCAGCCAGTGTATTTGGAAGAGGAAACGAAATATACCAAGTCAAAGGAACTGTTCCATGGATCTGCTGCTTCTTTGGCTTCTTTGCCTCATTTTTTAACAGTTCTTGCTGGTCAGAGATGACTTTGCTGGCCTTCTGATGCTGCTCATACCCAAATAGATACAAAGCTGTAGACATCCCTCTGGTGTGTGCTTCTCTTCTTGTTGTTTCTGCAGAATTTTGATTAGCTTTGGTTGTGTCAACCTCTTGGGGCCACTAAACCAGCACCATCCAGTTTGCATAGTCTCTGCTCACTTGGTTACCTTAACACTGAGAGAATCAACTCTGTGAACCAAATTGGTCTGATTTGCTTCAGCTGTCAATAGCTACTGTATTCTGAGTTTGCCTGATTCACTCACTGCTCTATTTTCTCCTCTTTGGCTGGAATCTACTTCATACAGCCTCCAGCCCTTGTCTCAACGTGCTCACCAGCTCCTCTCCTTTGCCTTTCTGCCTCTCCTTTGTGCTTTAATAGCCAGGGAGGCTGCCAGCATCCGTGCTGTTAATCCTGCAGTGCTCTCCCTGATGCCTCACTCCCAGCAGCAGTAAGGACGTGTCAGTGCCTGTTTCCCAGGAATCTCACTTGCTCAAATCTCTTTAAGAGGTTTGCACCTAAAGCACGTTGCTTTCCCCGCTAGTGTAGGAACAAACGATTCCATGCTTGGCACAAGCATTTGGCAAGACCCCAGTGTGATGCATAGCACGGGGCAAATTTTATTGTCATCTAGGTGTTGTAGCTGGGCTAACTGGGAAGTAGCTGGAAAAGGCAATACATCAAAGTTTCTGGAAGATATGAAACTAATTTTCTTCAGTTCTGTGTTTTTGTCATTTTCCTATTTCCATTGTAGGAGGAAGGTTAGAAACAAGGTAGCAACAGCAACATTAACTGTTTCTTTAGCATTTTTTTCCTGCTGGTAGATAGATGCAAACCTGCAGCTTTCTAAAGCGTTTGTACAGACTAAGCCAAAAGCCATCTGCATAAATTAATTTCTAGCACTGTTTGAAGGGGTTGGTTTTGACCTAAAAATCCGAGGAGAGGAAAATGAAAGTGCAGTTAAGCAAGAAATGGACTTATGAATGCTCCTGTGCTTCTTCAAATCTCCACAAATTAAATGTCACCAACTCTATTTTTTTGCTAGCAGCATCACTTTAAAGCTCTAAATAGTGACAAGTCAGTGCTTTGTCTTTTCCCAGCTTTTATAAATTACTGCATGTACTTTACTTGCTCACATTGTATTAGAGGGTTTTCAAAACAATTTCTTACATTCCTTATCCATTTGTTTGAATCATTGAAGTGATGAAACTATTACTCTTAAAACTAACAGTCTGTTTAGAATTTGTAAGCTTGCAAGTTGTTTTTTTTTTAGAAATGCATATATAAATGCATATTATTACTGTAACGAAGTTAAATAGACTAAATGACACACTGAATAATGGCTTGACTTTCCCAAAGAGGATCAGGACCGTTTTAAAGTTGTAATAGTTCTCCTTACATGAACCTTTTGCTGTGAAGTATTGTGCAGATACCACTTGCTCTGTAAAATATATATTTTAAATGTTTTTTTTTAAAGCAACTTGGAATTATTGCTACTACTGTAGTGGAAACACATCAAAACAATAGGAAGGTGAATCATTGTATTGTACTTGGATGATTAAAGCTATCCACAAAGCAGGATGTAACTCAACTGGAAGAACATAGCCTGCAGGAGCAAAAAGCAAGCTCGGAAAATTAAGAATTTATAGTAGTCTTCAGACTTTTCCATAAAAGGAGCCTGTAGGCCTTCAGCTTCAGCCTTCATTGTGAAGTTTTAGACTATTACCAGAGTGTGTGTGAGGGGTTGAAAAGCTGGAACATTATCTGTAAGATCAGTGTATCTCTGGAAATGCCCTGTCCATGAAGTGCAGCGTGTGTGAAGCATGGATTTGGCTGGAAGGGGAGGTTGGCAGGTCCTGGATTGCACTGCACGGTGTATACAGCATTTTGCATAGAAAATGCTAAGCCTTTATTACCAGAAATGCTAGAAGTGTGCTGAGCCTTGGTCTCCTGGGATGACTGAGATGTTTTCTAGTAAGCCCTGGGTGGCAAAAGTAAGGTGCTTTGTTTCTGGGGTATTTTTGAAATGTGTATGCTTTTTGCTCTCCTAGGAAAATAGGTGTGACATGAACACATTGCTCACTATTTAACAAAAGTTTTCAATCTGTTTTCATCAGAAACACAGTTTTTAAACAGATGCCACTCCTTGTAAACTTTGCAAATATTTTTGTAAGGGAAGAGTAGTGTGGGATTGCATATAGAGCTAAAGGCAATCTTACATCTGATACATTGCGGCTGTGTTAATTACCGAAGAGTGGGAACAGCCGTGTCCTCACAGCTGTGGGAGGATAAAGAGCTGGCCGAGAGTTTATTTGGACTCAGCTAGCTGAGGTGTGAGGAGGAAGGGGTTGCAGGTTGGGCAAGGGATGGATGGCCGGCTGTGCCAGGGACAGAAAGGAGCGAGCCTGAACAGCAGAAGGAAGAAAGAAAGAAAGAGCTGGAGCTGCCTGTGAGAAGCTACATAGAAAAGGTATGAAAGACTTTTAGATAACAAGGTGCTGATGCTTGAAGCCCTCTGAAGTTTTACTGAAGCATTCTGAGTGTCGTGGCAGTCTCGGCAATGACAAAGTAGTGGATTTTTAACCTAATAATGTAGTTTCAGCTTAAACTGGAAACAGCCTGTGAAATCTCTTTCCATATATGGTGCTTGGCTTTTTGCTGTGACTTGAAAAGGTGTAAGATGTAAGAAAAATGTAGAGAGAATATGTTAATATGGTGATATTAGAAGAAGCACTTAAACCACTCCTTTAACAATGTGTTCTTGTCACCAAAGTAAATGTCACATCCCTAGCCTACTTTTACCACAGATATAGAAAACCTCTTTGAATACCACAGAGGTTTTAAAGTTAAATGAGTTGGTGACCATAAACAGAATAGTTAATGGTCTCTTCAATGCAGTGATTATATGGTTTGCTCTGTGGTACTTTTAACAACCTTAATCTCTGTGAATGTATAATCTTGTTAGGACTAAACCAAAATCTGCCTAGGTAATTAGAGTGAGCTCCAAACTGTGGTTTGACCTGTATCTCTTAGTGGAGCAATTTCCATGTGAATGGATTGGCCCCGGGGCTGTGCAGTGTTGGGAGCCTTCAGCAGAGTCTTAGGGAGATGAGGGGCTGTGGAAAATCACCCGGGAGGTTTTGCAAAGACCGAGACTGTACGAACAGGAGGCTGGGTCAGAACATCTTTTAATGCGGCAGAGCACGTTTCTGTTGAGGGTGAAATGTGTTTGCACACCTTCCATTGTGCAGAGATGCAGGATAGGTTGAATCCTGAACCGAACGTGCCTGTTGAAATTAGAGCAACATTTGATCCATTTCGACCCTTCTCTTGGGTTCGTTTATATTATTAATTTCACGCTCTTATGTAATACAAAGAAACAAGTCCCAGTTTTTGCTTTAAAGTCCATAATCACTGATTGCGGTGCTGTGTTGTTTTTCACCCCTGAGCGATTTTCAGGTGTCCTTGCACTGGGCCAGGCTGAGCACTGGTATTACTGTCCTGGATGTGTGAAAAAAGCTTTGCCTCGAGTCATGCATCGAGTTTTGCTTCTTTGAACTGTTGCACCGCGTGCTTTGTATGCCCTAAGGCTCCTCTCTAATTGAGGGGACTTGTACAATCTGCCTTTGGAGAGCTTGAAAGCCCCAACCTCTAAGCAATAAGGCACAAAACTGTAAAAAGTAATTATGGCTACTTAGAGACTCTCTATTCTATTTCTTCTATAGGCAAGCAGGAGGCTGTGAGTTTCCAAAGAATCTGCTTGATTTTTATCTTTCAGGTTTGTGCCGTCCAGCCGAGTTCTGCACGTCTTTCAGAGAGGCGGGGCAAGGATTAAAATCCAGCTAGTGAATCTTAACTACAGTCTGTCAGTGGTAGAGTAGAATTAATTCATATTTATATTGGATCTCCAGTGCTACTATAAATTTTCAACTCCATTCAAGGATACTTTATGAATCACAAACCAAAGTTGTTACCAAGTATTTTGGATAGAAGTGAATAAAGGCTATGAAAAGGCAACTTTAAGGGGTTTTTTGTTTCAGTTAAAGTTTTTATTTTTTACTAAGTTTCTGTCTACGTTTTGAATTATTGTTTTACAGTTTTCTCTGCACAGAAGACTGTCAGACAGGCATCTTTGTGCAGTGATACTGGCTACAGATTTTAATTGGATTGTATGATAACATTGAACTTACCAGAGTTAAATTTTCCTGAAGTAGTTGTATGTTTTCTATATATAACAGTACGTATTCTTTGTGAACAACCAGGCAAAATACTTCCAGCATCTGTTTCATCAAGATGTGTTCTAATAATTTCCGTTAAAGAAATTCCAGTGAGAAACTTTCTTCCCTCCTCTTCATTCCGGTATCATGAACTCACTCAGAGGAGGGCAGAGGGGTACCAGGTTTCAGGCCTAAATTCCTTTGCCAGAGGAATGTGCAGTGAGACACAGGTACAGACTAGCTCCATGACATACTTGTTTAGAGGGGCCTTTCTGCAACCCAGCAGCTCCCAGAGCTCAGATTTACACCGCTTCCTTATCTGCATGGTTTTGTTTTAAAAAGGGAAAAGCAGGATTAGTCTTTGAATGCTGTGAGTTTTCCTTAATTTTCAAAGGGTGGATACTTTTCTAGCTAGGCAGCAGAAGTGTTTTGTAAGACCCTTGGAAGCTGTGGATGTGATTGTGAGAAAGGTAAAGCAGGTAAAAGCTAAAAAAGGAAGGGTATTGAAAAGCGCTTACGTTGCTGTCAGGTGTGCTCTGGCTACTGTGTTCAATTGAGGTCACTGAGAATTTAGTCTGCACGTTACATTGTGTGTCACTGGGGGCCTCCCTCTCTTTTGGAATTTTATTTAGTGTCTGGCATGAGTAATCCTGACTTTCCCAATGTATTGAATGTCAGTGGCATCTTAAACCTGATTATTTTGATGTTACCTCACACTGTATCAGAGTAGCACTAGTATCAACTCATACCTCCAAGAAGTTGCACAGAAGCACTGAACTGCTTCCATTGAGTTCCTCATAAAACTACTATGGGAAAGGAATTCAAATTCTCTTTGGAGCCAGATTATCTCTGTAAGATGAAACCACCACAATTCATTCAATTACTTGACAGGGTTGTGAAATTTACTGTGCTTGCTCAGTTTATAACCACTGCAGCCTCTGCTCTTGATAAGCCTGAAATCACCAATTCCTGTGTGATGATATCGAGAAGCTGTAGCAGGATATTGACTTCCATCAGACATTTTATGATTAGGGCAGGAAGCTAGTGTTTTGTAGATAAAACATGAGGGTTTGGTTGTGGCATAAAAAATCCTAGATTCTATTATCAGAGTAGCTTGATGAATGGCTTTGTGTAACTTTAAGTGCTCCATACCATGTTTGTGGCTATCTGTATAACAGTCGTACTGCTCCCAGTGCTTTGTGTGCCTGTTTATCAAAATTGCATGTGCTTTCCTTTCTTTCAAGGCACTGTGCTGGAGGGAGCTGCTCTCAGAGGGGAAAGGATGCCTCAAGGCAGATAACTGTTGGTAATACTGAAGCAGATTTAGTGGGGAATCGAATGAGGGCTTGTTTGTGTTTTCCTCGAGTTCCTAAGGTGATGCCAGTATTTTTCTTTCTTGATTTTCGTAACTAATCTACTAGCTCTTCTAATATGTATGAATAGAGAATTACGATAATAATATACAAAATATATATTTTGTAAAAACTGATCTGAATGCAGGTTTGAATTTCAGTTTTAATTTCACAAAGCTGAAGACTTTACCTAAATCTTGTTCTTTTCTTTACACATATTCCGCTCAGGTGCCCTGAGGCTGGCTAGAAATTAGTACTACTTTAAAAATTACATTGTATCAAACAAATAGCATTTGTGTAAAGAAACAGAACAAAGTTAGTGTTACTTTATTTTGTTCAAATTATAAAGGCATAATGTGAATAAACCCATAAAGTAATATAGTATTTTGCACAGGGATATGGGTGATGCCACATTTTTTCCTTTATTTTATTACAAGAGGGTTGGGTTTAAAAGCACCAAGAATTTAATGTCTTAACTCTAATAGCTTTAGAAAGCTAATGTTTTAACAGTAGCACTTGCTATTTTTTAAAAAATATATAAAATATCAGTTTCTATCCCTAAAGCTTATTTGAGGGAACTGGGAGAAAACAAGGCTGTCTTTAAAGGATCAGGATTTCTCCCAGAGCTCTTAGGTCAGATACTTGCCTGTAGGGCCCTGTCATGTAACATCTGGGCGTTTGACTTAAGCACTGCTGAGGAAATCAGAGAGGAAATCAGGAGATGGTTTTCCTGAGATTGGATTATCTCAGACCTGTCAATGTGGTTTCCTTCATTTTGTAGGAAGTAATTGGCACCTGGACCTGTTTGAGTTAGGATCTGACAAGCTGGATGGAGATCTGTTTAGAAAGGTCTGAGTTGGACAGCAGGAAAGAAAAATATAAATCATACTCTCTGGCCTGCAGGATCTGCTGTTTTGGTTATGTCATGTTTGATGCACGCTGGACACAATTAGGTGCTCAGAACAAAGTTCAGTTTTTAAAAGACAGTAATTGATTGAACCTTTTCTAAACAATGTTTTTAATGGCTGTGCCTTTGGATGAGCTGGAGTGGGAGGAGGAAAGCTGTTAAATGGAGTGAGAAACTCCAGCAGAGAAGCCTGCCAGGTGCCAGGAATCTTGTTTGCTGATGCCAATTCCAGCAGGAGGCTGTGCCTGGCCTGCTGTGGGTGCAGTGTGTGCAGGGAGGATGGAGGGCAGCTGCTCCTGGCTGTGCTCAGCGAGCCTCTGCTGCAGCCCTTTGGGCACTTCAATGTCTGATTTGGTCTTAACTTTTACAAGTTTTCTTCAATGTGAGGCAGGGAATATTTGTGTACCTGTGTTAAATACCAATAAGCTGGACAACTTACATTTTAAGATAACTTATCCAACTGAATAAATTGGGTAATTCATTCTTTATTTCCCATTTGTGGCACTCTGTGAGCCTATGTACTTTAAGAGTAATCAAATAGAGTCTGTTCTTTCTTTCAGTTACTCTTTCCATACTGTTTTTTATCAAAGGTCTTAGCTGAAATGAATTTAGTGAAAAAACTAATTTGAAACCTTGCTCAGGTCATACATTTGGCTGAAACTTGATATTAATTAATTTAGCCTTGTTTGCAGAGTACCTGTAGTCTATAAGCTGCCATTGTTAGGACACCTTGGCAAAATCCAAAATGAAATCTTTTCTTTTGAACTCACTGCTCATAGATAAAGAACCACTCATGTAACCTTTTGTTTGGTTTTCTATAGAATTTAATTTACAAACTTTGCTGGAAAAGAACCTTTTGCCCTTATTAATGTATTCCGTGCCACAAAGGAGCCCGCGGGGTGTCAGGGTGTACAATGTACAGCCCCTGCTCTGCAGGGTGAACTCGCTGTTTGTCTCTCATGGGGGGGAGGTGAGCAGCTTCATGTTTGCAGCAGTTCACAGCTGAATTTTTAGCTCTGATCCTATTTCTCCCACGGCAAGCGTAGGCCTTGTGCCTGTCACAGCAGGTTTGTCTGGGTGATGAATGTGGGAGTATAGATAGCTGAGAGTTGTTTTTCTTGTGGTTAGAGGAAGGAAATCTAGCACTTATCAGAAGTCCACAGCATGCAATCCCATTCAGATTTTACTTTTCAAAAATACTCTTCAGATAGTACTTATATCAGCTTTGTTAAAAATCTGTGAGATTTAAGTATCTCCATGTGCACGTGGAATACTTTTTTCTCTGAAACTCCCAACGTTGTGAAGCTGTGAACTTTCTCACATGTTTATCTAGGTTTGTAATGCTCCCACCTGTGAACTCAGGTCACCACATCTGACCCTAGTGTGCTCTCATACATGAAAAATCAGAGTTGAAATACAATCCTTA
Source organism: Brachypodius melanocephalos (assembly GCA_013398615.1). NCBI lineage: Eukaryota > Metazoa > Chordata > Aves > Passeriformes > Pycnonotidae > Brachypodius > Brachypodius melanocephalos. Next base: position 4,702,640 of record VZSR01002045.1, read on the forward strand.
CTTCAAAAGATTTGCAACCTGCCAGATATGTGTGAAACCTAAAGAGATCCTGGGAAAATATTGCTCAGCAAGGGGCAGTCTCATCACACCGACTGTAGAATTGTGCTGCTGCTGTTTAAGAAACTGTGTACACAGTGCTTCCTCTGATATTCGTTCTGGTTAAGGATGCCAGCTTCTCTGTCCCTGGAAACCTGGAGAATACCTGAGCTAAATGTTGTTCATGGCTATGGAAGTGGAGTTTCAAGACTGATTTTAATTTAAAATCACTTAGTGTGGTAGGAAGGTGTTGGTAATCATCTGGCTGTGGAAAGTCTTGGATACAATTGTCATTGCTCCCAAAACTGTTCTTTCTCAGTCTTGTGGCAGGTTGGTGAGCTCAGTGCACAGCTGTGCTTTATGCTGTCTAAATGGGGACCATAAAGAAGGAACCTTTCTGCAACAGGATTTTATTGTTAAGCTGATTGTTGATGTGATAGCTCAGATCATAAATCTTTTGAGTCAATGGTCAGCAATCCAAAAGGATCATTCTTTTCTCTTCCTTGTAACAACAGAAACATTAGTCTTCTAGAGAACATCAAATTATTTCATTTACTGAGGGAAAATCTGCCCCAGCCAAAAAGACATCTCGTTTTTCACTCTGAGAACATTTCACACTCCTTTTACAAGTACAGAAATTAATCAGGGTTGTAATCCTTGGGTCAGACTAACACTAGAGTATCCAAAGCTGTTATACTTAATTCAAGTAAAAATCCGTGTGGGTGTATGTTTATATACAGCTATTGCTTGGTTTTGACCTCCTGGGAATCTCAAAGAACAGTAACAGCAGGTGGAAAGAGTTTTCAGGGTAAATTTGACATCCTATCCAGATTAGTTATTCAGTACCTCTCACTGACACTTTTTGTCTCTAGAAGATGGTTAAAGCAGAAGAGCATATTTAGCCAATCTAGTTTTGGAGCTAATTTATCCATTTACCCCAAGCATGACTTGAAGAAAAACTATTAATAACCTGAGTCCTTTTATGACCAAAGGAGGGTGGTAAGAGGGGTAATTTTGAGAGCTCCAAGGTCAGATGACTGGCTGGCGCAAGGAATGTCAGTGCTCACCTCTGACACAAAGATTGTTTTCCATGGTGTGCACACTGTTGTAAATTGGCACGTGGGTGTACGTGAGAGATCTGCAGAAGGAAGGGACACAGCACAGCTGGGCACCTATTCCCTCCTTGCAATCCTCTGAAGGATTGAATCCATGTAAACTGTTTCTGTAGGTCCCACTGCAGGGTGTGCAGCCTGTCCATGTTCCATAACTATGGAGAACAGGAGATCAGGGGAATTGTGCTGGTAACAAAACCAAATATAGCCCTTATCAGACAACAGGTAAAACAGATGAAACAAGAGTTTGTCACTGTGGAGTGCAGTGTGTTCCCACAGTATTAGTGGTTTACCACTAATTATTAGCATACCAATTGCACAGCACCTTTGGGTGGCTAGAAGAATGTATGATTTTTCTCTGAAAGAGTAAAAGAATATTTTAGGAAGGCTGAATAAATGTGTTTGTCTTGGAATATGACCAGGATTCAGTGTCTAACAGCTCCAATATCACTTAGCTTCCTAATGGCCACCAGATGCTAGGACCTCTGGTTTTTATCTCATCTGAGAGAAAGTCCAAGGCATCAGAGCCCCTGATAGCTCAGGATGGTCTGAGATATAAATGCTTCCTGCTAATTCCCAGCCCTGTCTGTTCTATCACTTACATTTCTGGTGAAGCTTCTTATGACAACATGGTAGTGCTGAGATTGGGATTTTTGAGATGGGGTTGGGTGCAAAAGGTTGCAACTTTCCTGTGAGATACACACATTCCTTCATGTCGAGGCAAGGGTTATGGTCACTATTGTCATAACAAAGTCAAAATACATCTAAACACATTTCTCTAAGGTATTTTAACAATATTGGCTCTCTCCCTCAAGAATAACTTAGTGGTCAGCCTTTAAAAGAAGGATTTGTGATCAGTCATGAATTCAGAAGTAGTTTTGGAGACAGAATTAATTTTAAAACAGCTTGCTGCTTATAATTTCAAGGAGGGATTTAATTTCTAATGAGCATTTTCTTTTGCCTTTTCCCCCCCCTCTTTTTCTTTTCTAACCGTTAAGAAAACAATCAAATATTAGTTCTTGTACAAGAAATTAAGTTTTTAGTGATGTTTTCTTCAGAAGGCTTCCTTCTGGCATGTTTTGCAGATCTCTGTATTTGTTGGCCTTGTAAGGAATATACACAAACAACAATGTTCCTTCTTCAGTCCAAGTGAAGGTGTCATGCTCTCGTGTCACAATATTGAACAATAGTTTGTGAAATTCTTCTCCTGACTTGTAGTCAGTGAAGGATATCAACACTTTAGTTATTACTAAATGTACAAATTTCCCTCACCTCTTAGGTTCAATAATGATTATATTACATTACATGCTAGCAAGAGGATCAAACCCATGCTGTTTGTGAATGGGAAAATATATTTCTTTAATACAGTAATTTGACAGAAAGATAATCATACAGCATTGTTTTTGCTTTCTGTATTTCTTTAGCTATCTAGATACATGTAAAATACATAACCAGGCATGTTTCAGACACATGAAATAATTTTATTGTGTTATATTTGTTAATGTTGTGCTGGCTATGATCGACTATCATTTTTATAAAGAAAAACAGATCTTTTCTTCTGGACTTTTTCTTGTATATTGTGTGGCCAGAAATTTAAGCCTTGCAGCCCCTAAAATTTTGGACACAATCTAGTGTTCAAAATGAGAGTGAACAGCAACCATAGTTCCCTCACTGAGCCTCCAAACAGCTGTTTCATGTTTTAAGCCACCACAATTCCTTATAAATACAGAAACTTAGCATATATCTTCCAGGTGAAAAAGAAGGAACTTTCTTTTTGACCACTTTTTTGAAGGGCCAGCTTAAATTCCATCTGCTGTGCATCTTTTGTTAATGGGGCTTGGAGGGTTGCCAAAAGCAGTTTGTTGTCTCTCTCCTCTTCAGTGTTGAGTGGGACTAGAAAAAAGCTACTGATCTTGTGGGTCAGTAATGAGCCTGTGAAGAGTCATCCTACCCCTGCTGCATGACAGGATATTGAACTGCAGCTCCTGCACACTGTGGGTGCAGTGAAGGGTTTGTGTAAACTCACACCAGAAGGAGAAAGGGACCTTTCAGTCCTGTCCTCCTCTTTGGACAAATCCTAGGAAATGTTTTCTGATCCTGCCTCTCTAACTACTGGGTATCTTCTGTTCCTTTTTTAAAGAATTATTGAAGTTCAACAATAATTGCAATCTAGAGCAGCAAGGTTTGTAGCATTCCTACTTATAAGGGAAAATGAGGAGCAGCAGAGAGTTGTATCTCTCAGGGAGATGCATCTACTTATCCTAGGGGAAGAATGATAAAAGATGAACTTGACTGAAGATCTGAAGAAAGTCTGTGTCCTGGGGAATGCAGTGAACACTGTACAGCACTTTTAGCAGCTGAGAGTAAGGTGGATGAACTTGGGAGTTAGGCTAACTAGAGACTTGCAATAGCTGTTTATGGGAATGGAAAAGCTATTTTATTTATTTTCACTGCAAGTGCCAGTACAGTATTTCATCAAGAACTTTAATCCTTAAAGCCTTGCAAGTGAGTTTCATATAACTCAGCATTTGCAGAAGAGCTGTGAGGAGATTGAATGATTTTTTTTTTCTTTCCTATCTCTTTTCCCTCCCTCCAGCTAAATTCCAACCTACATCTGCCCTTCCACTTAAAGAAAAAAAAGCTTAAAACCTTTTTCCTTCTGTGTGACCTTTGCCCTCCCTTTTAAGCAAGTGCAGGAGCAGGGGGTCAGAAGTCTTGTCCATCTCCTCCCAGCAGCAAGAGTTCTTCCTGAACGAGGGAAAAATCCAATGAGAAAATCAGGATTCACAGTCAGGCCAGTCCAGCATGTGTTAAAACCTTGACACTTGGATGTTATCAAAATATTGTTGCCAATATTGAGTATTTTTTAGTCCTGTACGATTTTTCTTTTCTTCTTAAGATTTAGGTGGGTACTTCTGCTCTTATTTTTGGAATCAAAGCACTAAAAGCAGAGGGTGATTTGAACACTTCCATTTTTAATAGGTCCATGAAGGAGACAGTACTGTTGCTGTCAAAGTACAATTATTCACACAGCTCTTATATATCTAATCTGACATGAAAATGCCTTAGACCATGTAGGCTACCTTTGCACTCCAAGGAATCTGACAAGATCATGTTTCTTTTTCCAAACTAGGTGCAATTTATTTTTCCTTTTCAGTATGAACAATTTCTTTCCTTTTCATTCTGACTTTTAAAGAGGGATGTGAAAAAAGGGAACAGCAGCTTTTGAAAAATGCCTCTGAATATAAAATGATTGAAGCTGATAGTTTTATATTCAATTAGATCTTATAAATGCAGCTCAACATATATGAGCCATAGGTTGATGGTCAAGGTTGTACAGAATGATTAAAGAAATGTGCCTTCTCTAGTCAAAATTCTGGTTTAAGCCATGTGAGAAATGAGTACATTTTAACATTTTAGATATTAGGTATGTGAAAAATTGAATATTCTTTGTGTTCTGGCTCTTAGTTGTTCTGTATGTCCCATCCTAACAGTTTTTACTGAGCAGGGAAGCAGGGAGGGGTAGTTTACAGTGTCCAAGCTGTGAGGTGGCTCCCTCTGAATCTATTTTGGGGTTTTGCTGATTTGTACAATGCCAGACTCATATATTCACTATGTTATTTAGATCTGTTAAGAGATAAATTTGTCTCTGCTCGTAGTTACTAAATATAAAGGGGCTTATGTATAGCAACTCTGGGGAGTTGAAATAAATAATACTGAGAGATTGTTTGGCCTTGTGTAGATTTAAATGACCCATTACATCATGGTGATGTGTTTTGTAATGAGTAGAACTGTGCAAAAAAAAGGTGACCACTCTTATTTCCTTTATGCTGGCCATTGTCAGTACTGCAATGCCAAGATATGTGAGGATACACTAAATACCTTTCTATATTCTGTTCTGAACATGTGAGTGTCAAACAACTCAACACAAACACAAGGCTGTATTAGGAAAATGAACCACATGTGTTCTTGGTTGTGTTGACTTCAAAGTCCCTGCTTGGCATCAGTTGTGAGCTTGCATCCAAGACTTCATGCAAATATATATATATATTTGTCAGAGACAGAAATAAGGCCAGCTGAACTGTGTCACCTTTGCCTTCCCTGACTCTCTTGAGTTTTTGAAAAAGTAGTTTCTAAGAATGACCTGGATATTGGGAGGAACATACAATATTCAGACAGGATGGTGTGCAAATATTTGGCGAGTAAGATTCTACAGGTTTCCTGGTGAAACCAAAGTTAAATGTGTATGTGGTGAGTAGCTCTAAATACATTGATTTATGAGAAGTATTGATGCTTGGTGATGTTATTGACAAATTTTGCTCCCTATATTTTATTTTGTGTGTAAAGAAGAATGTTCAGAGTACCATGAATTCTTCAGCAGTATCAGGGAAGTGGGATCCTCTGTATATTACCTAGGCTAGCAATGTTTGAGTGTGATTACAGAGATACTAGTTTCAGTTCAAAGGAACTGTATTTAAAAAATGTCAAGGTGGGGGGTTTTTTGTGTTAAAAAGATCTAAAATCAGCACATTTCAACTGCTGCTATGCAATCTTTCAATCATGCTCAAGGATACCTGAGCGTTTCCCTATATTCTTGTTCTTCTACCTTTAACTACTTGATTTTTTTTCTGCTGCATGCAAGGTGGCTAGAAGTCACAGAACATCCAGTTGTTCCCATAGTCCATTGAGATGAGTGGGAGATTTTATGATTTAAGAGGCCCTGGGGTCTTCAGGTAAACAGTTTTCACTTAAAATGTCAGTTTAAAATGTCAGTGTTTGTAAAACTCTCCTGGAGCTGTCTTCTTTAAACATGCTGTTCAAATTCCAAATGGAAGAAACAAAGAGCAATTCTAACAGATATCCCTGACAGAATTCTGTTTGCTTTGCTCTAACAATGACACCATATATTTGTTTAAGGACAGACAATATATATGTTCAAATGAAAGCAGCATTGGCCTAATCAAAATGTGGGTGGGAGGAAAGTGAATGACCTTAATCTGTGAATGAATGTAAATTTCTGTAGTGTGGTCTCTTTAGATTTGTTCTCAGATGTGTTCTTGTCATTGTTTACATCTCATCAGTTCCTGTTTTCTGAAAGCATTATTTTGCTTCACATTGCTGACATAAAAGAAGTCTTTGAAGATGATCTACTGTAAGAGAAACAACCTTGTGTCATAGTGGAAGTGCCAAGCTGGAATTTAAAATATCAGAGTTTTGGTTGTGGGAGCACTGTGTGACCATTAGTAATTTTGCTAATGTCCCTCTATTTCACTCTGCAGCTGTCAATGGGAATAGTGATAAAGGTGATGAAAAGCTGTTGGCTAACCCTGATGAGGTATATAATATTTCCAGCATACTTTAAGCGCTAAGTATTAACAGATGCTGTGTATGCAAAAACATTTTGCCAGGAAACCAAGTTTTAAACATTTAGCTGTGCTTGACACTGATGCTGTCCTTAGGTCTTTATGCTGCATTTCATGTTGATTTCACACTGTCAGCCTCTGATTTCTGCAATATTATTTCTGTAGCCTTGTAAAATCAACCATTAGAAACAGTATTTGCAGAGGAGAGGAAAATATTCCATCTAGGTAAATTATTTACCTAAAATATTTGTGCAGTAGATAGAGCTTTTAATGCAGTCTAAAGATTTGGACAGTGCTAAAACTTACCTTCTACAAGATAGTATAAGCGTAATTGCAAAACCATGGCGAGATGCATTTCTGGTGATGCTTCAGGAAATTATGTGCTAGCCTTCAGATGACAATGCACTGAAGTGTCAGGCTAGGTCATAAAGAAAGACACTGGAGTTGGCTGTCACGTGTTCTGTGCTTTTATCCCAGCTGGAGCTGGACTGGATCAGGTAGATCCTCTTCAAGTTGTAACCATTGAAATAAAGAGCTTCATCCTTCATGACACTGAGCTGCTTCAATCATGGCCACTTCATTCACATGTTGTCATATAAACGAAGAATAAAACTTCATTCTGTTTATTTTTAAAGTGTCAGCTGAACCTGGCAGTTGAGCCAGTTTTCAATGCGTCTCGCTGTCCACTTGTCTAACCTGTGCTTTATTAGTGTCTCTGAGGATCTTGAGGCACTGTTGAGCACTGCACCAAGGTCAGGGTAAACAACAATGACTGCTCTCATCCGTCAAGCCTGACATCTCATCCTAAAAGGTCATCAGGATAATTAGGCATCATTTTCCCTTTAGAAATCTGTGCTGACTATTTCTGATTATGTTCTTGCCCTTCATGTGTTTGGAATAGGTTTTCAGATGAATTTGCTCTATTGACTTCCCAGGGACTGAGAGGAGGCTGGGTGCCTTGTAGATCCCCAGATCCTCCTTCATGCCTTTCTTGAAGATAGGAGTGAGATTTGCTTTCTTCCACACCTTAGGAACATCTGATCACCGTGACTTTTTGGAGATAATCAAGAGTAGCCATGCAGCATCAGCTGGCTCCTTCAGTACTTATGAGCACACTTTTAGGTTTTATGAACTTGTGTATGTCCAGTTTGTTTAAATGCCCTATATCCAGCAAGCTTAAGTCTTACAGACTGCAACCAGAATCTAAAAGATCCCAGATCTGCAAGCAGGTTAAGATTCAGTAGAGTGCTAAAACGTTGGCTTTGCAGATGCAGTTGCGAAATGAAGGAACATTACTATTGTGATTTAGTTTATAAAAGGATATAATGTGACCTTTAAACATCTGCTTATAAAGAGAGGGTGTTAAGCAGGACTATAGGCCAGAGCACTTTGTTCTTATAATGACATTTTTGGAACTTCCATTATGAGGACTGGCTGTTCTTTGCTTTGTGAGAGGCCCCTACAAAACTGTCCTGACATGTGGAATTCCTCTCCCATGCTGCTGCTTCTCTGGGCTGCTGTCCTCCTGCCATATGGTCAGTCAGAAGGATTATTTGCTTATAGGTTTGACAATAACAGGAAAGCTATTCAAATGGTGAAAGTTTACTAGTGCTGTACAAATGTGTTTAGTCTTGGCGTAGCTTCCAACAGCTGAGGCAAGGAAGTTTATCAATCTCAATATAATTATTTACTGGCTTATAATGGTGACTCTGATGGCCTTGTAGCTAATGCATTGCTGGGAAATATGCTCTTGTACCATATGTAGTCTTTATATTCAAATTCTGTGCAGGAAAGAGCAGCATAAGCAGTTCTGTTGTTCCAGTCTCGTGACAGCATCAGCAGTCCCTTCACACCACAGTTCACTTTTGTGAGACCACTGGACTGGAGTGCAATTACTGCCCTGGAGCTCCTTCCTTGGCATGTTTGTGCAGTCATCTCATGTATCAGGTACACCCACTGCTGCCTTCTCTGCATGGCTTTTGGTATGGATTGCAGTGAAATGTGAAATCTCTCACAGTATGGGGAGAAAGTAACCCTGAGTAGGATCTAAACCTCCTGATACTGAGAGCTGAGGAGCTGTGGATCTTCCCTGTGCTATGGCAGGAGGTGTCTGTGAGAAAATCACAAATGTCAGGGAGCAGCAGTGTAATAAGTACAAGAGATGGCAAATTATATTTGTTCTGTGATCAATAATAAGAATTAAAAACAAAGCATGGAGCTGAGTATGTAAACTACTTCTTTCCTATAATAGACTGTATTTGTGGAGTTCTGTCTAAAATCCACAGATCCTCTCTTGGTGCTGGTAAACATGAAGGTACTCTCAAAATTACATTCATGGCTGGTTCCTATACATAACTTAAAAATGTAGGCTGTCTGGAAAATGTTTTGGTAGTTTTATATTTATAGTTTTGTGTATATATATATAAACGACAATTTTTGGTGCATGCACAAGGTACTTTGTCTAAATATCAACTTAGGGTTGGGCACACAGTACAAAATACCCCCTTGAGACACAGCCAATACTCAGTCACCAGATAAAATGGCATTTGAATCTGCTTGAGAAGGACATTTTGGTAACAAGCTCAATCTCGCCTCTGGAGTCTGTCAGGAGTTTCCACTGACCTCTCTGAATGCAGGATTCACAAGTGCTTGCAAATCTTTAGTGAGGTCAGATTCTTTGCCACTCATGCCAAAGAAAAAGACTAATCCTGTGAGGAGTTGAGCCCATCAAAGTGAGAGAAGTAAATACAATTGAATGCTTAAATTCAAGCCTTGTATCCCTTATCTTCTATGAAGTGCAGTCTGACATTGCACTTAATCCGATCTAAGTGTGAGCTACCCTGTGTCCTGATCGTGGTTTCCTGCCTCCCTTTTGGCTCAGTTTGTTGTTCTGACAGAAAAGTGCTCTCTGCTGCTCTTGTGACCCTCTGGTACCACAGACTCACACTTTGCTGCCTCTGAAGAGGTGGGAATGGGGAGCGACAAGAATCTGTGAGAGTGGAAATGAGATTTGGGGCAGCAGCCCGCACTCCAGAGAAATTAATGAGACTAAGGATGATTGTATGATTAAAACTTGCCAAGTTGAACTCTAACTGGCCTATTCAGGGATCAGAAACGTACTCAGACTTTTATTGACTGAGCAGAGTGAAGGAACTAAGTCAGCTAGAATCATGTCAGTGAAAATACTGTGAGTGTTGTCACAGCAGATGTGTTTTGTCCCTTGTCCCTGTGTGTTTAAGGAGTAATGCAACACCCATTTTTGGTTGCATCAGGCTGAGACAAGCCTTAGTGTATGTGCTGTTTTCTTCAAGAAAAGTTTTATAGCTGTTTAAGCACTCTAACTGATCTTCTAAAATCTGTTACATCCTTTCAAAATCTTTTCACTGACCTCTGTTACTTAAATTTCAGATAGAGGAAGGGAGAATTATAGCAGTTCATATTGATGTCATTTGGTTGGAAGAGGTGGAAAGAATAGTTCAAGGTACATTTAGGATTCTTTTTTTTTTTTTTTAGATGATACCAGCTTTCCAGTCACCACAATACCTCTGCATTTACTGTCTCCTGAGCCTTCTATAGCTGAAGTAAAAGAGCAGCTAGGGAAGACAGGAGGCTGGGGAGTTTAACTGAAGTGTGTTCATTGGCAGAACACACCTGGTCTGCTCAACATGTAGGGGAGGTAAATGTGGTCTGTAATTATAACCCCCAAGGTAATGGCCAGGTCCGTCTGTTGGTACATGACTGCTGTAATCTTGCAGCTCTGGGAGTCACATCTGTTGAGAGCTGATGAGTAAAACCATCATGCAAAAAGCAAATTATTTAATCTGAGGTTACCTAAATAACTCGGTCTTACTGGACAGTTCGAAGTGTAAATTCTTTCCACTCCTGCATTTTCAGAAATTCTGGGGAATTTTACAAAAGGCAATTTTACAGTGTCTTTTCTCCTTAAGAAAAGAATCTCACTGGCAAACAATCTGAAAGGACCCAACATCTCAATAAGACACGGTCCCTCCCCTCTGCTCCCTGTCCTGAAAGGGCTCATTGTTTCCAGGTTTCAAGGTGGGCTCATTGACTTTCATGTTACCATGGAACCAGCGTGTCTTTCTTCCTGAATTATATTTGCTGGAAATCTCCACAGCTTTTTCAGCAAATTAACACAGGTGATGTGTGAGTGGACTTGGTTGGACTAAAGGCCAGTGAAGAACCTGCTTGATTAACCAGATGAAGAAATAAAAGGTGTAAAAATAAAGTTCTGGGGTGAGCCGGGGTTCACAGGTGCTTTTCTTGGGCTCAGACTGACCCCTGAGATTCCACTCACAAGTCACTGTTCCACATTGCCAATCAATTGGGAAGAGGTAGAGTTTAGAGATGGGGTGGCAGGGTTTGAAGACAAGGTACCAGCACAAAGCCATTAAACCATCCTGCTGGGTAAAGAGGTGTAGAATCACTGCAAATGAGTCTGCTCAAGTCTGGCAGTGCTGCCCTGGTCCAGTTCAGGGCTTGGCCTGTCAGGATGGATGATGCAGGTGCATCTGGCACTTGGTGGAATAGTGATTTTCCATCAGTACTGTGTTAGGTGTATTTTCTGTTGGTTCTGGGAGAGTCCTTGATTTGCTGAGTGTGCTCTCATTTCACTGAATCTCAGGGTGCTCAGCACTTTGTAGGGCAGGTCCCTGGTGGGCCCAGTGCCAATAGGAACAGTTCCTTTCTCTGCCTGGCATTTCCTTGTGAGTGATAGCACTTGGAAATATCTCGGTCTGTTATTTTAAGAACATCTGTTATTTTGTGTCACAAACCATGGTATTTTTCAACAGGAGCCAGTGTAAAAGTTAGAATCCAGTTTACCAATTAAGGAAAAAATGAGGTAGTCTTTTCTTAATGCAGTACAATTTGAACTAAATAGCATGCAAGTGAAAGTACAGTAAGACAGGCTGTAAAAAAACACACAGGAGAAATTAATACCCAGTATAGAGAAGAATTGTTTGTTCTTCCATTAGACTTTTTACTTATATTTGTCATGTTACTATTATGCATGTGGCCAAAAAAAAAAAAGAAGAAACTGCTTAAGTTGGCAAAGTCCTTGAAAGAAGTTGTTTGAAATAGCGTGGGTGTTTTTTTCTCAGGAGGGACAGCTGTGCATAGCTAGCATGTTGCTCAATGAGACCGTAAATTTTAGCACTGATCTTCGTTTCATGAATTGTTGGGTTTGCTGTTCTGAGTGATAATGTTCAAGGCTGGGTATTAAATTACTAACAGTTTTCTAGTAGTGTGTTTTCTGCATTGCATGCACAGCGATTTTCAATCTCCTGGGTAGGTGCTGTTATGTGTAGTGTAGGTCATCCCTTATCACACTATGCCTGACAGCTAAGAAATAAATGAACCCAAAGCAAAATTTAGGACATTTTGAAAGCTTCAAATGAGTTATTTGATGGTATGGTTTCAACTGTGTCCATTCTGAGCAGTAATTTTTTATTTCTTTAATAAAACTTACTTTGATTATGGTGGCAGCTGGTTCTTAAATGAAAAGCTTTACCCTCTGAGTCTTCCACGTCTGAACAATTCTGACTTCACAGCAGTGGAGTCAGTCCTGAGGGACTGCTTGAGAGGATTTATACAAACAGGTCATGAGATGTTGATTTCAGTGAAATGTTGTGATTTTTATCTCCGCTGTATTGGTTTCTCTGTTTAAGTGACATCTGTCCATTATTATCTCTAGAGGGTTTCAGGGAAGTCAGAGCAAGCCTTAAGCAGAATGGATGTACTCTTACTCTTGACTTTATAATTTTACAAACTTCTGTAAACATACTTGCTTGGACTTCCAGAATTAAATAACTGTTTAGCCTTGTCCATTTTTTAATGTTAATTGGCTAAGATTTCATTTTAGGTACTTTTACTTCCTGAGTTGCTTTTTGTCATCTCCCAAATGAGAAGTCCAGGCAGTATGGCTTTAGGTTGGGCAGTGGTAAAAGGGGATTAGAGGGTTAAAAATTTTAACAAGTCACCATTTCAAACAGTTGCTTGCAAGGACACACACACCTATTGATAAAGATCTATGCCTTTGGCATAAGAGTTCTGAAGATTATATTAAGTAGGCATTTCTGTTCTGAATTGCATCAGACTCCACAATCTAATTTTGTAGATAGTTTTAGTCTTTCTGATGACAGATTTTCCTTTGCATGGTTTAATAAAGACTGAAAAAAATATTTCTTCAAATTTCACATCAGATTCTGTGACAAACTGGGCATCCAAAGGTTGATGTTACATATGCTCACTATATGCCTTTTCTCTAAGATAGTCTGAAAACAAAAGCCTTGTTTTCTGTCCCCCCAGCATATAAAATAGTATCTGAAACAAAAAATGTTTTAAAGGTTTTACTTACACAGAGGGAAAAAAAAGGAAATTAAAAGATTAAATTAATGTTTGCGTTATTTTCAGCTTGAGGAGTTGTGATAATAATGTCTCCAAATACACATTGCAGTTTTTTTAGCTGTTGCTAAGAATAGTTTTCTTTTGTCTCAGTTTTTCCTTCCCTTATCCAGTACTAACTAACCAAGACATTTGGTTCTGTGTTTTCTAATATATCATTCTAAAGTTCATACTCTGCTTAGCAGCCTAGAAACAAACTTAAAAAATAAAATAGGATATTCGTAAATAAAATTATACATTTATTCTGCTGGTTTCATGTTTTGTCCTTTTTTGGTTTCCTGGGAGAAGTGTTTGCAGCACGCTTTGTCTCAGATTTAATCAGTACCTATTCCTCAGCAAACATACTCTTACCCTGTCAAAATACTGCATCAAGCTCTACCTCCTCTGATCTGTTTAATCTAGATAAATATTATAAAGGCTTTTTGTCTTTTCCCACTCCAGACAGGTAAGATTATCCCTAATGGAGATTTGTACATTTTGTCTTGGCAAAAGTTTGCAAGATCCACAGTTGATGAATAGACATCCGCTCTGCTCAGAAGTGTTACTTGAAATTAAATAGGCCTAACAGTAAATTAAATACACGGCCACACAATGGAACTGCTTTAATTTTATTTACCATTTTAGAGTTGTTTACCTCAGTTTATATTTTCTCGCTTCTCCTTCATCAGTGTCACTAGGAAGAGAAGTTACCATGATGAGTCAGTGTGTTTAGAGCACAGCCTTTTATTTGTTTCTTGAGTTGCTGTCTAATTTACACGTGGCTCAACCATGTGGTGAGTGTGCGATGAGCTCTGTAGTGTGCACTGTGCTCTGTAGTGATTTTGCAATTTGCTTGCTGGTCTGGCTGCAGGGGAATCCTTAAGCAAAGCCCTGCAGGGAAGGACTGGGCTGGCTGAATCACTACAAGGGGGTGTTTTACCATGAAAGGACAGGTTGCTTGAAAACCTCAGTGAAAGGAGAAGGGCAGCCCAGAAAATCAGTTTGAACCAAGAGCTGTAATAGTAAATATTGCTATTTCTATTATATATTTATTTATATTACTAATATTTCCTATTGTGCACTCTATGTGCTATATGTAAGTGTGATGGAAGTGGAATTATTCCGTGGCAATAAAGTTGCAGGTTGATTTTACATCTTGGATTCAGCAGATAAACCAGAACCCTCAGAGTCCTGAGTGATCATCTGAAACTGGACTGTGGTGCTCTGTTTGTTCTGTGTCCAACCAGGTTCAGAGACATCCAGGAACCTCTTCCAGGGGCTGTGCCATTGCTGCTCTGCAGAGTGGAAGAAGTGCAGAAAAGCACACTTTCATTGTGTCTTTGTGAAATTTTCTTGGTTCCCTCTTTGAATTTCCAGGGCCTGGGATGAGCTCCCCTCTTAGCGCTGTTGTGTGAATGTGAGGTGAGAGTGGGATTCCTGAGGATTGGGCAGAATTTGGAAAGAGTTTTATTTCTGGTATCTAAAAGTCTTGAATTCCCAGCCTTGTGTCCTCCAACCCCTTGTTATCCTTCTCTGCCTGATCTGATGCTGTTCTGTCTCTTCCTTGCACCCTTTCACCCCTGCCATTTGTATCTGCATTTTGGGATGTTACTTGCTTTTGTTTGCTTCCAACTGATGGACAGATGTTTTATTTGCTCCCATGGGGTTGAAAAAGCGACTTTCATTGGGAATACTGCTGGGACTAAAACCTGAAAGGCCCCAAAGAATCTCTTGGTGTAGATGAATGCTGCAAAATAAGCTCTTTTTTGTAGAAAACCTGCCTGCTCTCTGCTTTTTTTTTTTTTTTTTTTCCCCTCCTATCAGCAGGCAGAGCCTGCAGGCTTTTGGTTCACATGCTGCTGAAACCCAAACTCCTGAGCCTTGCTGCAGAACGTGAAAGGTGTGCCCAGATCTCTCTCCCCAATGTAAAAACCCTCCATTTTAGTTTATCCTGAAAGGACTCATTTTTCAGGTTTTCTTTTTTCCTAACCTTTGTTCCTTACGGAATGAAAAAAATGTATGAAATGTAGTATTTCCAGGAGATAAAATTTTTGCCCTCCCTGTCTCTTCCCAGAGATAGTTTGTTTGAAAAATACTTTGCAGGACCACCACTGTGTTTGTAGAGAATGTTAAGATAAATGAGTTTATAGATAAGCTGTGTTTAGAAACATGTGGTTATTTTCATCAGTGTGATAGGAGGGCTCATCAAAGTCACTTCACTCTCTACAGCTATAGCTGGAAAAGGGAATTATTTTAGTAAATCCATGGTTAGTTCTGTAAGCCTGCCTTGCATGGTGATATAGTATCTCAGATGCATACTCTTGGCTTTTTAACATAATTTATTTTATGATTTTCCACCTATTGCTTACTCTAATTCTGATACTTTTATAGTGTTGGAAAATTCTTAATTGCCAACTGATTTATCCTCTGTTAGGGACTAAATGAGAAGCCTTTGGACTTCAAAGGGCATTTAGACTGCATTTGCTGCTTGGATGGACCTTTTATGCAACTTTTCTTTTGCAGAGTTGTAGGGCTACAGACAAACAACATGTCTGAATCCTGTTCTTATTGCTTTTAATTTGTTTGCTTTTTTGAAGGTGCACACAGATGTACATACAGTTTTAAAGATGCACTATATGCATATTTCATTATTTTTCATTTTAACATAGAGGAACTGATTTATCAGTGACATTTGTGCTAGCACAAGTTGTTTGTAAATGGTTCTGATATTCTGGTGGTATTCTACATTTCTTGTAAAGGATAAAATGATCAATCAAGAGTGCAGAGTTGTTAACAGCCAAGAGTAGAGAGTTGTATGCTCCTGGGACATGTTGTGACAAGATAGGAATAGTACACTAGAAATAGCATAGAGCATAGAGGAACAGCTCCAAAGACGTTTACTTAAAAAAAACCAAAAAAACAACCAAACCCACATTTTCTTCTTAATTATGTTTACTACTATGGTGCCTAAACATTAGTTAGCAACAAGGACCCATTGTGCAAGGACCGACTCAAACAGCAGCAGACATCTTCTTTCCCTAAAGGAGAGCAATTCCTCTGCCTTCTACTCTTTGAAGTATTTTGTGGGTGGAGCACGAAGTGCCTCCCTGGTTTCTTTTGTGATTTAATTAAGCAAGAACACGCTCTGTGCATGGTACTTTCCAGAGCTGATGTAGTAAATCTTTCCTAGAGGGCTTAAAACACGGTGGGATGTCTCACTGTGCTGTTTGCAGTGGCTTTACTCCGTTCTTGCTTCAGTCAATGACAAAACCTCCAGGGAAATTAGTGAGGATGCATCCACATACACCAGGTTTTTAAGTCTTCTGTCTCTGATCCTTTGAAACAGAGCAGAAGTTTTGATGCAAAATTGAGCCCAAGATGCTCTTGCATGTGAGCTCTGCTTCCTGGAGATCTCCCACTAAAGTCCTTTGTTAGGTGGTTGACTCCTACCTACAATTTTTGGTCATGTACATTTATTCTGTTGCCCTGTTGTGTTGCTCTGCTGGAATGAATATTTTGGGACACCTCTTATGGCATCACAGCTGTCAGGTCTCTTTACTCTCTTTGGCTCCAGTCCAGAGCAAGCTGAAGTCAATGGAAAGATTTGAATGCCACTGCTTCTGCATGAATCAACTGTGCATGAATGCTTGATAGAGGTGCACCAGAAGCATGAGGGGGAAATTGTCCTTACAATGACTCTTGGTTTTGAATGTCTTTTAATAATAGTTTCTCACTTGTATCAGTACTTCTCAAATAGAGTGGGTTTTTTCTACATTGAAATGATGGCAGTGGATCTTCTGTAAGCCTAAAATAACTCAGTTAAAATCAGGATGTTTATTACTCAGTTGATATTAAATCTCAGAGTATGTATTTGTGTAACAGTGCTGCTATTTTGGTTTTTGTTTTCAAGATCTTGGTCTGCTTCCATGCAATGAAATGAAAATGGTTTCATTTAATTTCTCTTATAATGGTGGAGCTTACCACCATAACTAAGAACCTTGGTTTTTTAAATTTTTTTTTTCAAGAGCATATTCATCAATCTGAAATGTAGAGCAGTAGGGAAAAAACCTCTTCCCTAAATACATGCACAGAACAAGTATGACAGGTTCATGTTGATGTGGTCAGGTTACCATCTGTAAATGTTTGAATGACCTTGCATTCGTATGTTTGAATGGGAAAATGTATAACCATTTCAGAAGAGAACACTGTTGTCTAGAACCTTACATGCAGCCTTTAGAGTTGTGTACACAAATATTATGCACATGGCTGCTTGTGATTTAAATAGTCATGGAGTGTCTGATGTCAGCTACTTCCCCTAAATAAAATACTCAGGGTATGCACACCTGGTTTGGAGCCAACTGGCTTTGCTTTGCTTCCTTTCCAAATGCCTTCATTCACAAGAGAGCAAAATGACTCCTCATCTGTGAAAGAGAAACCTAGAAGGATGTGGTGACCGAAATTTTACACAAAATAGGGACACACTCTCAGTTTGCCAAGAAGTCTGCAAAATGGTTTCATAGGATTTTTTTTAATACTCAGTGTCTCTTAGAATTGCTTGAAGGTTGTTATGACTATTTTACAGCACGAGATAACACTCCTTTCTGGACAGGGAAGAATGGAAGATTGGATTTAAGGCTTTTTGTTAATACCTGTTCATTCTAAAACCAAAGGTGTTTAATTTAGCAAAACAGTGTAAACATCAGCGTGTGTAGAGGTTTTTATTTACCTTCAGTAGAACACTGGTAAAGTGATGTCAGATGAGTTACTTTCTTTTGAGAAGCTGATTCAAAGAAGCTCAAAATTTGAGACGCTTGCATGAATTTTCTTTCATTTTTCACATTCCTCACTGTCAGGAAACTTTAAAGGCTTTAAAAATATTTCCTGTGAAAGCTTTTAGTGAGGAAATGTTTGGCTCCAGTCTGAACTTGTTTTGGCATTTAGTCTGATCACCTTGATATGAGAAGCTTAAATGTTTCCTCCTTTCAGAATTTCAAAGCCTAGGGACTGTACCTGAGCATGGTGGACACTGAAAGTTTCCTTGGAGAGGGATGTTCATAGTGTGTGACAAAATGGCTAAAGGGGAGCTCTTTTCCAGGATTTACAGTATTGTCAGTAGCATTGCAGGGCTTTGGGAAGCCCAGTCCTTCAAAGCTGTTTAGTGTGGAAGCAGGTCAAACTCTCTAAATTAAATTACTATAGTTAACTTTCATGTACTCAATTAGCTGGGAATTAAGTTTGGGATACAGGGACTTCAGATGGATGTAAATATTGTAATTATTCTTGAAACAACTAATGCCGGTGCAGCAAATTTGGAATATATTCTTAGTTTGAATCCAAATCCATGGTGGTTTCCTACACACTTCCTTGTACATGTGTTCTTAGTTAAAAGTGCCATTTTCTCTCATCCAGTGGCTTTTGTTCTCATGGTTTAGGGATACAGCTTCTTGTTCTTAGAAACATTCAATGTTCCTAAAATTAAATTTGTCTTGATAGTTCCTATTGATGTAAAGATAGTTGTTTGTGCAGGATGGCTGAGGCACAAGTTGCAGTTACCAATTTTGCTCCTAGTCTAATAATGTACTGAGTATCTCAGAGCATCTCATTTTTTGAGTTTGAGAGCCCTAGGAGGCACTCTGCATCTTGCAGAAGAGCACCAGCTTGTGTAAATTCACTTGTCTTCAAAGAATTTCTAACCCAACTTTTTCTGTTTATTTGATGATTCCAAAACCGACCCAGTTGTGGAGAAGTTAAAATGTAATTACATTTTGCCCAATTACTTCCCAGCAAATTCACACAGCAAAGGCAACGCAGATGAAAAGTGTTGAAACCAAGTGTTTTAATTAAAGCAGATCTTCAGCTAAAAAATAGTTATGAAATTTAATTTTTTCTTTTTTTTTTTTTTTTTAGGGTGGAAAGAAGTCCTACAGTGGGCCATGTGGGGGCCGTGATTGCAGTGCTGGATGCAAATGTTTTCCAGAGAAGGGTGCACGGGTAAGTTTGTTTAGACTAATATAACTTGTCCTTGCCTCTTAGCAATCTTTTTAGGAATAAATAAATAAACAGACACCATGTTAATGTGTAATTCTCAATCTAATGACCTCATGAAACGACAAATGAAGGCCGGCCGCATTTCAAATGGCGAAGATTTCAAAAGCTGCTCCAAAGATTTACAAATGGCTCGCTTTGTCATGAGTCTTCAATAGAACCCTATTTCTTTATGTGATCTGAGCCCTAGTTCAAAAGAAGTCAGATGGTTTTTAAGTAGGTTACAACAATTAAAATTAGGAAAATTAAAGTAATGTGGGCTTCCAGCACAGATTTTGCCCAGGCCTTACTGTAATAGCTTCTGTTTATTTGTGGAAGTGTTTTGGATTTGTGTATTTGGTTGTGGAGGAATAATAACTCAAAAATGGATCTGAGCAATTCCCTTTGAGAAAGTTGCTTATGTAGCTGAAATCTCTCTCTCTGAAGTCTTCATTTGAAGAAACCAAATGTTTAAGCAAGATTTCTGTACAAATCTTTAATTTCTTTTGGTTGTACAAACAGATTATAACTTATCTTAATGCAGTGTTTATCTCCTCTCTTAGGGGAATGCATTAACTGACTTCACTCTGCATTCAATTGCAATGTTAATTTTTGTCCAGGCACCATCTACTTAATGTTTTATCTTAAGCTCTGGAGCATTTTAACATATGTGAAAATGAATCTTACAGATTTTGCTTTTGGAGATGAAAGAGCACACAGTAGGTACTTGAGGAATTGGAAAGGCTTCAAGGGAAGGGAAATAATACTAGTTGTTTAATTTATCAGCTGTACTTCCTGAAATCATATTGAAAACTCATCCTCTGAGTGAAAACAAAAGAAATTAAGTCTTATTTAAGCACTAGCAATCCTGATTTTTTTTTCCTGTGACATAGTATGTGTATATGCAGGGCATTACTTTTTGGACTGAATTTAGGAAAATGTTGCTATTTCAAAATGACATTTTTTCTAACTGCAGACAGAGTTGAGTGTGAATGCATAATTAATAACTGGTGAAGTGTTTGCTCTGGAAATATAAAAATTCTTTCAATTCATCATGTGGCAGAGGGAAAACATGTCTAAACAGATATGTTAGCAGCATACAATTCACTTCAGCTCAGATTCTGGGGTGTATGGAGAATTTCCTTGCAAAGTGCTCAGTGCACCCTAGAGTATGAGCTCAAGTGAACTGCTCAGCACCTTTGGTGATTGGATACAGTAAGGACAGACCCAGTTTGGTTCTGGAACACATTATCCTGTAAATGCTTTGACCTTTAGACAGCAATGAGCATCATTCTTCTGTCTCTTTACATTCCCGGGGTCCGACTTGATTGTTTGAAGTGGTCACAACGCTGTTGACCTTGCAGTTTGAGCTCTTGGCATCTCTTTTGTTAAGATGTCACAAAGGTTTTAGGCTGTTTTCATTGCTGACCTGAAAACTCATTTGGCTTTTAGCTTATTTCTTATGTGACCTGTATCAGTGGGGCATTTTCAGTCCTTCAGACACGTATTCCATCCTGCTGAGTCCTGTCCACGGAGTAAACTGTCTGCTACAAGTGGTAATCTTTCCTTTTTACAACACCACTTCCATCAAGTGTGCTGAGCCCTCCTGACACCTCCTTGGACATCTGCAGGCAGCTACTGGAGCCCTGCCATGCCTGAGGATGTGGAGGTGACTGGCTGCACTGGGAAAGCAGGATGGGGTGATTATGTATCCTACAGCACAGCTTGTTTCTTGCAGGACACTCCAAAGCCTGGGGCTAATTCCTTCCTTGGCTTCCTGCCTCGCTGCTTCTCCACTGCTGCAAAGCCTTCAAGTTCAGAAATAGGACTTTGCCAATGCCCTGAATCCATATTTTGTTTAAAAAAATGTTCCAGCTGTCAGTTTTCCACAATTAGGCAGATCAGAATAAAGCTAAGCTTTCTTTTTAAAAGAAGGAAATAACTAAAAAGCACAAGAGAAATGACAATAAGCCGACAGCTTAATGAAAATAGTATAGACAGTGTCCTTAAATGTCCTCCCTGGATGCACTTCTGATCAGATCAAGCTTTAAAAATTTTATTTAGGCAATAAAAATGTCTAAGCTGCCTAAGACTAGACTAGTGAGAGATATTTCTAGAAATGAGATGCATATGTGTGTAATCCACAGGAGCCCATGTTCTTGTTTTTGCTATAGGCTGCTGCTGTATGTGCAGGACATATTAAAAAAAAACCACGAAGAAATACCAACCAAACAAAAAAACCCACCCCAAAACTCCTCAAACCAATATAATCTCAATACCTGTAAGACTGACCTTGTTAGAAGACTGATCTCTATGCAGTGAGTCAGCGATTTGTGGAATAATTGAGATTTTTTTTCCTGAAGGAAGGGTAATGCTTCCAGGTTACAGGAGCCCCTGCTTAGCTGTAGCCTCTGGGTGAATGTATGGATCTTCTAAATCCCTGTGTCCCTACTCCCGTTTTTCTGGCCAGCTGAGACACCAGTTATCCAGCTAAGGCAGTTCTGCTGTGATAGTACCTGAATAAACCCTGGTACATACAATTTTTTGGGGACAGGAGACAGTCTGAACACAAACCTACACTGAACCCACTTTTGCATACAGGACTTACACACAGTCATCTTTAGGAACAGCGGCTGATGGGTAGAAAAAGGTGCTTTATATTAAATTGTGAAGCACAAGAGGAAAGGTGAAAGAGAAGCAACCGCATTAAATTATAAGTTAAATGAGGAGGTGAAGGTAAATTTGGATACTAGTCCCTATCCTAGTGCAAGGATATGTTCGCTTTCAGTGTAGGTGAGCGATTTTTGGGACTGTCAGAAGAATTTATTGTGTTTAAAAGAGCATTTTTCATTGCACTTGCTCACAGTTTGTCCACACTTGATGGACAGGGATAATACTGCTGAGGGTTTCGTGCTGTATTGATGGCTGTCTAGCTAAGAAATGCTCTGCAGATAAGTCAGCAGGGAACAGGAGGCATTTTTCATCCTTTCAGAGTATCAAGAAGCACTAAAGAGTTGGCTGCCTGCACAGTTTCATTTTGCAGCTCATTTTGCATTTGTTTATAATAATGTTGACTTTTTTATTTTTATATAATGTCATCAACTTTCAAACACTCATGAAGATGAAATAACTTTGTTTCATGTGTACCTTCTCCTGATGCCTGTTCACTTATCTTGGAATTTACAACAGTACTAGAGTTTCTTTTAAACTTTGCTCAACATGTGCTGCAGATAATATTTTGGGTTTTTTCATTCTCTTCCACCAAAAAAGAAATTAAGGAAAAAAAATTTAGAAGTTGTTTCCAAGGCTTCACAAGCTACTCAGGAGAGGCTGTGTCCCAGGCAGCTTTTACAGGTTACAAGTGCTGTAAATTGGGAAAACCTGATGTTACTAATTAGATTTTTTTTTTAATGTAATATGTAATTATGTCAAATAATATATATAATGTGTTATTTAAAGCCCATATGATCGATTAGAAAACTGAAGTTAAAATGATAACTGTAAATGTAGTGTGAATTATCTCTGGGCAATCAGAGAGTTTTTGATAGAATTATTGCAGATCAAACAAGCAAGGAAAGACAGACAGATCCTCAACATCCATGCAGTGAACAGCATAACCAGAGGTCAGAACTTTGGATGATTAATCTAATTGTTATCTAGCACAAACTAATGTCTCATTGGCAAGAGATCTTAGATTAACTTTTGTCTGGAATTAATCCCCTCAACTTAATACTGGGTGTACAGAGTGTCTCTGTTGTGATAATTAGTTGAAGATTGGTTGGCGTTTCTTTGCTATGAGATTGTAATAATTAGATATTGTATTTTTAATAATATTTGCTGATTTCTGCTTTGGCTGGTTAATCACTCTGTTTGAAACACTCAGGGATTTCCTGATGAAACACAATTTCTTTGGAAGTGTCTACTCAACAAAATGATTTTTTTTAATGCAGAAGTGCTTTGCACAAACAAATTTGCTGGTGACAAACTTCTTGAATGCTGTTGGTTCAAAGTTCTCTCTGTTTCAATGTGGTTTCCTGGTCCCTGAGTTGACAAGCACTGTGGGATGTAGTGCTGCCATTTGATACCCATGGCCTGCAGGTTCACCAGTTAAAATCAAAGCAGACTCTGGGATATTGTCATTTCTTTCCAACTGACAATGCCCAGGTGTGAGCAGTGCTAAATGCACTCACCATGGATACAGGTAGGAGTAATACTGGGATTGTTAGCCAGTTATTTTTGTAAACATGGACTGTATGTAAATAATGTCTAATTCTTGTTCAAATTCCCTTCTGGTTAAATGTATAATGCCATCATTTGGTTTGGGAAGAGGATTATCTATAACATTGAAAAATGTTGACCATCTGTTTGCTGTCATTAAGAAGTTCTGGCAAGGTTTTGGAAGAAAATGAGGTAATAGCTAAGTTAAACAACTTATGTGCCAGCTGCTTTTTTAAACAACTGCCAAGGTTTGTATTTTTTTAAGTAATAAAACAAACTTTGCCAAATGTAGCATTAAACAATTATTGTACATGTCCTCCTGACCCAACCTAAATACACGGAGCTTAACTCTCTAATGAGAACCACACCAAATACTGAAACAGCACAAATAAAACCAAATTCATTGCATTTGAAAGGGTTTCCTGTGCAGTGGGCATCAAGACCAAGGCTGTTCCTATGTGCAGCCTTACATCATCTCTTTGGGAAGGCTTCTTGAGGGGACAGGCCCCCATTTTATCACAGAGTTCAGTAATTCTTACTCAGAATTCAGTAATGATATTGACTGTGTTTAAGCAGGGTAACCAGGGAGGCTCTGCTGGCAAATCCTGTCTCTGTGATTTGGTTTGCAGTTTTTTCTGGGAGGATGATGTGTGCTATGTGAGGCTGAATATATTCTAGGAAATGTATCTTGTTAAGAAGATTTCCACAGCTTTCAAAACCAACCAGGATCCCTGGCATTTCTGTGTCACCAGGGTGGCTGAGGTGACTCTGTGACCTGAAACTGTTTCTCAGTCTGCCTGCAAGGGCAGCAGATTGTGTAATTGCAGTGGGAACCTTTGAAATCACCCAGAACATGGGCCCTCAAGCTGTGTTCCACAGAGCACTTCCAGATGGCTTGGAAAAGCCCAGTGAAGAAATCTGTGTCACTGTTCGAGTAATTGTGCTTCATGTGAGCTTTAACCCAGGGTTTAAAACACTTTACAATATTTTGGAAGCAAATGGAGCATTTTCAAAGCTCCTTGCTTCATCCTGCAGTGCTGTTGCCTTAGTTTAAGAAGTTGTGTAGTCTCACTATACCAAGTGGATGTCCTTTTGGTTTTCCTTTCTAGCCTGAAAGTTCCTGGTTTTCTCAAACTGAGCTTCAGAGGTGAGGTGTTACTGATGTGGATGTGAGCTGAGCTGACTCCTCAAAGTCATGCTCAGCTGGCACAGTCAGATCCCTCTGCCCTGTATTGTGACAAGTCCTCCTGGAGATATTTGATGATTCCCTGCTCTGCTGCAGGCATGAGCTGAGGGTGCAGGCATGTTGCCCTAGGAACAGGAATAATTTCTTGTTTGTAGGAGCTGCCATGGCTACCCCTGGTGACCTGCATGAGGAACGTGCTGTTCCCTTGAAGGCAACACCATCACTGGCACTGATTTCATTGTAGGTGTGCAGACAGATGGGAAGACAGCCTGGCCTTGTCTCTCCCTCCTTGGAGCCTTGCCATGACTGACCTTCTGTTCTAACTTCATATCTCTGGCACTTTCTCCAAGACTAAAAGTGATGAGTTGCTCTGCAGATTTGCTCCATATGGACAAAACAGAGCCCTCGATCTTCCTAAGTACTGGAGAATAAAAAATGTGTATCCTTTCTTTGTAAAAATCGTTATCTTTCTTGGCCTTAGAATGGAGACTTTGATGAGTCCGTGATGTTTTACATGCCATGTAACTCCTTAGAACAGGACTAGCATCAACCTTTCCATTTCTCTTGTGTATTCATTTATTCATTGTAGGAGAAGAATTGTAAATATTCTTGAAATTGTTTTCTGTCAGCCACTCTGCCTTGAAGTCAGAAAGAAAACTAAGAATTTCTGCAGGAGGATAAACTCTCTAGTGTCCTGCCCAGGACAAGAAAACCAAATGTTATCATGAGTCTTTGAAACATATAATTGGCTGGTTGGGCTTTTGCCTAACAAATTTGCAGAATTTTGTGCATTTTGTCCTGCAATGATGTCTCAGTTGAAGAGAGATTTTTGATGCCCTCTGAGAAATGGCAAAAGACTTTAATCTCCAAGCATTTGATAGACAGGAAGGGGTAATTTATATCCCTTCTTGAAATGACCCAATTGACATTTTTTCCCAGCACATTCTATATTACTCGTAGTACTCACCACCTAAAATGTGTCTTAGTAGCTTTTTAAAAAATTTGTTAAATTTTCTTAAATACCTGATTTTTATCATGCCTCTTAACCTCTCACCCCACTCCTAAACTTGCCCATCTTCTATCTAAGTGTGATTGCCTCAGAATACTCCTGGTACTAATTATTTTTAAAAGCTTCTTAAAATGAGAAGAGGTGCCCTTTGCAGAAACGAGGGTGTTTTTTAAAGAGTTTCCACTGGCTGCAAGCGAAAGGTGTGACAGAGATTTCCAGTGGGATCCCTTGGGTAAGTCAGCCTCGGAAACAGGAGGATCACAGAACCAACCTGTGAGCAAAGGCTCAGTTTGAAGAGGTTTGGCTGACAGTCAGGTTAGCTGCTTCAAATAGCAGGGATTACTCCAAAGCAAACTTAATTAGGCAACAGATAGGCAGGAAGTATGCCAGTCATGGAGCCTGCAGCCAGAGAGGGCACACAATGGGGATGGCCAGCCAGGAAAAACTCTGTTTGGAGAGGTGCGACAGGCTGGAGTGCCAATTAATTGAGGAGTAAAGCTGAATGCAGAGGTGTCTCAGGCTACCTGTTTCCTGGGAAATGTGTGCAGTATTTTTGGTGTGAATTGTAGCTTTTCCTGATGGGAGATTTTAGGAGAACAGGCTGTAAATTGTCCATCAGTGATAGGCAAGGAAAATGAGGAGATGTTATGAATTCTCGTTCTCCTTGTTATTAAGGAAATGTGTGTGTTTGCTGGTGTCCAGCAAAGTGTTAGGGCTGGCTTTCTGAACACTTGACGGTGAAGGAAATGGAAGACAGGAATAAAAGAGAATGATGGCACCATTTTTTTAAGGAATAAAGCAACATCCAAGTAACAGAATATAGTGGGAATAAGAAGAATTAATAATATGTAGGATACAGAGTGGTCTGGCTGAGAATCTGGGTATAAGTGTAAATTGTATAACTTTTCCCTTGACTTTATTCTGCAAAAATAGGAGGAATATTCAGGTGTTTGCCAGTCTCCCCCTTTTCAGCTGTTGATTAAAGACATTTTAGCTGTTGCTCTCTAATCAGTCATAAATCCATTGATAGAACAAGCATTTTTTTCCCCAAATGTCCTGATTTGATGGGTGGTATGTTAGGGTTACTCTTTGACCTTCTGTGGAGTTGCCAAAATAGAAAACAAATTTGGAGGAAAGATGCAACCCTAGAAAGGATGGGATACCGTGAATTGTATCAGATATTTCATCCAGCTACTTGTTTTGGAAATAGAAACATTTTAGTAGTCTGAAAAGTAGCATAGATACAAATGTTGTTGGTCATCAGGGGGGATTTTTGGAAGGGCTTTTTGTGGGTCTTCTTTAAGAAACAGCAGTGTTGCCAAAGCTAATAAACAGGAAGTTTAAATAATTTCAAAATTTCTGGGTTTGATCCATAATAAATACAGTACAAATAGTGTACAAGTTTTGAAGTACTATTAAAAAGAAACATCTGGTTGTCTTTTAGAAAAGATTGATGATCCTTCCTTTAAATGATCAAAGAAAGCTGTCTAATAAAATGACTCAGCATGTGCTGAATTCTCAGTGTATGGTAAGGGAAGAATTTTTTAGTACCTAGTGTTAAGCACTAAGGGTGGTACAATTCTGCACTAAATTTTATTTTTCAAAGTTCTATAGAGCTGCTATCTCTTAAAACAGATCTCTCAGGTTTGTGTTCACACCCACGATATTCTGCTGGAACAGTATAAAGCTTTCTGTACTCCTTAATAAGAGACCTCTGAAAGTAGTTAATCACTTCTTCTAGAAGTGATTCTCTCCAAACTTAGAGACATTGGAAAGAGAAGATAGCAGAAGAGGTTGTCTTGTCTCGTTTTAATTAGGGCATGTCTTCCTAAGAGGACAGGATGTTTTTGGAAGATGTCAACCTTTGGAATATCCTTAGCAGTGGAAATCTAGCCCAGCTTGTCTGACAGCAAAATAAAGAAAATAAAGAAGTAAAGTCTGCATGCAAAATCAAGGCAGCAGGTGGTCATTCCCTTGTAACTCCAGCTGTTCTTGAGTTGTAAATCCAAAAGCATTGCAAAACTAGCACTGGGACACCCAGTGATTCCTTGCAGGCATGGATCAGGGTTTCTGGGACCTTAAAGGAAATTTTCCTGAGATTTAATGTTTTGTCTTGAAACAAAAAATGACATAAGTGTTATCTCCAGATTTTTTCCAGAGCGGTGAAGTAATTAAACTTTGCTTGTTTTTCTAACATCAGGACTAAAACCTGAACTAATCTAGTTTAACCATTCCCTTGTCTTTTATCAGCTGGAATGTGCATTAACTCCTGAGGACCTTTGGATAAATAGAAGTTCTGCTTGCAGTGGATGTATTTTGTACACTCAGTGACAAAAAGTAGTTAGGGTTTTCTTCACAGAGTTAATGGAGATGCTGTATTCTGAATTATTTTTCTACATTATATTTCTACATTATTTTTTCCTGCTGGGCTCTGCCACACTTTTGTTGTATTGTGTATCAGTATTAGCAGCACTCTAGTCTGGACTGAAGAGGAAAGCTGAGTTCCATTGGTGTTGTTGAGGGGTTTCCCAACATCTCCAAGAAAGGCAGAATTTTAATTTTCAAGCCTTTAAAGCAAATTGCTTACAGGCTTCTAAGAATGACTGCTCAACCAACCATTTATGAGAATTTTATGTGAAATTTGTGTTAATGGAAGCAATTTCAAGGGAAGTACCTCCTGATGTATTTTTCTTAACCTTTGTTTAGAGAAGTTGTGTGAATGCTCCATATAGAGTTGGCAGGATGTTATAGCTGGAGGAAGTGGATCTCCTCTATAAAATGAAGACTTTATTTTGCAAATGATACTCAGCTTTTGCTTAGTAATTACATGAGCATAAACAAGTATTTGATAATTTTTAATTTTGTAATTAGAAGTAATTTGATAATTTCCCTATTTGATACTTGTGTAAGAGACTGAAAAGGAAGTGATAACTGTTTTTCACATGGTTATTAGTGCAGCTGTGGTTATTATCTCGGTAGCCAGCTACGTTAATCAAGATTGCTTTCAGTGCTTCAGGCTGTGGCCAGATCTAAAAATCTTAGATGACCTGGCAGAATGACCTTGTAGAAACAGTTTGATGTTGCTGTGGCTGTTTCCATTTGCATGTGTTGCTGCTCTCAGCTGTTTGTCCCAGGGCTGTGGGGGTGTCTGCAGGAGCCTGGCTCAGAGGCTCCCCAGGGCAGCAGTGTGTGACTGCACATCCGTGCTCAGGTCACCCAGCAGGCAGGGAGCTCCCAGCTCCCCTCACTCTGAAATCCCTAAAAGACATTTCCTGTCCTTTAGAGAGGGCCAGCTGCCTCTGCTTCCTGCACTGGTGGAGCTGCGAGGGATGCTGAGTGCTGTGCTTCAGGCTGGCAATGTGGAGCTCTCCTTTCCAAACTGCATGGGAGTGTGTGGAGTTTTCCTTTGATGTGCACCCAAATTTATCCAACATCTCCGAGTATGCAGACCCCCCGCACCTGCCTGTGTGCCAGCAAAGCAGAGGCTTCCACTTGGAATCATGTCTGTGCTCAAAATCCAATATTCATCTGTCTTATTCTAAGTTTGCCACTCAAAATGGCAGAGCACATGGATGGAGTTTAGCTCAGAGAAGAGCGTGGCACCCTGTTTGAGGATGGAAATTCTGTTGGTAAAAAAGGCAACTTCAGTTCCTGATAACTCTGTAATCTCTGTTTCTGGCCACATTAGAATCTAAGTTGAATGTTGGGCACACACAATGAAAAATTGGCTTTTTGAAGGGCAAGTGATCCTATTATTAAATGTAAGTTGATTCACTTCACTGAAGAGTTTAAACAATTTCTCATATACTGCTCATTATTTTATGTGTGGAAATGTTGGTCTGAAAATAGATGTGAGGTAAACTGTGAACAGAAGAGTTATGAGGCTTTTGTACTTTCATGGGATTTGTAGCTACTTTTCCATTCCCTCAACAGACCAGCCACAGAAATATCCCCTGGATAGCTGTCTCTCTTCAGTCTCTGATTAGTTAGGGAGCACTGGGGCCAAAGTGGCTTTAATGAAAACTCATATACACAAAAGTTCTGACAGAACAACTGTCTTTTGATCCTGTGTCATCACACACAAATGGTCTGGTTTTACTGAAGATGAATAGAATTGATACAAGAGAAGGGAGAGGAACTGTATTGCCACTCACCTTTTGGTGGTCCTTTTCTGAAAGAGAGTAACACAGAAATTGTAAGTTCCTTCTAAGATGTAATAGTACATTTTTTTATATCAAAATTTTGGCTGTTCTTGGTCCCATCTGAATTATCTTTGGCAAATATTTGTTGTGACTTCAGGCTGAGATTTTTTTTTGGGATATATGAAGCAGAACAGCATCTTCTGTTGGCATCTGCTGTTGATTTTTAATTGGGCTCGTGTTCCTCCTTGCCATAGAAAGGAGAATGATGCACAGGGAGCTTCTCAAGATGCTTCAGGAAAAGGCATCATCAGGTGAGAGGAGGTTGTGAAATTGGACCTTTTCCACATGCTCTTTTCAGAGTAAACCCTTCCTCTGTTCCTATACATTACTTTATTGGTGAAATACATCAGCCAATGTTTATAGACAAGGAAAGTTTGTACTAACACTGTGTCATGCAACTAATCTGTTTGGTTCTAAAGAGGGAACACTAAGTTAGCTGCATTTTCCTCCAGATTCAAGTGTCTTATTAAATATTTGTACATGGATTAGACTGTTTACTTTCCAGCTCATACTATAGTTGTATTGGGAAGATCCAGAACACCTGGGGTTTAGTGAGGTCTTCAGGAAAGTTTGCTTCAACTTTCCAAATTAAAGATTAAGAGCTCACTAAATTACTGACTATATGCAGGAGAGTTTTAAATAAGGAATATCAGTTCTAGAAGCATGTTTCTAAAATTCTGAATAACAAAATATTTGTGAATACTGGATCTTGATTTCACTCCCTTCTGCTGCATTTCTACACTTCTCAGAGCAGTGTCAGAACTACCAAATACCATTTTCTGCTGGTTTAGCTTTGCTGGAGGTCTGTTCTTTAGTGCAAACCAGTTGCTGGGATTAAGAAGTCACTCAGCTGACTTTGATGCTATTTTAGCTTTGTGCAAAAAATGACAAATGGGATCCTGGATCACAGTATTTCAGGTATGTTGGGTATGTAAAATACCTTTTCTTAGAGAGAGGCTGTAGATCTACCCTTGCTTTCCATATTCAGATGTGATTACAGGTGTGTAAAAGATATCCAGAAGCAGAGATGAAGTGAGAACAGTTTGACTGTCTAGGCAGAAAGCAGACAAGAACAGCCCAAATTTATTTTGCAGAGGATAATGCAGGCTCTTGGTGTGGAAACACGGATTCCCTGTGTATTTAACAGTTGTATCCCTGGAAGAAACATGTAAAAACCTCAATGTTCTTTGAACTGCAGAAGTGTGAGGGAAAAGCTTCACTTGCAGAGTGAAAGCTACAGCCAAACAAAGTTGAAAGCTGGTGATTTATGTGTAAGTCATCCTAGGCTGTGCATTTTATTAGAGAAATGGGGGAGCACTGATTTTAAGCCATCCCCAGCTGTTTTTAGTGTTCCCTCTCATCTTGCTCAACACTGGGAACGTTGGTGCTGTCCAATCATTTCACAAATCAGCAAGAACTTGTCTGATCAGCGCTCACCTCCAGTGAGTATCTGCTCACTTCACCAGGAGATGTGAACAGAGAAGACCTTTAACCCTTTCTCTGGAGTGTGGTGGCCTGGGGTCCCAGGCAGCTTTGAATGTAAATGGCCTCTGAAGAGATTTCCATGTTTCTAGGACCTGCTCCTAAATGTCACTGCATATCAGAAACTCCCTCCTAAACACAAGCAGCTATTTGAGTTATGCACTTTGGAGGGTTTCCAAAAACCAGAGAAAGTCCTGCTTTTCAGAAAGGTAGATTTTGCTAATTTTTGCTAAATATGTAGCCTTTCATCTCATTTCAGCTTTACAGTAATTAGTGTTTTAACCACTGTCTTCCAAGAGTGAAGGAGCCTTTTTCTTGCAAGATGGAGAAGTAATGAAATGTGGCAATGACTAATAATGCACTTTGCTTTCTTTCTGCTGATTCTGAGCTAATGCTTCCTATGTTTAAACTCATTTCCAAATATTTTGCACAAGTTTTGGGAGTAAATAAAGCCTAAATTTCTAGGTATGTACTCCTAAAATCTACTTTGCCCCGAGTTTGTTTGGATAGGATTTAAGAGTTGTGTGTGCTGTGTAAAATTTGTATTCCAGACTAAACAAAAATATATTTACAAATTGTCTGCTTAGTTTAATTTTTAAGGTTCTTTCCACAGGAGGTACTGTTTGAGATACTATTTTGTTGATAAATCAATGAAAAAATATTGATATATTTTCACATAACTTTTGCACTGAAACCTAACCAGAAAAATTGATTGTGGAAGAGATATTGTTTCAATGAGTCACTTTTTCTTTATTTGTCACTTGATTTTATTTTTTCTTGCATTGAATTTGTGTGCTGCTAGAAGTTCTACACAGATTTCTTACACTACCTCTGTAGAAGAATCAATTTATTCCAGTAAATTAGAAATATATCTGTTCTGTAACAGCTCTGTTAGTGTGGGAAGTAAAACTATTTCTGGTAGAATTGGAAGACTCCATCCAACTGGATTGTGTTTTAAAAAGAACATTTGTGCAAAGACTCCAGTTGCTTTGGTCTGATGATTGTTTTCAGTATTTACAGTACAGCAGGGCCTGGGGCCTCAGTTACACATCAGGATCAGTTGTACTTTGTATAAACAGAACCAAAAAAAAAGGCCTTGCACCAAATAACTTCTCTTCTAAGCATTAAATGTCCTGATTTTTTAAGGAAAGCACACAGCTGGGACAAAACCATGGAATGATCCCAAACCAGCTGGACGTAAGGGCAGGTCTGGATTTTCATCCATCTGCATTCAACTGTGGAGCATTTGGATTTAGTGCTCACTAAACAGGAGACATAATAGGGACATTTAAAGATCCAGTTCATGGCTCCTCAATTTAATTAAAATAAAACATTCCAAATATACACCTAAGCAAAGCTGAAGGATAAGACACTCAATGAAGAAGAGTCTGAGAGTATCTTGGGATCTGATTCAGGCAAGCAGAGGAATTCCAGAGCCTGTACCCTGGAGCTTGGAGTGGAGTGGGGCAGCAGCCAGCTGGCCATACCTGGCTGGGTGAGTGTGCACTCAGACCAAGCAGCTTCTCAGCAGATTTAAGGAGCCATAAAAGCACCACATGACTGTGTGGAATGTCCTGTTTCTAATCATCACACTGTAGATCAAGTTTTAGCATTCCTTTATTTAATTTAGAGAAAGATAGGGCACTAATCTGACCCTTATTGGGTGACTGAGTGGATGTACAGCACATAATTTAGACTGACTTAACAGTCGGGGTACAAAATACCTTCAAGATAGTGTTGTCTATCTGAGTGCTAGCCTGCTAAATCCAGGGGGCATTGACTATTCAGCCTTCCTCAGTGGCATGACTCCTCTCAGGCTTTGGTTGGCAGACCCTTGCAAAGCTGGCATTTCCAGGCAGTGGCAGATAGAAGACAGCATTGCTGCTGCTGCTGCAGCCAAGCCAAGATTGGCTGTGTTGACGAGAGCAGGGGCAGTGAGGGAGTGCTGCCTGTCTGACATCAGGGCTGTACCTCGCTGCAGCCATCATTTGTCTGTAGGATGTCACTGAGAAGATACCAGAGCCTGTCTGTGATTTCAGACTCTGTAGAAGTGAATGTGTGTTCACTGAACCAGTTCACATTTTGGCTGTTCTTGCTGGCTATGAGGCTGTTGTAAATGCCTGTGGGGATTATCCAGAACTTAGCCAGTGTGAGAAGGGTGGTATGCATGTGTGGGCTGAGGGCAGTCTGGTGCATGCTATGCAGCATGGCATGAGCCTTTTAAAAATACCCTATGGAAAGCCATTGCTGCAGCTAGCTGTGGTTTAACTGAAATTGGAGTGAGTGCAGGAACAGGGGAAATACAAAGCTGGTTTGCAGCAGTGATCAATGGAGGATTCTTTTTTCTCTATTCTTTGAAAGTATGCTTTGCTCATTTCTCTCAAATGGCAGTGGGATGGCTGTTCCCTGGCTGATGGCTCTAGGGAAAGGGCTTAGAGTGGTTTGTGTAGCTCCACAGTGGCTGCTCTGGCTGCAAAAGGAGCACTGGCAGCAACTTCCAAAGAGTCCTGCTGAGTCTGTGCAGACCAGATCCGCTTCCAGAGTTTGTCATCCCGGGGTTTCTGGGGGGGTTGCATTTTTGGATGAGGTGCGAGGAGGATGTTTGCAGATCTGAGACAGTTTTGGTTTCTCTGAAATGACGTGTCATCATGCTGGCATGTAGTAACGCTACTCTTTGATGTAATAGCATGATGTTGAATTAAACATCACTTTATTGTGGTGTACTGGTCCCCATTTGTTGTTCTTTAGCAGAATTTGCTGTCTGAAACAAATCCATAGAAGTGGCTGTGCTGTGCACTTTGTGTCTTTCAGACTTGGATAATGCCTGTCATGCACTGTGCTCCAAGTGAGTGCAAAATACACGAGAAACACCATGTCATCTCTTAGAACACTATGGCTACATCAACATAACTAATAAAACCTGGGAGCTGTCAGTATTTGCTATTAGAAGAATATGTATACAAAGAGGAGAAAAGCAAAAAAAAAAAAAAAAACAACCTTAATGCCTACTGTTTTTTAAAAAGATAAAAAAGGAAGTACCTTGTTCTTGTAAAATGTGGTGCCTCTCTACAGACTTTTCCTGATTTCCGTCGTTAGGCTGTCCTGGTAACTTCTGAACTACTAAACAGACTTAGCCAAAGCTTGGAGTTACCAGCTCTGTGTAAGTTACATTGGGGTAAAAAGACTACTTTACCCTCCTCAATCTCATCTAGGCATCAAGATTAAGATTAACTTCTGTTTTTTCAAGAGTAAAGCAATGGATGAAAGGCATGCAATAACCTTAAGGTGTTTAAATTTCTGCTTTTACTTCAGCCTTTTTTTCCTTGGTTTTATTTTGAATTCTTTTAGATATGTAACTTTAAAGCATTCTCAAAACCATCAGCAACACTTGCAGCTTTGACTAGCAGCTAAATTAAAACAACTGATGAGCTGCCCTGCCTTTCCCTTTGTCTTGTTGGCATGTTTCTTTAACTGCAGGATGCATTCCTAACCCTCACACTTTTCAGTTCTGCTGGGTGCAGTGAAGGCCGTTTTCTGGCTTGCCGTCCAGCAGAGCAGGGAATGCTTTCCCCCTTTATTTTAAGGAGGAAGAAGCTGCTGAGCTGATTTGGAAATCGTAGGCTGGTTATTGTGTGTGCAAAGCTGCCGAGACCTGTGCGCAGGACAGCCCCAGTCAGGTTATCCTGTCATCATCCACAGATCGCTGATTATCACACAGCAGTGTTTGTGATCTTCTGCAGTGCTGCTTCCTTCTGCCCCTCATCAAGGCCCAGTGAGCACAGACCGTGACAGGTAAAATCTTCTTCCAGACCTCAGATGCTCCCATACAAAGAGCCAGGCTTAATCCCTGGCCTAGTGTGTAATTTAGTAATCTGCATGGTCATGAATTCCAGGGATATATGGGCAGGAAGCGCAGAGCAGTGTGGGTAGCAGAGCAGCCCTACAGAGTCATTTCAGTCTTTGTTGTATTGTGTGCTGAGGGATTTTGGGGACAATGAGACCTGTCTGTCAAAGATTAAGCAGACTGGAAGTGTGGTTTATACCAACAAATGAATGAAGCTTTTTGGAGTGTTAATACAGCCACGTAGTAAATGTCCAAGGACTTAAACATACAATTTATGTGATGACAAGCAACATTGGAATTGATCATTTATTCTATATACCTTAGCCAGTGGGAATTCAAGTAGGTGGAAAGTTCATTTCCATCTTTACCTCAATCAATGTGCAACACTTATATAGGACAAGTGAAAAATCCTCTGGTTTTTTTCTCTCTGAGACTTTGGTTTGAGGTTATTTTTACTAATTGCAGTTTATTCTCTGACACTGCTCAGTAAACCAGGCACTGACTGACTGGTGCTTCACCTTATCAGGCACTGCAGTGAAATTCTGCTCTGCTTAAGCCTCTAGAGATAACTGGAATCTTGCCAAATGTTATGTTAGTAGATTTGCAGACCTTTACTAGTCTCCACTGCTACTTTGGCCTGTGTATTTCCAAGCAATGTATAGATGAGAATTCACAGGCTCCCATTTTTTCCTTTAAAGTGAATTGTTTACGTGTTTGCAAAGCTCCCCTCGGCTGGGCTGTGTAACAGGTCTCTGGGAGGAGGTTTTGTTCTAAATCTGCTGTCTTGAATAAGCATGAGATGGTTCCCATCTGAGTTTTAAATCTTGACTAATTTTATCTGTCCCAACAGATACTTTTGGTTTTAGCAGAACCCTGTGCAAGGAAAGCTGCTCAGACCTTTCTGAAGTGCCAGGAACATGCTGGGAAGGCTATGGGAGGCAAAATGTAGGGGAAACTGCTTGCAGGGAATCTATTGTTTGCTGCTGACCCTGTACTGGCCAGATCTGTGCATGGCCTACTTTCCCTGCCTGCCTTTCTAACTAGAAGCATCCTTTGGGGCTGAATGATCTTAGTGGATAATGAGAAGTTTTGCTGTGTTTGTCCCTTGTAAACAGAATGTTTAGCATGTGGAACATGGTCTGGTGACTAAAATGGATTTTTTAAAAAAATGTGTAGAGGGGCTTTGTTTGTTTTTTTTTGTTTTTTTGTTTTTTGCTGTTGTTTGTTTTGTAATTTTTTTTTTCTTTTCCGAAGAAAGAGGCTACTTTATTCACTAGATGATTAATGTTATACATGATATGGTAGTAAGTCCTAGAGGCAGTCATGCTGCATGTATCACATGCCAGGCTCAGACTTGCTTTCAGAATTACATTGTGCTCAGCACTAATTTGGTTGTAATAGCACAAACAGTGAATATCAGACGGGGAAGGGACATAGCAGTGCATCAGTAAGAACAAAGGGGAAAAGACAAGATTGTTTTTCTGGAACATTGCTTAACTTACAGCAATTTACAGATACACATTTTCTGTGTAACAGTGAAATGCCGTTGAATAATTAGATTAGAAAAATAATAGGACAATCCAGTGTGATAAAAGTGAGCCAAAAAAGCAGTCATAAGATTGTTGTCCACAATAGGTTATTGCTGTGACTTGGATGGCTAAGCCAGAAGAAAGGTGCAGGGTTTAGATTCAGTTATCTCAGCATTTTAGACACTTTTTCTCTCAGGAATTTGAGACAAATTGAGAGAAACTCCTAGAAGCATAAATGGATACAGACATTTAAATTAGCTTTTAAAAGGGCAACGTTACACTTGGGATCCAAATCTCTATTGTTCATATTCTAATGATTCACTTTACATTCTGCAGAAACAGAGAACACAATAACAAGAATTGAAAAGTTTTATTTCATTATCATATTATTACCAAGTGAAAAACCACAACTATGTTTTATTCCAAAGAGGAAAAGAAATCTGTGTTATTAATAATTGTAGTCCTTTCTTCCTTCCTACCTACCTACTGTTTGCCCTGTTTTGAGGAAACACTAACTTTTCATAGCTTTTGCTTGCAAAGGGGAATTAGATTTTTTTTTTAATGGGTTTGTTGTAAAGGAAGGAACTGGAGAGGAGCCCAAAGCAAATTAACAGATCTGGACAGAGCAGACCCTGCGGAGGTTTGGAGTCTGTTGGGCTCCAGCATGTGGCTGAACCCTCGCTGCCTTTCTAGATACAATGTCCTTTTAATAGTCTTAACAGGCCTGACACTGGCAGGATTTCACTTGTTCAGTACACTACTTAATACAGCTAATTTTCTACTGACAACTTTTTTTTTTTGCAACAATGAATCTTCTGTCACTTGAGCCCATGAGGAAGGCAGCTTGGAAATGCCAGCCAGAGGGGGAGGGAGCGAGTTCATTGTCACTGTTCACTTAAACAGCTCTTCAGAAACACGTTGGGCTTTTTGAGGTTTGTTCTGAGGTGCCAGGGATAAATGGAAGGGGAAATAACACAACACTGCATGTTCTTTCCTGATGAGCCCAGAGCAGATCCCTGAATGTTGTGTGTTGTAGAGGTGTCTTAGGGAGGGTCAGAAGCTGTGGTTTTGTGAGCAGCAGTCCTGATGTGGCTGCCCATGAAGTTACTGCCATTCAACATCTGTTTTCCCCAGGA
The DNA here is from genome assembly GCA_013398615.1 of Brachypodius melanocephalos. Taxonomy (NCBI): domain Eukaryota; kingdom Metazoa; phylum Chordata; class Aves; order Passeriformes; family Pycnonotidae; genus Brachypodius; species Brachypodius melanocephalos. Next base: position 4,740,183 of record VZSR01002045.1, read on the forward strand.
GACTTGTCTAATATCTATGATTAGTGTTGTATCCTCCTCAGTAATGAGTTAAATAAAACCCCTTTAAATTGTTTGTGAACAATAACTTACTTGATCTGACCAGATGTGTGGGAGAGATGATGCAAATCCGCATCCATGTGCTCATGGCAACAAAAGCCAGGGGACAGAGGGGCTGTGACCCTCACTTTTCATTTCCCCCATCTCCCCTTTTGGGGACTGACTGCCCAGGAGCTGCCCTTTGGTCATTTCCACTGCCATGCTCTCACTAGACATGACTTTGTGTGCTGAAGTATGGGATTCATCAAATGATTTGTGGAATCAAATTTCAATAATTTTTAAGCAGTTAAAAAATAGGGGAGGAAAATACTTTGCATATGCTGCCTTATCTACTTTCCTGTACAGCCATCAGGAGAATGGAAAGAGGTTCTAGGGAAACCCTGTGTTTTCTCCTGAAATAACTAATTCTTTTGTATTAAAATTCAGCTGAGGACTTATTCTGCTGTCAAGAGATGCACACAATACTCAAATTCTCTTCCTGCAATTAAGGGCAGGAAAATGTTATGACAGCTGCTGTCCTATGTGAGCAGGTCAGGGAACTGTAAAGGCTTTTTAAAACATTTTTTATGAATTAGGCACTGAAGGCTTGAGGGAGAGCATATGAACTGAGGTTGCAAAAGACCATAAAATCTCATAAACCATTCAAACCTTTGGCTGTACTATGCTCTTTTGTTAAATAATAATAAAAAAGCTTAGTTCATAAGTAAATTGAAGTCAGTTAGACCTCACTCACTTCAACATTTTTGTCAAGATTCCCTAATCGAGTATTTCAATATAAGCCCTATTTTTTTGGAATGTTGATGAATGTAATGTAGTCCCATGAGCTCCATGAGGTGCAGCAGCAGTTCCTGCCTGTGTTACCTCCTCCCTCATGTCTCATTTCCTCAGCTGCCTCTAATTCAGGCTTCAACATGTGCATGGATCCAGAGGAGTGCCTGTGTCAGCCCCACGTGCTGCCTGCACGAATTGTCTTCATTGGTGTATGGAGGAGCTTGGATTGCTCTGCCAACGGAAAACACAAAAAGGCCCTAAAGATACCAGTCAAGGTGGCAAAAACCAGCTTTTGCTGTGGCAAATAGCAAAAATTTAATCTCAGATGACCACGTATCACCTGAGGCTCACGGCCAATTGGTTTAAACAAACAGTGGGTAAGCTGGGGATTCAGGGGTGATCACCTCTGCTCTGGTGGCACTCGGAAATGAAATTCATCAGCATCTGGTCTCTGCAAATCTTTCTGCCCCAAAAAGGCCTGATTTTGACTGATGGTCATGAAAAAGGCAAGTAAATTTAATTCGAATATATAAAATAAGCTTTAACTCATCGTTTTCATACATTGGCTATTTGTTTCATTGAAATACAACGTTAGTCATTGCTCTGCTCTGTAAATCCTGCTGCTTGTTCTTTTTTAAAAATTCCCCGTAACTCAAGTCTTTCTGTGCTCATCATTGTTGGGTGTTACCTGTGCCTCCCCTCCTCTCTCTTGTTCAGCACAGATTCATTCATAATTAATTCATTAATTAGCAGCAGTAGCTCTGCTGAAGCTGTTACTTCCCTATTTTTCACACTTCTTACAGAAGTTTCCTGTGTTGCTCTCATGGTGTTCCAGCTAAAACAGAATATCTTCTCTTGGTTTAAATGCTGCAAAATTAACAACTGAGAGAGCAATCTTTATATTTAACAGCTTGCCTTTGGATCTTCATAAAAGATGCTCAGTCTTTGCTTTCTACTCCTTGTTTATCCGCAGATATTCTAGTCAGTAATGTGGCTGCTCATATCAATGGCATTTGTCTTATTGCATTTTGCAATAAATTAAATATTGATGTGAATTTTTTGCAGAGATTACTTAATATTAACTAAAATAATACAGATTTTTTTCCTATTTGGAATAAAACATAGCTGTGGTTTTTCAGTTGGTAATAATACCGTAATTAAATAAAACTTTTCAATTATTGTTGTGGTGTTCTCTGTTTCTGCAGAATGTGAAGTGGATCATTAGGATATGAACATCAGAGATTTGGATCCCCAGCACATGAAGGTTGTGCATCTCTCACACAGATGTTCCAGCCCACAAGGGGCTTGCACAGCCTTTTATGTTATCTGTGCTCTCTATGCCTGGAACCTTTCCACAGGAGCTGATTTCTTATCTCACTTGGACACTGCACAACATCAAAGCAAAAAAGCAAAGTTAAAGTCATGCTCTTTTTTTGCCCCCTTTTTTTTTCTTTTTTTTCTTTTTTTTCTCAGTTTTTTACTTTTTTCATAGTTGCTTCTGGAAGTCGTGAAGTATAAAATGGAATAATTACTCTCAGTTAATATTGAGTCACTCCTGGCATTGTCCATGGTGGGGGAAAAAGATGACAGTATGTGGTCTCTTTGTGTGTTTTAAATAGAAATAGCAAATATGTGGAATTGATTGGATCAGGATGTTTTCATGAAAGCTTTTAACTGGAAATGGAGCATTCTAAGGAACAAACTTTTCATAGATTTAAACAACCAATTGAAAAATAAAGATACTCTTAAAGGATTCATATGTAATTCTCTGTTCATAATGTGGTAAAACATCCATTGCAGCTTTGTTACTGAAGTATGGGATTCGTCAAATGATTTGTGGAACCAAATTTCAATAATTTTTAAGCAGTTAAAAAATAAGGTGTAAAACCATATATAATAGAGAGATACATAAACATGCACAGACATTTTTTATCACCTAGATTTTCTACTTGCATGTCTACTCAGGCTTAGCAGAAATAACAGAAGTACTTTTTGAAAATGGAGTTTATTTTAAAATTTAAAATTGTTATGAGAGCCAGCCTGCAGTTGCTCATTACTGCATTAAAAGGCTGGTCCTGAAATGACCAGAGCAGCCTTGGTAGTCAGCAGTGAGCATTCCAAAGGCTGCTTTGCATAAACAGAAAACTTCTGAAAGGCATTGTGATGCTAAAGAATTTCACATGGTACATGAAAAAAATAGTCTCTTTTGTTAAAATTAAATTTTAAAAAAAATTATCACCCTAATATCCTTCCTTAAACAAAGAACGAAACAAAAAAACCCCAAACAATGGCATTTTTAGGAGGATGCTGAATGAAGCAGGATTGTTGCACAGGACTTTTTTCTGGTCCATTATTTCTGTGTGCACATACAATTTTTTTATGTTCTTCTCATGCTGTGTAGGTAAAAAGCTGTGTAGAGGAACAGTGAATTATATGACAGAAAGAAAGGAGCCATTTTTACCTTAGGACTTCCCCAAAGCTTTTAGAGGAAAAACTGAAGAAAAATTTCCTTTAAAAGTACAAAGCGTTTTTCAGTAGGGAGAATAATTACTTACTCTGGAATGTGAGCAGGGCACTGGATACCTGACCTGTAATTTAGGAAGATAGTGAAGGGGTTTTCATCAGTAATTATTATTATTACAGTAGCTCTGTGGGGCCCCAGTGCAGAGCAGGATTTTGTTGTGCTCCTCACTGTCTATCTAGCAAGAGAGAAGCACTGCTGTGGGAATCTTGCTGTGAAGACAGGGCAGAGCCAGGAGGAGAAGAGAAAATGGAGAAATAGAAAGAAATGGAGACAGAAAATTGAAGGTTGGTCCAAGGCTGTGCTGCTCACAGTGGCTGCCTTGCTCTGGTAAGTCACTGACAGAGCCCCCAGCTGAGATTCCTGTAATTTTTGTAACCTGGTGTCTCTCATCAGAGAGAACGTCCCTGCTTTAAATGGGAAATGCAATTTATGTGTGTGAAAGAGCATCCTGAGGGAGCAATCCCTTGTACAGGCTGTGCTGTCCGACAGAAATCAGGCACAGAGATCTTCCTTAAAATCTTTGGGCTTAGAGTATGCAGTGTATGAGAACATGCATTTAACATGCATTTTTAGGGCCATAATGTAATGGGTTAATGGTTGGGAACATAGGATTGGGTACATAGATCTCCCTTCAGATCTTCAGGCTTAGAGTATGCAGTGTATGAGAATATGCATTTTTAGTTTATGGTTGGCTCTTTGGCTCACCTTGATGTAATCAAATGAGCATTAGATGCTTCAAGCTACAAAGCATTTGCTCATGAAGTAAATATTTCATTAACAGTATTTTGTGTCAATAAAACGTGTTTTATGGGGAAAACGATGGGCGGAGGAATAGAGAATGTGAATTTTAAAACATTTGGTCACTGAATTCTCACAGAGAAGAAACCACATGTTGGTTTCAGAAGGCATGAGCATATTTAAATTCAGTTGGTCTTTTCATACACAGGGCCTTAATTTTGCTTAGAAAATGACTAGTGCTTTGCTGCTTTGAATATGGCAGTCTACAAATTTACTAACAAAATTAGGAATCGATTCTTCCCTTCCTGATCAGTAGTATTTTCTGCTTAGTTACCAGAGCTGCTAGATTTATTTTAGTGGGTTCCAGTCTTCTTTATGGTGATGAATCCCTGAGTTGGTATTTGACAGTGACTTAGGCCAGTTGAATTGTTCCCCAAGTAAATATGTATTGTTTTTTTATCCCAGAAATAAGGGGCATATCCAGTGGTTCCACACCACTTCCACGTGTGCTCCTTTACACAGTGACAAACCAAACAGATTCAAGCTTTATTCCCCAAGCTCACAGAGGCAATGGGAAATCAAAGAATCTTTGGAATTTGCAATGCTATGTGCAGCAGCTCTGCTTCAGTGGGCGAAAATTTATGTGAGGTATTAGAGTTGGCAAAAGGGGGTAGGGACAATAGAGGAACTGTCATGTGTTGGATCGTGCAGCACCAGAGGCCCCATCATTACCCACTGTACAAGCCTTTCCTCATGACACTCTGGGACACAGATGGATTTAAAAGGGTGGAAGAAAGCTGCAGAACGTTTTCCGTCTTGAAAGACACTGCCATCAAATTTCAGGCTTTTTGGTTTTACCCCTTCTGCAGCGTGGTGACTCAGAAGCAAGGGGAGGTTCCTTTTCCAGGCATTTTTTGCTCTTGCTTACCACACAGTGAGAATGGAAAGCTGAATGTCTGAGCCAGCATTTGGAATGGTTTACAATGGATATGCGTGTAACACGTGATTTGTGCTGAACTTGTGACACAAACTTGGTCAGAATCCAAAATTATCTGTAAAAATGCCCAGGTATATTAAAAATAACACTATTTTTACCAGCATCATATTCATTACAGACACACATCTCATTTAGTGCTGCTGCATTGTAGAAGTCTGGTGCACAAATATGTTTGAGAATGCAGCTCATAGATTTCAAATATATGAAATTCTAATGGACATTTGAGAGAACATTCACAAGTCACAGTAATTTCAGTGGCTTTGTTATTGCTTGGTGTTATTAGCATTCTATAATTTTTTTCTTTTTAAAAACGATTGTCATACATCTGGGAAACCAAAATTATACTGCTTGCATTAATTGCTAATGGCTTTTCTGCAGGCTACTGTGTAATATGTGTTGAACATTCAGGATTAAAAACAGGGAGCTCTGTTGATTCGTTGTAGTTTTTGTTTGATGTAATCCACATTTTATATTTCAGCTTGTCCTCACTGCTAAGAGATGTTTTATTCTTTTTTATCCTTTGGATAAGTAAGAGCAATCCTGGTGTTAGAGCACAGTAAAGGCTAGGTAGGCACGTTGAGGTCAGATGGAAATTGAGCTCTGCAAGCTTACCTGATGTTAAAACCTGAGCCTTCCTTGTGCTGTTATCCTCCAACTGCTCCTGCATGCCACCGTGCCTGCTCTTTATAGTGCTCTGATCTTGGAACAGTTCATGGGAGTGCTGCTGAGTGACCAAAGATACTGCTTTTTGAGCACTGAAGGCAAGTCCTTTGTTTCAGCATAGAAAACATGATTTCCATCCATCCAGGCTTCAAAAGAAACAGTGGGAATTCTTGAGAGCCCGATTATCATGGCATAATCACATTATCAGAGAGATTAGAAGCACTTTACTGCGTCCTTATGCTTTAGTGACACTCCAAGGCACTGGACAAAATCTTTAAGTGCTGTTAAAATCTTTCTTGTAGGGCACTAATGCAGGAGAGATCTGTTTAGCTGTGGGCCCTGGAATCACAGAGAATATATTTAATTCTTCTGTCAGGGAGCTGCTCATCCAAACACAAGCAGAAGATGTAGTTTCTGATCTTTCCTCTCCAGTCCACACATATTTCTCAGAGCCACCTGCCGCAGAGCAAAACAAAAGCCTCCTCAAATGTTGATTCCCATCGGTTCCAGTCATTGTGAAAGGCTGTCATTAACCAGGCAATCAAACTAATGGAATACAGAAGTGTTATAAATTCAAACAAATGAGGAATTCACTGTGTGTTTTCTCTACAAACTTGGTGGGCTCTTGGATGCCACTTCTTTTGTGAGACGTAAAACTGGAAGTGTACCAGTGCCCATTTTTGGGTTATGCCTCAGCACTGCTGTGTTGCCTTGAGGTAAACAGTCCACAGCCCATGCTTTGTAAATGAATTGTTGCCTAAAAGCCTCTGAATTATGGGAAATTCAGTCTCAGCTTTAGCTTTTTTAAAGTGAGAGCAAAGCATGTGATTTTTAACATGTTTCTTCTTAGGTGTGGTTGCCAAGGACCACTGAAGCTTTGGGGATTAACATTCTGATTATATAGTTTCCAATATAAAGGATTCCATTGATAATTAGCCCAGAGTGAAGAAAGCTAAAAATAATCGACATAAAAGCCTTTTCAGCTGTGAGTCTGTGCCTCTGGAAGTGCACACTATGGACAGTGTCTAGACAGAAAAGGTATGAAATATCAAACATGCACTTGACCTCAGTTAAAAGGCCAGGATGAAACAATCACAGCAGAAAGAGTGATATGGGAGAATTGTCGCAGTTAAAAGAAAACTGCTCCAACAGTGAAGACACATGGAATATGGGAAATAATTATTTTAGCCTAAACAGGTACTAAAAATGATCCCGGAAAAAGAATTTTTAAAAATCATGTACAGTTTGTTTCACTTTGCTTGATTTTAAACATGTAACAATGCGGTTTTAAATTAACAGTAAAAGTCTTTTACCTGCCAAGCCATGGAGTCAGGGTTTTGTGTGTCTCCAGCTGAGATTACTAAAACACTTGCAGCAGGGAGCTGCATTCCTTCTGCTCTTTTACGGAGTTAGGGAAGTAGAAGGGAAGCACACTTCCATGGACGTGAGAATTGAAAGGAGGGGGCATTATGTGGTGGGATTATTAAGGTGTGGCGGCTTTTTAAACTTCCTCCTCTGTTATATTTTACTGTAAATCTTGATCTTTTGCGCGGGTCACTTCACGTAATCCACGGGTTGTGTTGCCAGCAGAAAGCACGGCCATAAACCGCATTTTCTGCTGATACTCTGGGACCTTACCGCGGTCTGTTTCACGTCTTCTGGACATGATCCAGGAGGGGAATGTGAACGTGAACATGATCCAGGAGGGGAAATGTGGATGTGAACGTGAACACGAAGCGGGCGGTGCCGGGCACGGAGCCGGGCACAGCCGGGGGCGCCCGCAGCGCATCCCCGCGGGGGCTGCGCCCTCTGCCGGCAGCGCCCCGCACTGCACCCGCCCTGCGCACCCAGGGAAACCCAGGGAAATCTAGGGAAACCCAGGGAAACCCAAACCCAGGGAAATCCAGGAAAATGTAGGGAAACCTAGGGAAACCCAAACCCAGGGAAATCCAAATCCGGGGAAACCAAGAGAAACCCAGGGAAATGGTGATTTCTCCCTGGAACCCCGGGCACTGAGGTGCTGTCCAGAGAAAGGCAGCAAAGCACCTGAAGGAGCACAAGTCTCCCGAGAAGCGGCTGATGGAGCTGGGCTTGGTTAGCCTGGAGAAAACCTTCAGTGGGGGGACCTTGTTCCTCATCGAAATTACTGTGAGTTGTGAATGTTCTCTCAAATGCCCATTAGAATTTCATATATTTGGAATCTAAGGCCTTCATTCTCAAACATATTTGTGCACCAGGCTTTTAAAATGCAGCAGCACTAAATGAGATGCGTGTCTGTAATGAATATGATGCTGGTAAAAATAGTGTTATTTTTAATATACCTGGGCATATTCACAGATAATTTTGGATTCTGACCAAGTTTGTGTCACAAGGTCAGCACGAATCATGTGTATCTCTGAAAGGAGGTCGTGGTGAGGTGGGGGTCATACAAGGGGAAATGGCCTCAAGTTTTGCCAGGGGAGACTCAGGTCAGATATTAGGAAAAAATGGATATGGCAGTTGGTGATATGGTTTAGTCAAAGGTTGGACTTGATCTTGGAGAAATTTTCCAACCTTAATAATTCAGCACTTCATCACCAGCCATTTGAGGGAGGTGGTTGTCCTTCTGAACTCTGCTGGTGTGGCCCAATCTCGAGTCCTGTGTGCAAATCTGAGAATAGACAGGGAAAACTTTAGTCCCCACTACCCAGAGAGGTATCAAACTGTATTAAAAATTGAGTTGGAAAGAGTAATTACAAAGGAGATTTTGGACATGATGCATTGATTTGTTTTTAATGTGTATTAGGGTCGACCAGGACCGATTGGGCTTCAAGGACCAATAGGAGCACCTGGATTTACTGGCCCAGAAGGTTTGCCTGGAGCAAAAGGTGAGAGAGGAGCAGTGGGCCCTCCTGGACCAGCTGGACAGAAAGGTGACAAGGTAAGCTCAAGAGTGACTTTTCTGTCCCTGCAATATTTCTATTTAGTCCGGTGTTTCTATCCCCTGAAATGATGCATATGCAATACCAACATGCCATAAGAGTCCCTCTTCATCCCCTGTGGGAGAAATCTATTTTACCTTTCCAAAGCAAGGACAATTTAGGCTGGGTGTTCTGCTTACACAGTCTGTTTTGCTACTGTTCAGAGCAGAGCAACAAGGTGTGGTAATGACTGGCAGCTTGGGCAGTCTGAAGTTAATGCAGTGGTCGGCTTATCTCTGGGGGTCCTATCCAACTACAGACAGAAAAATATGTTAAGTTTTGTTGAAACAAAGGGAAGACAAGGGTTAAATTTATAGCAGATTGTTTATTCTCCTGGCATCTTGTTTTCCCCAGATGTGCAGTAGGAGACTATATTTTTACTTTAAATTGCCTGATTAAAACATTCCTGAAACACTCATTTGGCATCCAGTCAAGCTCAGATGCCCAATTCCTGCCTTCACTGACCCCTGTGCTCAGAGACAATCTGCATGAGATACTTTGCTGCTTTTGGTTTTAAAAGCAGAAGTCCAAGACTGAAAGTGTTTGAGTGAGAAAACATCTCCCAGGTAACTGAAATATCCAGAGCAATGAAGTGAAATATGATGTGTACTCTTTTTCTTCAGGGTCCAATGGGAGTTCCAGGATTTCAGGGCATCAACGGGATCCCAGTAAGTTTGTACATGTAAATATAAATCATCAGAATGGTAATCACAACTAAAAGCACCTGAACATGATTGTCCTAGCACATGCATAGTGTACCTTGCAATCGTTGCTTCTCTCTGGAGGAAAATGGCCTTTTTTGTTAATCTACCTGGTGATTCCATGCAGTTTTGTAGGACAATAGGAAGTTGATCCATATCAGAAAGTAAGCCTCAGTTAGATGGGGGTCGTTTGCATGATTGATTAGCTTTTCTTTCAGCACCATGTTCCCTCAGCAGTGCCTAAAACCGCTGTATCATCAAATCATAGACTTGCAGGATTGAAAGGGACTCAGGGAGTCCAACAGACATGATCAGCTGTGCTTCAGGCCATTTTTAGCATGTGTCTCCTAACCAATCCTTAAAACCTTGTGATGATGGAGACTAATTTCTCTGTTAGAAAAGTTTTGCTGCTGCCTAACTTCAGCCTGCCTTTCTGCAGTTTCAATTCTTAGTTCTCATGTTACTGACGAGGTACACAGAGAGAAGATTGTTCACTTTTACTTTGTAGTAGCCTTCTTGTATGTGATGGCTGTTACCAGGTCTCCCTCAATCATCTTTTGCTCTGACACGAATGAAAACAGTGATGAGAGAGCTGAGGCCCTCCAGATAACCCTTCATTCTCTTCTAGATTCTTGTCCTGCTTTAGATCAGGTGACAGCTAGGTAACCACTTTCTCTGACCATCAGGAACCTTTTGTTTCTTCTGTTCTTTAGAACTTCACTTTCTAGAGACAGCTTACAAAAAATTACGTGCCTAGAGTGTTTTGGCCAGTTTTCTTTTTGCTTTGGTTTCTCCAGTGATTTTTGCAAAGGTATCTTGCTGTATCTCAGGGGGACTTTACCTGAATCAGCTTTAGAAGTTGCCCCAAACTTCCTTGCTCTTTCTACACTGTTTGGCTCATCCTGCTTTCTCCTTCTGATATTAGAATTATTTTTATTTTCTTGATGACATTTTTCCATCCTGTATGTCCTTGTTCCTTCAGGCTATGCTCATACTCTTTCTCATCTTCCCTGCTCTCTCAGATGGCCAGGAGCTCCAACAATTGAGCTGTGTTTTCTTACTTCCTATCAAAAACTGAATTGTTGTGATAGATTGGCTGAAAATGCACCGTTGGCCTTGTAAATGAGCTTGTTTGATTCCAGTTCCTTCCTGGCCCTTGTCCTTTAATCCCCCTCTGCTCATCCCTGCCTGTTTTCTCTCCTGCTCTACTCCCTTGCTGCTATTTTTTTTTTCCTTTTACCACCAGCCAACTGTCTATGTCTGAAGAGAACAAGCTGTTCCCATAACACTTAATTTCATTGAACACACTGTGGGAACATGCTGTTCTCAGGGTATTTTTTCATGTGAGGCTCTGGAGAAAGGGGATTCCCAACAATGAGGGGAGGCAGAGATAGAGCAACAGCCATTGCCAGGTAGTTGGCAGGGACAGGAATTCCAAGGGGAGGCAGATGAGAGGATTCAGAGCCTCCAGCAAATGCAGATTTCTGCTTTGCAACATTCTGCAGGTGGGTGAGTGGGAAAGAGGGGATTTTACTGGTGGTGAATAGCAAAGTGCTCAGCGCTGTGGGTCTTCTGTGCCACAACTGCAGGGCAGGAAAAGAGAAAAGGGAAACTTGTTCCTACAGTTTACATTATAACCACTGAGATAAATGCTTCCACTGTAGGGAGGAAAATAGCAACCACCACTGCTTGAGTAAATATTTTTACTTTTGCCATTACATTTCAGGGTAGGGAGTAACGTAGATTTTTTTGTGCATACAAATATAGGCACTTTATATGGATGTGTGAAATGCAGAGCAAAGGAGAGAGCACATGCGTGTATGAGAAAGACGGGAGAAGTGAAAACACATTGTTATCTCTGCACATCCAAATTTGAAGAGAGATTCTTTGTAGTGTGCAGGTATGTTGGTGTGGGCAGGTGTAGTTTAGTCAGGGCCATGGGCATTATTCAGAGGGGAATCCCACTGCTGGCATTAAGGGAAGTGCTATTCCACAGAGTTCCCTTGGGGAATGCTGGTGGCAAGTAAATCATGTTGTTGCAGCTGGCCTGAGTAATCCCTTTAACCGAGTAAATACAGCAGCTACATGTGTTTATTGCTAGACTTTCATGTCATGCTGTAGGAGAAGCCCTCAAATCCTTAGCCCTACTTGGGAAGTTTATTTTTCCCTATAGGACAAGATTCAAGGACGCCTCTGGCAAAGTCTGGAACTGAAGTTGAGAGATGTATATAGCATTTCATGAACTGTCCAAGGAGTTCTAGAAGGAAATACTTTTGTTTCTCTGTTTTTAATTATTCGTCCTGCTGGAATTGCCTTTTCCCTGTTTGATTTAGAAAAGAGCCCCTGGGGGATCACAGTGTCAGTGTACAAGCAAGAATCAGATAAAGGAACCAGATAAGCAGTTCAAGTTTCCTTATCACAAATGCCTCCTTTTGTGAGTACAGAGAGCACAAGCATCTCTCCAGCCTGTGTTTTAACTCAGGCTGTAAACTAATCACTCTGACATGTATCAGTAAAGCCTGTGAAAGTCTCCTGCCTTAGTTGAGGTGCTTATGTTCAACTGGCACGTCTGCCAAAACAGAAATTAGAGGAGGTGAGAGCAATGAAAGTATTAACCACCACTTTTTCAGGTCAAAACAGCTCTTCAAATCAGTATTTTAAACCCCTGGGAAAAAGGTTCTTTTAAGCAGCACTTAGGAACTCTCAAGGAAGTCAGTTGTGGGTGTTCAGAATCTCCTCAGATAAGGGTCTTAAAGCAAAATATTATGAACTCTGATTGCAGATTAGCTTTAAAGTAGGAAATCCTGTGGATTGTTTTCCTAAAGCAAAAGACAGAGTGTGTGTGTTTGCTTGTGTGTCAGTCTGTGTCATGCTTTGGCACAGAACCACAGACATGGGTGCCATGGGATTAAGTGGCAGGGGCACACGTAAGAAATCACTGTGAGCAGCATAGTTTATGTCCTCTCTCTGTGAGCCCTACTCACATTTTAAGAGGATACCAAAGTCCTTTGGGCCTCTTACATACAGGCTGTCTTGGTCTGAGGGTTAGGAGATCTCACCCAAAGCATTTCCCAGGACATGGCTCACCCTGCAGCTGCCTGCCATGGGCTGGCTCCTGGCCAGTGAAAGCTGGAGCAGTTGGCTCCCTGTTGTCTCACTCTGAGGGGCAGATGTTGGCCCTTTCAGCTTCACTAAACCCTGCAGCTGGTCACCACCTTGGGCTGTAACCAGATCTGGGTGCACCACAGAGCTCCTGGTTTTGTTGATGCTGTAGACAAAGTGAGAGACCTGGTAGACACTGACAGCTCTGGCCTCTGACTCTGCACTCACTGCCTGTCCTGCCAGAGACTTGATGCTCTTGGCTAGGACATCCTGCATGGATCAGTATTAATTAAGTAATTTCAAAGAGAAAATTGTAAGTGGCAATCAATTGCTGCTTCAGCCTACTCCAGTTGTTTGGCCAGGGCCTGGCAAGTCCCTGCTTGCACCACATGGGGTTATTCTGACAAGCAGATGGATCATCCGAGCAACTGGTACTGTTGATGCAGTGGCCTCTGATGCTTTAGGATGACTTCATTCCATCCCTTTTTAAATCTCAAATTCATATTTTTCTGGGTGAGCTGCCTCAGTCGTGTAGTTGAGACATGCTTGACACTGAATCAGTTTGTACCTTGTTGGCTGACAGAAAGCACATCAGGTCTCTCCTGATTTTATAAGCACAAATCTCGATGCAGCTGCCAAATGAGCTTGACCAAGGGCTTCATCTGACTGAAAATTAACCCCATTAAGAAACAGAATAGTTATTTCTCTGCTGTGTTTGTTTCTGCTCTGCCAGCACAGGGAGGAGGTAAGTGTGAATAAGCAGCAATGTAGAATAGCCTGGCAGCAGCTGTGACCAGTGATCAGCTCAAGTATTTAATGATTATGGCCCAAGTTGTTCTGCATCCTTGTGAAAATCACTCTGCTACTGTGTGTCCCAAGCTTCCCAACTATAAAATTAAGATTATAGGATTCCCACATTTTTTCAAAGTATTTAAAGATCCTTAGATAAAAGGCTTTACATTACTGCAAAGCTCTCACTGAGTTTCATCATAGTATATGCTTTTGGCTTGGACAACTGGGAAGAGCTTTAGTGTTGCAAATGTGTTTTATTTTAAGTGTCAGGCATGAAGGATTGTTAATGTTCTGCTTTATCTCAATTTTATCCATGTTTGTTTTGGGTTTTTTTACTTTCCTAATGTGAGTCATAACTTGCTTTAGTGCCATATCTTAAGGACGAATCTTTGGGATCAAACAAAAGTACTTTTGGGATGAGTCAAGATCACCGTGTACAGAGTGGGGAGAGAACTGTCAACTTACTGATACTATCTGCATAAATCTAATTTTTCTTCTTGCCTTAAAACAATGCTGTTGAGTGCCCCATGACTCATTTATAGGAAAAGCAGTATAGAATAAGGAGCTGCCTGACACTTGGGCATTGGGACTGACACTTCTGCCTTTCTGCCCTCACATACTCGTATGGCACTGAAGAAAAACTACCTAAAGTCCCAAACTTTGATCTCCTTTACACTAGGACCATGCTGAGTCAAATTAGTAGAGCTGTATCAGGGCAAAAGGCATGTGAAATTAGAATTAGGTACAACTGTATTGTGCTCTGCTTGGTTAATAATTGGCCACTGCAAATACTTTTTTTTTTAATGTTAGTTTATTTGGATCTTTCTCTCAGTTGCTTCACCTAAGGTCTTATGTTTAATATAACAAATAAAGCTGTTCTGTTTGAATGACCTGATACTGGAGCTTTAACATCTGTTGATCTATTAAAAGAAAGAATCCACGCTGGAGAGGAAGAGAAGTCACTGAAACTCCAGGCAGATTGGAATTATAAATGCTCAGTATTGTTGAGTCTGCCCTTGCTTTCACATGAGCAGCTCCCATTGCTGGTGTCAGGTGCTGTGTGCTGTCTGACTCTGCTCCATTCCACATGGCTCACACTGCTCTGGGATGAGCACTGCCCCTGCTCATGCACAAGTTATGTACTCCAGAAAACCATCCCTTGGAGAAGAAGGCAATGGGATGAATGCAGCCAGTGTTGTAGAATTTAACCTCCAGGGAGGATGAACAAAGCTGGCTGAGGAAGCTTGTTCTCTTGCACTCTGCCATACACCAAATTTGGCTGGGAGTTGTGCAATTCTTCTGGTTTGTGTTGCCATTTGGAAGGAAGAGATCAGCTTTCAGGGGATAACAGTATTACTAACAAACAAATGGATCCTGTTGGTCATTCTGTCTCTTTCCCTTTACACAGGGTCACCCTGGGCAGCCTGGACCGAGGGGTCTGCCTGGCCTGGATGGCTGCAATGGCACTGCTGGGAGTCGTGGCATTTCTGGACCAGATGGGTTTCCTGGCCTGCCTGGACTGCCTGTATGTCCCCACTCAAATGGGCTGTTCTGTAGTCACTAAACCAGGATCTGCTTTTGGTGATGTTGGAGAAGTAACTGCCAAGTACTTAGGAAGAACCCAAATAACCCCAAGTTCATTAGAATTGTTAGAGCTCAAGTTTCTCATCCATTCTGAGGATAAAATGAAGCTCCTGGGGATAAAATCCACTCCCTCACCTGCTGCCATCACTGCCTTGGATGCAGCCCAGTATATGGGAGGCTTGTCTGGGCTCACACTGGCAGCTTTTCATCCACAGGTACCCCCAAGTCCTTCTCCAGGGCTGTTTTCAATGGCTGAATCCACGGCTGGCATTGCCCCAGCTCAGTTGTCCTTGGTGAGGTTTTCATGGGCCCATCCCTCAGACCTGCCAAGGTCCCTCTCAGTGGCATTGATGTGTACATGAAGAGGGGAGTTACACTATGTCAAACAGGTTCAAATAGGAGCTAAGGTTGTCAGAGACCTAAGATGAAAGGGAAATCTAATATTAAACAGGAAAATACCAGAGAAAATGTTTGCAGAACCTTGTTTTTCTAAAGCTGCAGGAAGTCTTTAGTTCTCATAATAGCACAGCTTCTCTAGCAAAGCAGCAGTGGTACTTTTGCAGTTAACTGTAAGGAGTTTGCCTTGTTCATTATGCTAATTAGAGATTCTTTCAAAACTAAAGCAGTATTTTTTCAAGAAATTTATTTTTTACTTTTTTTGTTGTTTTTGTTTTTGTTGTTGTTTAAATCAGGGTCGTCCTGGCCCAAAAGGCCTTAAAGGAGAGCCTGTTTTTGCACAAGGCAGTCTTAAAGGAATGAAGGTAAGACTTGTCATCTCACAGTCATACAGTAAGAGTTTTTATAATGTGTTTTTACTGGTTTTGTAATTAATATTTTTAATGCCAGTTTATTTTCTCTTGTTACACATAAATAAAATGGTTCTAATTTCCCTAGAGGTCTCCATTACTCAATTCAAATATGGAAGATTTCAAGACATTTTCCCATTTACACGTGATCTAATATTAACCAACAGCAAATATTTCTATTTATGCAAAGCTTATAGTTTGTTGCAATAATGTTGTGTAATTTTTACCTATGCATTCATGATTTTTAGGGTGAAAATGGTCTTCCTGGATTGGATGGAGTTCCTGTAAGTTATTTGATATGGGATATAATGCTTTTAAACAACAGTAAGTGGGTACATTTTCAGGTGTTGGTTCTCAAGGACCCTTTTTAAAGGAGTGGGAAGTATTTACATGTGTGGTACCACTAGTGTGAGCAATTCTAGGTGGGATCCACTAAGGGTATGAGTGGATCCACATTGTGGTAGAAGAAGTCTGATTTTTCCTATTACCTATTTCATTATTCCTTTTACCAACCAAACTCCCTTCTTACCATTGAACTCTGTAACTTCGATTTTCAAAGTACATCTAATGATATGAAATAAACCGCTTTAATATTTAAATTGGCTTACTTAATTAGGAGATACTACTTAATGTTTCCCGAGACTCACTTTGGGTGAGTCTATGGGGTGAAACTACACATTCTCCATTTGTCCTCTGTTCTTTTCACAGGGCCCAAAAGGTTTTCCAGGTCCCATAGGTCCTGCAGGCCCTATAGGATTACCAGGTTTGCAGGTGAGACCTCAGCTGTTGCACTGTTGGCAGCTTTCCCTTTTACCTTTTCCCTTTTCCCTTGATTTTGCTTTGGTGGCAAGAAAGTTCCGTCAAAAGGAATAAAATCTTGATCTCTTTTCCATTTAGGGTCCAGTGGGTCCCCCTGGGCCACCAGGTCCAAAAGTAAGTAGCCACCTTTCCTGTTTTCTTTTTACACCTAATTTTTAGGGATTTAACAGTGCTGTGGGTTTAGATGATAGAGGTGGTGTTGTTGCTGTTGTTTTATCATTCATCCATCCTTGGCTTTTTTCTCTCCTAGGGCAACATGGGATTAGGCTTTCAAGGAGAGAAAGGAGAAAAGGTAAGTGAAGCTTGTTTTATTATGGAAAGAGCATGAAATAATGCTCCAGAGTTCCATCATGGCTTGATCCTCTAGAAAGTGGCTGGATTCTAGCATTTTCTTCTTTACTTTCTGACTGACTGGCAATTCAAATACTAAAGAATCTTGCTGCTTTCCTTATTTCATGGCACACTAAAAAGGATGGGAGCCTTTTCTGGGTGAAGAGGAAGGGAAATCTCAAGTCAGTGCAGTATTTTCATGGTTGTATCAAGACCTGAGGTCCTCAGACATCTTTGCAATCTCCACTTTTCAGTTTCTTTGGACCATCACCTCCTGTATTGAGTTATTCCAATGATTTCATTCTTCCTGGCTTTCATTACATTCTTTGGGTCAGCTGGTGTGTCATTTATAGCCTTTTTATCCTAAAAGGTGTCTTGCAGTCTGTGTCAGATTTTACACAGGCAAAATGGAACTTCTTCAAGTTCTCCGTCGGGGACTTGATTCTGCTGATGTTAAAAATGCTTCTCTGCCTTCCACAATTCTAATTGTTCCTTCTCTTCTTTTCTTTCATATTTCTCCCCAAAGTTTTTCTGAAATGTTTTCCTGTTGTTTCAATAGCTGTCCCTATTTCTTTTCCTTCTTTTTTTTTTTTTTTCCTTTTTTCTTTTTTTTCTTGCCATGTTTTATATCCACAAGGCTTTGGAGACAGATGCATTTTGTTCATCCTGATTTTCCATCTGATCTCCTGATTCCCATGAGCAAAGCCCCATGCCAGCATTCAGGCACACAGCTTTATATAGCTGAGATATAAGTGAAGTGGTTTTTATTCTGATTTGTTGGCCATTTCCATAGAAAATCAAACATGGTCTGCAATGTTCATATCTTCCTCTTCTGTCTACAGGGTGATGTGGGGCTGCCTGGGCCTCCAGGTCCCCCACCATCCACTGGAATTCTGGAATTCATGGGATTTCCAAAGGGCAAGCAAGGAGAAAAGGTCTGTAAATTCAGTTTACAAACCCTCTCCCTCTCCATGCTTTTTCATTCAAGAATGAACAAAATTACTGAATAGTGAGAACTGTTATATTTCCAAATCAAAATAATTTTCTGTTCTAGTTTATTCTGTGAGATGGTTATTGAATAAAAATATTCATAGCTCAGAGCATTGTGAACCACTAGAGAATACACACCTCTCAGAAGAAGAAATCTGGAAGCTATTTAAAGGGTTTTGTCATTAATCCTAAAAATAAATTAACTGGAGTTTGTTTTTGTTGGACCTGTGAAATTATGTCAGCTGAAGCAAAAAAAATCAATTTAGAAAAATTAATGGAAGCTCCAGCTCTTTTGCCTTGGTGCCCACTACTCTGAAATAATCAGATTTTTTCACCTTTTCATTGTTATTACTGAGATGTGTATTTAGGTCATCCATGTTTTTATAAAAGCTGTGTGGTCCTTGAGTTAAAGATTCTCTAGACACAAGAAATTCAGGCATACTGAATTAATTTGGGGCTTTACAGGCTGGTTGGGGAGCTCAGGCTGAGCTTGCCATGGGAGAGACTGTTGTACTTGGTTGATTTACATTGGTGTGAGGTGAGGCTCAAACAAACCCATTCCTGTGGGCTCACTCTGGAGCCCCTGGTGTGGCACATGGTGACACAAACCCAGTGCTGAGAGCCCTTGGTGTGGCACATGGTGACACAAACCCAGCCCTGAGAGCCCCTGGTGTGGCACATGGTGACACAAACCCAGTGCTGATCCCCTGGTGTGGCACATGGTGACACAAACCCAGCCCTGAGCCCCTGCTGTGGCACATGGTGACACAAACTCAATGCTGAGAGCCCCTGCTGTGGCACATGGTGACACAAACCCAGCCCTGAGAGCCCCTGCTGTGGCACATGGTGACACAAACCCAATGCTCTCACTGACAAACAAATGACAGAGCTTTGCTTTAGGTGTCAGGAGCATGGTGGGTGGATAGGGGAAGGTTTTGCTTTCCCAGGCCCGGGGATTTGGTTTATTTTGTCTCTTTATTTGTCTCTTTCTCCTTTGCCAGGGTGAGCCAGGTCCTCGAGGATTCCCTGGGGACCAAGGATTGCCTGGCATCCCGGTAAGGACAGAGTTTTAACATGCTTTTAACACGTGCCTGCTAGGGGTTAGATGGTTCAGCAACCTTTCAATAGCTCACAAGGCCTCTACAGGAGTTTCCAGGCACCAGAGAACTTTGAAAATCTGATAAAAAAATGTTCACAACACTTTTTGAAGAGTGTAACTGTAATCTGATCGTTTCTAATGCTGTCCTACTACAGACTTCCAAAGCTGCCCAGATTTCCCTGCTCTTTGCAGACCTGCTCAGAGCTCTCCCCATGGCAAGGCCACTTGATGGCAGTGTTCCTTGTCCCACAGACATTTTTTTTTAAATCTTCGGGTTTTTTTCCCTTTTATTATATCTAAACATGTGTTTTGTTATTTTATTTTCAAGCTGTAAAGCACATGCAGGTCTTTATCCATATACACCCAGTTAAAATGGGCTGTTTAATATTAGTGCTCAGCATGGTGTAGGATCTTCTCTATATGAATTTAAAAAAAACCAATTTACCCCTGAATTCCAGAGGGCTATTTCCCAGCTTAAAACTTTTTGTAAACAGAGGTTGTTTCCATAAGTTTAGGGAATAAATATTTTGGGGAACTTCTGACTAACAAGATAAATTGTTTGCCAGTTTCTTCAGCGTACAGATGTTCTTGGGAGAAATACGTGCAACAAAAACCTGCACATGCAGCACAGTTTGTTATTAGCCTTTCTGGCCATGTTCCACTCTGAGCATGCTTGGCTTTATGCATCACAAGAGAGCCATTGAAGCTGCTGAGATTGAACATATGTGCAAACTTAACCGTAAGATATTTTAAGATTGAAGCCTGGAAATTGCTTAACTACTGTAACTCTTGCTGAAATTAAATCCTGGTGTTCTGTCTCTGGATTTGATGCTTCATGCTGACTGGGAAAACCACCAAGCATTTCCAAATGTTGAGCGTGAAAATGCTGGGTTTGTGTCGTTCTTGGGCTTGGGAAGGGAAAAGCGTGCTCTGAGCATTCCCTTGAGCTGCTGCTGTTAGGAAATGAGACTTGAAACAATTTCTCCATGTAAAATAGAACCCAGAGTAGCACTGGCAGGTCTTTGCTGCCTATAACATGGGGTCACTTTGCTACTGAAATAAATGCCATGGTTTCAATGGAGGGAAGTCTTGGGGAATAAAGCAGGTCCTGTGCTGCCAAGTGTGGTTGATAGAAGCTTTTCTTTCTGAGACAAAGTAGTCCCAGCAGAAACAGTCAGTTCCCTTTGCCTCCCTTTGTACTGTTTGTATAAATAAATGGGTTTGTGTTGCTTCTACTTAGGGATGTGCTGTTCAATTCCAAGCAGATCACTGAGATTTGATGTTGACATTTCTCCTCAGGGCTTTGGAGGTGTTGGAGAAAAAGGAGAAAAGGGAGTGCCTGGCTTACCAGGTGGCAGGGTAGGTACCTTCACCAAATCTTTAAGTGCCTGTTCTCAAACTCATGAAGTGTGCCTTGCATCAACATTCCCTGCAGTGATGTGCTCCTACACAACAGGAAGACCAAGACATTCTACTCTGTGTGTGCAGAACAAATTGTCCAATTAAAATTCTTGACCACACTAAGATTTATAGGTCTAAGATTTAAGTTCCTAGTAAGGTGAGACACCATGACTTGCTTAACTTGAACTGCCAATTAGAAAAATAATGGTTAAATCAGATAAGCCTGCTTTTATCAGTTATTTTGTTAAAATCTTTACATTGTGATTGTTAATAATTGAGAGATAAGAAAAGCAGTGGTAGCTTCTCCTTCTGAAAATTTTAACTTCTAACTCTTTGATGCTGAGATATTTGAAGCCTGTTCAAGCTGAGATGGAGCCTCTAAAAGTTAATGTCTTTGCTGTTTTAGGGTCTTTTGGGACTGGATGGATCTGAAGGAATTCCAGGGAGACAGGTGAAATTTCTTTTATTTTTACTGTACTTAATAATTACAGAAGCCCTCTAACTGACTTCCTCATATTGTGGCTTCAAGTTCTCTGATGGATAAACATACCTGCCTCATTGAAATAGTTAAGCTAAGTAGAAAGTCCACAAAAACCAGTAGATCCTGCATCTCCCAGGGTTACTTTAAATGTTTTGGTGCCAGTCATTTTTTAAAAGGGGAAAACAGTGGGGGCAAAACATGTGGGACAAGGAAAGGAATGTTTTAGACTCTTCATTTTGCAAGCATCTCTACAGTTCTGTGAGAGCTCCTGGGTGTTCAGCCTGCTCACGAGTTCTCACCATCTTCACAAGGAGGCCTGAAGGAGCTCTGGTATTTTGTGAGTGCTGAGAAATTGATGTCATCACTTTTCTCTTTCTTTAATTCTTCTTCAAATGTTTGGTAGGACCAAAGAATTTGGTTTGTGGTCTGAGTCCAGGCTCTGCAGATGTCTCAGCTACAAAATGATGCCACTTACTGTCACACTGTGTATCATTGTTCCCTTGTGGGATTTTGCAGGGCCATCCAGGTGTTCCAGGCTATCCAGGACTTGATGGAGTTGAAGGCATGAAGGTAACTTCTCACTGAAGCATTGGGGTTTTTTAAAGGTATTTGCATGAATAAAGAACTATCATTACTCCAATCAAACCTCCTGCTCGCTCCTGTATCACTGCCATTTCCAGTATGTTTCAGTTCCTTGTTAATTTTATTGTTAAGCATAAAAGTGAGTGGTTGCCAAACCATGAATGCTTGGGTATTGAACTTCATGGCTTAGAATTGTAGGTGTAGCCTTTCTCCTTTATCCTTACACCAATGCCACATTTATTGGACTATTAAGGCAAGATTGGGTGGAAGCAAGTCAATGTTAAGATAATTGAGTTGCCAAGGTGATGTGAAGTTTTGGACAAACCTGAGAACATGTTCAATTTCTTGTGCTAGATATAAGTGCTGCATAGCAGACATTTTCTGGGTATCCTACAGTTTGGGCACTCAGAGAGCTGGAAACTGAGTGGAGAATGATTGGCTGGCTGTTTGCTGGGAAAACACTGATCCTCCACCAAGACTGCAGACTTGGAAAATGCAGGAACTGAAGGGAATTTTTGTGCAGAGTACATGGAAGAAGTAGTATTAGATGTTTCTGCACAGAGAAAGATTACTGGAAGAAGCAACAAAATGTGCACTGCATGGTGTTTATATGATAAATATGATGGCAATTTGGGCAACAGTAAAATTTTGTGCTTGCAATTTCAAGGAGGATCTGTTATCTTTGAGAGTCAGTGAGAAGAAGGAATGACACTGCAGTTTGTCACAACTTGCTTGTTCTACCTGGATGATTTTATGAAGGAATCCATTTTTCTGTAAGCTTCTATTATTGAAATTCAGTATTCCAAGGCAACAGATAGCTGCAGTGATGAAAGCTGTTAAAAATGAGATAACTCACAGCAGCTTTTACCACAAAGTGAACAGATATTATCTACCTGATATTGGTCAGTGTGCTGACATGACTGGTCTCCAGTAGAAATTGTATGTACATGTCTGTGCCTCCTGTTGAGGTAATTGGAGACCTTCAGAGGAGAGCTGGATAGCAGCAGCCACCTTATCAGAAGCAGCCATCAGTTTGATCAGACAGGAATGATACAAGTCAGGGCAGCAGATGATTATGAATAGCAGAACAAAGTGAATCCCTGAGCAGGACAAAGAGTGCTGGACACTGAGTGAATGGCTGCAGACGTTGGTACCATGGTTCAGTCTGCTTCCTGCCAAGGAGCCTCCTCTCCATCCATCACCCAGCTGAATGTGGTACCAATCTCTTTTCTTTACAGGGTGAATTAGGTGACATCGGTCCCCCAGGTCCTCCTGTCATTATTGACGGGGAAGGTGTAGTCATTTCAGGTACACATTTCCATTTTGTTTTGGAACTCGTCTAAAGCACTTTTTCTGACCCAACTTTCTTTCTTACTGTATTTTACCGTTATATTTACCATTACCATTTATCTCTGTATCTTTCTTCTGTATTTTACCATTTTCCCACATTGTACATTGGCTCTAATCCATCCCTTGACCTTTTTTCTTTATTTCTGTATTGTTTGGCTACACATATATTTAGCTCTTTGTTTATAACTTCAGATTTTAAAGAAAGCCATTCATCCCCACATTGCAGAGTGATGTGTTTCAAGACAGACTGTGTGTGAGCACAGGCAAGTGCTGTGTCTGCTCTGTAGATACACTTCTGTCTTCAGTGAACCAAGGAAAAATTGCTTTCTGGTAAAGGATGCTCTAAAGATCATTCTGCTGTTATTTGCTGTCCAATGTGGTAAGAATATCGTTGAGAAAAATTAGCTTAATTAATGCCACAGCTGACTGAGGCCTGCATGGGAACAGTCTCTGAAGCCATAAAGGTAAGAGGACAAATTACATGGTCTCTCCTGTTCTGTCTCCTTCACGTGTAGTCAAGTTTGAAACAACCTCTGCAACAGCTCAGGAGGAATTTTTCCCAATGTTGTTAACTTTGACTAACAGGCTTCCTGCTCACAGCTTGGCAACCTTTACTGTCTGTGAGCTCAGTGGCCAGCAGGAATTCTGAGGAGATTTTTTTTCTTTGTTTTCCTCTTTCTCTCACAGGTCCCCCAGGTGACCCTGGAAACCCAGGAATACCTGGTCCTCCAGGAGATGAAGGGATCATTGGTTTACCAGGCCTTCCAGGGGCTCCAGGCTTTCCAGGACTGGAGAGAGGTAAAGCAGCTCCCAGGGCTCGGGACAGGCTCTTTGCTGGGGGTTTTGTGGAGGTTTTTGGGTGATGGCGAAGGTATTGGAGCAAGCCTCTCTTTCAGCTGGCTGATTTGAGGCTGCTCTGTGAGGAATAGGAGGCAGGGATGACACACGGGGAAGCTACTTGTGTTGGCTTGGATAGGAGCAGAATTAGTGCCACAATTATTGCAGCCCAATTAGGTCTTCACACATGTGAAGTGTACACAGGAGGCTGTGCTTTGATTTCCATTTTGAATGTGCAGATTGGAAGAACTTTTCCTACCTTTTAAATGATAATTAATGTTTTTGAGATTTTTAAATGACTTTTTATATTTGCAATAAAGAGCTAACAGATTGGCTTGATAAACCCACTGGGGGTGCATCCTGTTTGTCCCATCCAAGATCTCACTCAAAAGTTTTTGTTTCACTTGAATGTCATCTGGGAAATTCTGGCCTGCAATAATTTATTCCTGCAAATCAGGGAATAACCCCCCTCAGTCTTACATAGTTAATTATCTGATTGATCACTTCAATGCAGTGCTGTGAAGTTTTTTTGGATGACCAAAGCAGGGTGTAAATGGGAGGCAGTTGGTCCCTCCAATTAGTACTTTTTCCTTGGTGTAAAATAATGAGTAGTTTTGTCCTAACATGATTGCAGTTCAGGGTACAAAATTTAAAATACTTCACTGTGTTTGCTGCTGGAGAGCTGCTCATTGTGTCATTGTTGTCTAGATGGAATGGGCCCTGGAGGATCTCCAGGTATTCCAGGAGTGAAAGGTGAAGTGGGAGAACCAGGAAGAGCAACAATTGGAATACCAGGCCCTCCTGGCAGGGGTGGATTACCAGGTCTGCCAGGAGCACCAGGATTGCCTGGTCCACCACGTATGTAGAATTTTTACCTCTATTTTTGTAATGGATTCAGAGTGAAATAGGCTAAATAATCACTTACATATTTAATTCTTTGCAAGCAAGAGTTATTATTCTGTAAATTGTAAGTGTTTGACTGACACCTCATTGTGATTGGAGCTCACAAACTTATATATATCAGTAGACACTGCTATAAAATAAGACAATAGATCTAATTATTGTTAAGTGTGGTAGCCTGAGAGACTGAAGCACAAAATTGTGTAGACACAATTTGTGACACAAAGGACTTTGAAGGTCTAGGCTAGACCTTAGATAAAGAACAGACCATGACTTTATGAACACCTGAGGTAAATGTGAACAGGTAGGTTGGGTACCAGGAATCAGGCAGGATGCCTGTTCAGTTTCCAGACCTAAGGAAATGGGATTTTGGTTTTACATGTTGATTTCTATGGATGTCCTGATTAAATTAATTGTGCATTGTTTTGTTTTCCTCAGAAATTGAGTATTACAGGATCAGGGTTGAGTTTACAAAACTGTGTTTTACCATTCTGCCATCAGCTGGGGTTTTTTTGAGAGCCAACCCTTCAGAACAGGAGACACTCCAGTGCTGGAGCCAGTGAGCATGGTCTGATAAAATGGTTTACAGTGGAGAAGCAATCAGTGTTCTCTTATCACTGACTGTTTGCTAGTCCAGTGTGAACTCACTTTTCTGCAGAGTCTGTAAAGCTGCTGTGGCTGTGTTTAGCTGATGGCTGCAGTTTGTTTCTGTGGTGCTGGTCAGCAACTCCATCTCCCTGCTGTCACAGAGGAAGGGCTTTCACACAGTGCAGGTTTACATCATGTTTGATTGCTTTCTGCTGCTGTTTCCATCAGTTTATGTTTCATTCTATTCAGCAAATAAAGAGATGCAGACAACAATCATGCAGTCATGAAGGGAGGGGCAGGGAAAGCCCCCTTAACCCTTTTGCCCTTTAGCATCTGTGCTGAGCTGCAACCACTGAATGGAACCCCTGTCCACAGTTTGGTGAGTTCTTTGGTCAGAGTAGAGGAATGAAACCCTGTTGCATCCACACTGTGAGAATTTTGCTTTTCTGTGTGAAGACTTAGAAGCAAATGTGGCAGAGAGCTGGAGCCCATGAGTGGTGCCAACCAAAATCCATCTCCTTGTGTTACATCCACAGGTGCCAGTTACATCACTGCTTTTGTGAGTCATTAATGAGCTGGAGATCAGCCTTCTCATGGCTTTTCCTTGCCTTCTTTCTGCATACAGGCCCTTCATTCTTCCCAGTGATAATCCTAAATGGAAGGACTGGGGCCCCAGGGGAGCCTGGGCCAAGAGGGCTGCCAGGAGCTTTGGGTCCAAAGGGCTACAAAGGTAATTGAATCTCGTTTTGAGAGAGCTTTTCAGCAGTCTGAAAGATATTTACACGTGGTTAATGTCCTAAGGGATGAGTTGTAAGTGTCTTTATGACAAATCACAGGAGGGGTTGAAGGAGCCAACAGCCTTTGCAATTTAGAGAGAGTTGTGCCCAGCACAGTCAGTAAAATCTTATTTCTTCTTCCTCCTTTGCTCAGGTAAATAAGCTGATAAACATATCAGACCCAGAAAATTAGCTAAGTAAGTTATACTTTAAAGCCACTAGACTTAGAAATAAATGCTTATTGCAATAAAGACTGTAAATGACAGAAAAACTTAATTTTTTCTGCTCTTAATTTTATTCTGTGCTAAAAATTGTGGGAATTTGGGTCTTAGTGTGTGACAGAACCAGCAGCAAAAGCCATAATGATGCAGATATTACTGTGTTTGGTGATTGTTTGGGTCCATGGCCAGTAACCATTCAGGGGGTCATTGTAACCTACTGTGAGGGGGAGGATGGATTTGTTTTCTCTCATAACTATCTCTGAAAAATGCTCAAGACCTCCCTAAAACCCCTCTAAACCCCTCTGTTTAGGAAAATTTAAACCTTTGGGAAGAGGTGTAGGAATGTTGAGGTTCATGCTGCACATGGTTATTTGGTGATGGGCATTGCATGGAAATGAAACTGGAGAAAAGCTGAGCTCCACTTGCTGGGCACTCACTTCACCTGAGCAGAGGAGACATAAATTCAATTTATATGAGAAAGGCTTTGTCTTGATTGAATCAAATGCTGCTTTTGGAGCTCTTCCAACTGAAAAGGGTCTTTTATCCAAATGAAACTATTTTCCAGGAGAGGCAGGTGATTGTGCCTGTGATGGAGGAGTTACAAGAGCTGGCCTAAAAGGCATCTCAGGTCCCCCAGGTCCAGCAGGGAGCCCTGGTGTCCCTGGTGCCAAGGGTGCTGGTGGAGACCCAGGCTCTGTGGGAGCCCCAGGACTGCGAGGCCCCCCGGTAAGGCAGCAGGAGTTTCTGTTTGTTATTGGGAATTACAGCAGGGGCCACCTGCAATTGCGCTTGTTTTTTTTTTAATAATTGCTTCGATTTCTTTGGATTTTTTTAAAAAAACAAACAACCTAGAAACTGCTCTGTGCAAAGAAACTGAGAGATACCATCAGCTATAAAAATGGGAGAGCAAATGGTTCTTAAATTCTGAGAGCTGCACATTAATCAGTCAAGAGAAAAGCAGGAAGAATTATTCATCCCAGGATTTCTTGGAAGTAGGCATAGATGGGTTAGACCCAGGGCTGTTCCTAAGTGAGGGCTGGCTGGGGAAGCAGTTGTACATATGCATGGAGAGAGGAGCTGAAAGATCAAACAGGGAGATCTTTCCACATCACTGCTCACAGCTCTAAAAACTGTGCACCACGGATGGAGTCTGCTTCCTAACTGCTGTGTGCTGCATACATTAATGAGAGCTGAGCTCTGGTTTTATATCAAACAGTGACCATAACAAATAGGATTTTCCAAAGTGCTGAGCATGGCTCATTGCAAGCATTTACTTTGGAAAACTGTAGTCTATAAAATTACTAGTCTTTTGTCTTCAGAGTGTCTTTATTGGTGTCAGTAAGTGCAGCACACCAAGCAAGAGGGAAGAAGATTCATTACTTGGGTCTCATGATGTCCTGAGTGATGTAATGTTCCCAGATGCCATGCAAGATTGCTGTCACCATTACCATTACCGTTACTGTTAGTGGTTTGGCTTGCCACTATGGAGATGTAGTGTCAGTAGAAACAGCTGAAAACAAACAAAAACTCTTTTCCCTCCCTCCCAAGTTTATGTGTGCAATAGGAAACCCTGATCTGGTCATTGTGTCCTGTCCTCATATGACATTTTTAAGAGGCAAAGCCTTTCCTCTGCACGTTCCTTTGCTTTATCTGTTGCTTTATCCTTCTTTATCTCTATCCTTTATCTATCTGTAGGCTTCAGCTGGTCAGCAGGGACTTCCAGGCCTCAAAGGAGAAAAGGGGGATCCATCCTATGGCACAGTGAAAGGAGCTCGTGGGGACCGTGGTGTGACAGCGCCCAGAGGAGCTGCAGGAATCCCAGGAACCCCGGGCAGGGATGGACTCCCAGGCTTGCCAGGACCACCAGGCCCTCCTGTAAGTTCAGATTAACTCAGCAGCACTGCTTCAGAGAAAACAGCCAGACCTAGCAAATTAGTCCTGATGAGCCCTGTGGTAAATCTTCAAATACAAGAAAAGCTCAAAGTCCCTGAGCAGAAATTTGTCTTGGTACGGGTTAATAATTGGCATTCCTATCATCTCTTGCAAAAGATAAACTTCAGTAGGCCCTAAGGCTGTTCTATGTTGAGTCTTCAAAGACAAAAGACATTGTAGGCATAATTATGAGTGGAATCTTGGAATAAAAATATCACACCAGAACCTTATCAGTTAAAAGAAGGTAAATGTCTTTCAGAATCTGTAATAGTTGCATTTTGGCAAGTACGACACAAAATATTCTTTGTAATAGCCACTAAGTTTTGCTGCATTTTAAAATAGAGATGGATCATTTATAGTGGTTTCCATATATCTTTTCAGGCTCACCTGAACCTTGCACAGGACCAACCAAACTCTTACACACTTTTTAAAATGGTGGTGGTGGATATTCTTTCTGCATCCCTTGATTTTTCAGCTGTAACTGTCTTTGCTGTGCACAGGGTGATGGTGGACTGGGTTTCCCAGGTGAAAAAGGTCTGCCAGGGTTACCTGGCTCCAAGGGCCATCGAGGAGAAACTGGATCTCCTGGCATTGGATACCCAGGGCCCAGTGGAGTCCGTGGAGCACCAGGTGACACTGGGATGGATGGGTTTCCAGGACAACCAGGTCTTCCAGGCCCTCCAGGTAGGAGTTTCAGTTATTCTCAAATGAAATATCCATTGTTCAAGTGTTTTACTATTTGAGATGTCAGCAGTGCTTGATGTCAGTAAGTTCACTCGAAGCTGCTTATGATGTGTCCTGTAACAAACATCTGGGTACTCAGTGTTCCTCTTCTGCCTGTGGAAGGGGCTGTGTGATCTCAGGGTTTCTTTGTTGCAGGAATCACCTTGCCCTGCATAGTTCCTGGAGCATACGGGCCCCCAGGGAGCCCCGGATTCCCAGGTCTGCCAGGTAAGGAGACAAGGTGATGTAATGTGAGTGCCAAGCAGTGCTTCTTCCTCAAGGAACATAAAACCTCCTAATTAATCCTCCTCCAAGAGATAGTTATTCCAGAGGGTTAACTGGCAGAACACAGTCCTTTTTTTCCCAGAGTGACTATGCCTAAATCCCATGGAGGATCATCTTGACTGCACCGTTTTTTAGCCTTCATGTAGCCTTGAACACAAACCCTCTGCTTCTGTGTTTGTGTAGCTCATTAACATCTCAAAGCTCATCACTTTGAGACTTTATTTAGCTTAAATTGTGTGTCCAGCACCAGCTTTGCAGAAAAGATTTGATGCTGTTTCCTTGTGCTGTGTTTTTGTCTTCTACTCTTCGTTTGTTGATATCATTAATTAATATATTTTTACCCTTAGGTCCCAAAGGCAGCAAAGGATTTTCTGGCATTCCAGGCCAGCCTGGGTTACATGGGTCTAAAGGACAGCCAGGAGCTCCAGGAATAATCAGCTTGCAAGGGGAACCTGGTAAGAGGGAGGTTGCTGGAGTTCTTTTTATTGTCTGATCAATGTGTCCTTTATCAGAAGAGTTATCTGACCTCCTTGGCCACTTCTGCCTCATAATGCTGCATTGAGTGTTCCACTGTGCTCCTTGCAAATGCAAGGGATTGCAGCTTGGGAGAAAACAAAGGAAATATTCAGGATTTTATCACCTGCATATAACCCTGTATCACTGCTGGGAGAAAAGAGGACACTCAACAGCTTGTTTCTCCAGAGACCATTGTCAGGGGCTTTGTTCCACTTTAGGTTGACCACAAATTTAGTGTAACACTTATTTTAAGCCCTGTGTTACTCTGGAAAAGGCACACACTGTATGCAGTGTTTGGAATCGTTTTAGCCGTGGGAATTTCTGATGGTTGTGTAAAGAAAGAGCAGGAAGCAAATGTGATCAGGGTCAGGGGTTTTGTCCTTTTGCTTAATCTGCCATCCAGTGAAACCAAGCTTGGAATGCTTCATATACAATGCTACACACTCCTACAGAATTCTTTTGTTGAAAAAAAAACCCCAAAAAACCTAAACCTTTCAACAGTTTTGTCACTTTCTATCATCAATTATTGTTTCAAATTCAGTACTGAAGTATTTTGCAACTTTCCAAGCAACTTTTTCTTTCTTGGAAATTTTTAAAACGTATATTTTATTTGAGATGCTGTTGGAATGGGTCTTCTCTTTAAGGCTTCCCTGGACCTCGAGGAGAGCGAGGCTCACAAGGACTTCCAGGACTGGATGGAACAGATGGTTTGCCTGGGAAAATGGGAGCTTCAGGCTTAGCTGGAATAAAAGGAGCTCCTGGAGATGTATTTGGTGCTGAGAGTGGAACCCTGGGAGAGCGGGGCCGCCCTGGACTCCCAGGTGATAAAGGGCTCACAGGTGATATTGGATTTCCAGGACCAAAAGGTGAGCACTGATAACTGCTTCTGTCTGGGAATATCAAACTGGTTTTCTTTCAAAGACCTTTCCTCTTTCCAATCACTTTCAGATAATGCAGCTCCTCTGAGCTGCTCGTAGATGGGAGTTTGCTGGTTTTCTGTTAGAATCTAATGCAACTCAAAGGCTTTTATTAAAACTCACTTTTAATTAAAAGTATGAATTTTGCTTTATTTGTTCTGTAACCACCCATCTCTCTGATTCCAGGGCTGGATGGAAGGCCAGGCCTCCTGGGTGTGAAAGGTGAACAGGGTCAGCCAGGATATTCAGGTGTCCCTGGACTGAGGGGACCTCCTGGCCCTGGAGGCCCTTTTGGGATCAAGGGAAAACCAGGACCCTTGGGGTCAGCTGGCCTGGCTGGAACACCAGGTATGGAATATTTTCACATGAAGACAAGGAGCTGAGCTGAGCTCTGTGGTGTTGAAGTGTGCCAGAAGTTTGGAATTTGTTTGGAGTGAGCTCCTACCTCTGGTTAGGGGTTACAGTGCAGAATTTGAGCCTTGGCTCTGCTGGGCAATTCCTGCTGGGAAATGTTACCCAAATACTGTGGAAAGTACAGCAGAAAGACAGAAGAAAGCATCTTAACTGTCACGGTGTTTTTAACATCTCTGCTCTTATGTGTTAGCTGTATCACTGACTAATCTTCATTTCCCATTTTCATGACAATTCATTTCTGCTGTGTGAGGTTGCTTGAAATGTGATTTAGATTGAAAAATTGTTGGCTTTCTCAGGACAAGCACTTGTCTTCTCTGGCTTTCTCTTTGCTGGGGCAGAAGGGAACTTTATTTTCCTTCTCTTCAGAGGAAAGAAAAACCCACCACTTGAGTACAGCAGTATCTGTCACTGACTAAAGTATTTCATGACAGTTTATGAAAGACTTGGGAACCAAGCAAAGAGAGACCTGGGAATTGGTAGATGATGGTCTGAGGCATAAAAGTGCTCTTCTGACATGCAGAGTGACAGTGCTGACGCACAGTGGCAACAAATGAAAGCACTAACGTGACTTGACGTGACAATTATTGGGTTTTTAATTTTTTTTTAAAAATTAATATTAGCATTTCTTCTGCCTCTCTATTGTTTTACATTTATGGTCTGTATGCCACATTTGACTTTTCTTCAACTGTTTTTAAAAACCTCCCATTGCTAGGATGATGAGCTCCAAATAACTAAGGTTTTTTTGCAGCTGTTGTCTCCCTGAATCATTAATTTCTTTTGTAGCCTTGTTCTTTCTGTTCACATATTTTGTCTGTTTTTTCCTTCACCATGTTTCTATTCCATTTATCATCAACTCTCCATTTCTGATGTCACACTGTTTGGTTATGGGTTCTTCACATAGGCTGTCAAGGTGAGAAAATGCAGTGTAGCATAAAAGCTCCTGGACTAACAACCCAGCTTTTAATGCTACAAGAATTGCATTGACCATAGGTGATACCCCTTATCATTGCTAATCAAAGCAGAAGGCAAAGAACCATTGTCATGAGAATGCTCAGACAGTAACAAAGCCTATAAGGCAATCATTAATATGCAGAGATTTTAAGTGTGTGTCTTTTCTTAAATAAGGCAGATCCTCTTCCATCTGCTTGAAAAAATGCTGGGTTGTAACATAAAGGCCTGAGTAAAACAGAGCTCCAGTCTTGGCTGCTACTGCTGCAAATGTGATTCTTCAGAAGCCACCTGAGTTTTCCTTCTCTTCATTCCTTTGCATCTGAGCATTCTGTTTTCAATGGTTTGAGCCTTTGTTTAAAACTGTAAACCATTACAAAGCTCCAGCTAGAAACATTTAGAGGCAAAACAGTGCACGTGGTGTTGGTTTTGTGACAGCACAACCAGCCTGTTCCTGGAGTGAGCAATTGGCTCTTGAGAAGTACAGTTCAAGCACCAAGGTGAGAAATGAATTGTGCAAATCAGCCTGTCCAGCTGGCTGAGCTGTGCTTCACCCAGACCGTGGGGCAGGGAGCAGAGGGGGCATTAATGTGCTCCCCATTGTGTCTTGATGATGGAGGTAAGACTGTGCAGGTCAGGGGCTGCTGGTCACACGTGGATCCATCATAAGGGGTTTCACTCTTGCCAGTTGTGTAGTGATGTAGGCAGTTAACCCTCCTTGTAGGAGTTTTATTTTTAGATGACTAATGCTTTTGCAGTTCTAAGCTTTATGCCTTCTAGTGGGCTGCATGTGCCATGAGGTCCATTTGTCATTAAAAACAACGCTGTGTTTAAAGAGCTTGGGAAGCTGCCACAGATTGTCCTGGTTTTGTGCAATATCCTCTGCTGAGCTCTGTCTTGTGTTGATTCAGGACCTCCTGGAGCCAAAGGTGTGGCTGGGGATGTAGGACCACCAGGCCCTGCTGGTATGAAAGGTTTCCCAGGTCTGGATGGGGCTCCAGGATCTCCTGGGGAAAGAGGATTCTTGGGCCCACCTGGGCCTTTTGGTCAGGATGGACATCCAGGTTTCTCTGGGCCAAAAGGTAGGTGTTTCAATCTTGAGATTGCTGTGCCCACAAAAAAAAAAAAAAAAAAATAACCTTGCTGGTACTGATTTCAGGCCTTTGCTGGAAGGGAATGTATCCCCAGCCAGTGTTGGGATGCATTTGTTTTGCTGCTGAATCATGAATTTAATTATTAGATAATGTTTACAAGGAAATCTGTCTTAAAGGTCTTATGTTCTTGTGGACTGTGTAAATTAAAATGTACCAGGGGACACTGATATTTATTCCCTTCTTATTTCTCAACATTCCTCTGCAGGTGAGAAAGGATCTTCTGGCCTGCTTGGCTTCCCTGGCATGCCAGGACTGCCTGGTGTCCCTGGAGTGAATGGGCTGAAAGGAACTCCTGGCACAGCTGGAGGAAAAGGAAGTCCAGGAGTTGTGGGACTTCAAGGTCAAAAAGGTGAGGAACAGCTGAATGGCTTTTGCTGGCTGTGCAGCAAAAAGGAGGCAGTTCTGAGGTGTCTGTGCCTGGTATCGTTCTTCTAAATATTGCAGTCCTCTATTTTCCAGTAATTTGGCCTGTTTACCAAAGATTACTGATGAACTCGCATCAGGAGACATGGAAGTTCTGTTTTTCTCTGCTTTATTTAGATTTAAATCTGTATTTAATATAGATTATTTTGCAAGAAGATTTCCTGACTTTTATTTCTTCAGGTGACAGAGGTGATATAGGTCCACCAGGCCTTCCTGTCTTTGGGACTTCAGAACAGGCACTGCAAATCAAAGGAGACAAAGGAGATCCTGGCTTAGCTGGACTTGGAGGATTCCCAGGACCCAGAGGTATTTCACCACATTGCAGTCAGGATCAGTTGTTCAGTATCTGGGTTTGTTGTCAGTGGAGCAGTGCCTACAGTGTTACTGTGCTCTGTTCTGCCATTCCTATTCTACCAAGACCTGCATGAATTTTGAGAAAACAGTTTTCCTTTGAAGTTCTGTTCTGTAGATCTAATGCCATCCCCTCTTCCTCTTTAGGGGAGTTTAGGGTAACAGGTCAGCTGAGCCAGATGAGCTGGATGTCTGTATTACTGAATGAAATTCCACTCTTCTGTATTACCCAGGTGATAAAGGAACCCCAGGAAGCCGTGGCCAGCCTGGTGTCCCTGGCCCAGCTGGGTCACCAAGCAGAGAGAGAGGTGCTCATGGTGACCCAGGCTTCCCTGGGCCCCCTGGAACCCCTGGCCTGCCAGGACAGAAGGGTGCACATGGTATCATGGGATTTCCAGGAATGCCAGGAGAGAGGGTAAATACCTTCTGAAGGATCATCTTCTTCTCTGGGTGCTCTTTGGAAAACCCTGTGTTCTAACTGGTACCTCTGTAGCACAGCAGAAGAAGCTGGCAGGGTTTTTCCTTACAAAACTTCCAGACTGTTTTTGGCTCATGCCATTAAATGATATTTTACACAGTATCTCTTCCTACACCTTTGTGTTCTGTTATTCCACATGACCCAAGCTTGGAAAAGCAAGAATAAAAAGCAAAGATTAATTTTGGTTGGGTTGGTTTCTTTCAGGGTTCAGATGGCACCACAGGAGCACTTGGATTCCCAGGACCTATTGGCCTTCCTGGTCCCAAAGGTAAAACATTTTTCACAGTGTACATGGTCTTTCATTATACACAGTCCCAAACCCAAATATTTTATGGTCCTCTGAAAGTTTGGCCCCAGCACTGTGAATCCTGCTGGACAGTGCAGGAAGGACCCTTTTCTCTCATTTCCTCATGTCAAAAGTGCAAGATGTTGTGGAATTACCTGTAAATGTCTGTCCTGTGCATTTGCATGAGTGGATCTGCATCCATTGATGGTTATCAGCGTTTTCAGACTCAGGTGCATCATTTGCTATTGTCTTTGTTTGCACCATGAATTTGAAATATAGCAAGGTTTATTTTCTTGAAGCAGCCCTGGAAACTGATGTGCACAGTCAATGACAGAATGACCTTTTCTTCCTTTTCCAGGTGATCAGGGAGAATCTGCTGGTGTTCCTGGCATTGCTGGACCAAAAGGAGAGAGAGGAGAACCAGGGTTTCCAGGTAAAATGAGCCTTGACTTCAAGAATCCAAAATTCTAGAGACTAAACAGGCTGGCATTGCCAAACCTGGGTATTTTTATAAACCTGAAAGTGAGATTTGAGCAGTCTGCAATCCATGTGGGGCACAAACTGGATGATTTGTGAAAATGAACACATCTGAGACCAGGCCTGTTCTAATGCTGCTGTGTTTCTGTCCTTTCAGGAGAGAGAGGGAGAGAAGGACTGAAGGGTGAACCAGGCTACCCAGGAGATACTGGGCTGAATGGACCCAAGGGCAGCCCAGGAGATCTTGGCCATGAAGGACCAGCAGGTACTGGACTGAGCACCTGAGTTCTACAGCTCTGTTGTGACTGTGACAACCTCCCCTGGATGCTTCCTTAGCCCTGTTTGGTCTCTCTCAGCTGAGGCTTAAACAAGAAGTTTGGCAAGAAAATGGGAATTTTCTTTGACAGCAGTGTGAGATGTCACCTTGTCCTGCTGGGCAAATGTGGTGAATCCTGCAACACTGAAACCCAAAGGAATCACATTAATAGGAAAGATCTCAGCTAGAAATAAGCAGTAGCAACTCCTTCACAGCTCTTTCATTGCAACATCTTTGTCTGTTCCCTCTCTGGAGACAAACCTACCCAGAAGAATGGCTATGAGTGTCTTTGGGTTGTGGGGTAATTAGCAGGTAGATTCCCAAATAGTTATCAAGATCAAAGGCTGGAGAACAGTGAAAGTTGTTATTGAAGTGGTTTATTTGAAAACAAATTTAATTAGTTATTTGGTGTGTGAACTGTTCATGTGTTACTTAGTGGATGATGAAGAATATCAGTGCTATGATTAAAAAAACCCCCATCAAATAAATAGTTTGATAAATGTGATGCTAATGGTGGCATGAGGAGAGATTTGGATCTGAATTTGCTTTATTTAAATGGTATTTTATTCACCCATCTTGTGAGTTAAGTGCAGGAACAGAAGCTGTGAGGTGGAGCTGTGAGCAGTTCCAGCCTGGACATGCTGTGTAGTACAGGAATATTTTCCTGCTTGCTTTTAGGAATCCCTGGAAATGCTGGGCTGAGAGGAGCCCCTGGCCCACCAGGACCCCCAGGACAGCCAGGACCTGTTGGATTCCCTGGAGCTCGTGGAGTAGCAGGACCTAAAGGTAAATGTGCAACCTGCACATGGAAGGAGAAGCTGGGTCAGAAAAGCAGAGTTTTGGCCAAGCTGTGCCTGGGGAAGAGCTCCCTCTTGGCAATGTTCCAGCTGCTGGGAATGAGCAGAGGAATGGCTGGAAAGGGAGGGGCTCTCACTTGGTTTGAATCACTGACGGAGAGAGCAGTGGGAAGAGTTTCTGTGAAGGAAAACTTTACAGCTTTACCCACTGTGCTCCCCTGTGTGCCAGGTTTCTCTCATGGTGTGTTCTCCATGAGCCACCCAGTGCATTTCCACCCAACTGGATTGTTTGCCTGTTTGTTCACTTATGTGTCCCCAATGTCTCCTCAGGCTTCCATGGATTTCCAGGTTTAAATGGGCTGAATGGTTTGCCAGGCACAAAAGGCTCTCCTGGAACACCAGGTAAGGGCAATGTGGAGTGGAAGTGTCATAGGTAGGGAAATACATCACTGCTCCACCGTGAGAACACTTATCCACGAAATTCCCCTGTTTCACCCAGTTCTGGCTTTAATTACGACCTGGAGAAAAACCTCAGAATACTGAATGTGCATGAACTAATTCTGCTTCAATGCCAGTAAGAACAGGATGCAGCCTGTGGACTTGACGAGGCTTTTCTGGTGATGGTTCTCCTTGAATTCCTGAAGGACTGTGTCACTTCTGGAAAACAAACGGAATGAAATCATAAAGCCCTTTCAAATGGGTGTTTGATTTGAGCAGGGCAGCACTAAATGCTTGCTTTGAATTGGACTTAGCAATGAAATGTTTCTGTACGGCTTTCCACAGCCCTCCACTATATGGAGCTCAAGGAAGGCATCAATAAAATCAGGAGCTGATTTCTTTGATTGGTTTCCAGACTCTACTTTTAGGGAGCTTTTGCTGGACTATTTTGTATTTTGAATCATATGAAATGGAATGTAGTTCTGTGTTGCAGACAGAGTTTTACTAAAGTAAAGAAGTAAAGAAAGACCTGACCAAAAAGAATTGTTTATAGTTACCGTCATGTTGTAAAGTAGCACCTAAAATTTGTGGCACCAGTTTTGTGCATGAAAGTGGACAGATTTCACATGTACAACTCAAGCTACACCTGTGTTTTCTTTGTTTAAAACATTATCAGAAGGCAATGATTTGCAGCATATAGATCCTCCACAATTTTCCCGAGAGAGTTGCTTTTAGCTGTATATTTTTCCCAGAGTAGCATGCTGAACATCTCCCTGCAGCTTTCCCTGCAGCACTCGTGCATTCTGCAGCTCTGAGCAAACTGAACTCCCTGCCTGTGCTGCAGCAGGAAGCCCACGAGGTTATTTAAAGCCCTGGTGTGTCCTCGTGAGGGACACAGCACACAGGCTGGCAGCAGATCCTGTCACAGGACTGCTCTGTTCCCATTCTTGTGCAAGAGCTTGTGTGGAGACCAGAGCAGTCATATGTTTTCCTCTCAGCATTTCACAGATTGTTTAAATTCACTCTGCACAACCAGAGCAGCATGTGAGGCACCAAATCACCAATTCCAGCTGCTCTGCTGAAAACAGAGACAGCACTAAATGGGCAGTTTTGAAACCACCACTCATTTTGTGCCATATTTTGACTGCTCTTAGGCAATTTGAATAGCCTCTCTTATCTTTGTTAATCATGTTTAATTAGGTCTGAGTGAGGCGGGGCTGAAAGGACCTGCAGGTCTCCCAGGTACAAAGGGGGAAGAAGGCTCTCCAGGCTTGGGAAGAGGAGCTGCAGGATTCCCTGGACCAAAAGGCTCAGCAGGAGACATGGGTAAATACTGATGTCCTGAAATCAGGATGTGTTGGAGTTGAACTTAATGGGTTGCATGGTCAAAGACAATTCCTGAAACCTCCAAGGTGGTTAGAAGCTTGACAGGTAAATGTGAAATCTGTGACGTTGCTCTGTATTTTGAGAAATGTTTGGACAGTTCTGAGTGTCTATATCTCTCCAGAACAGCACATTGTGTATTGTTTCCCCTCCTGTTGTGAGATGTCTTTGTTCTCCCAGCCACAGTTCTGTCACTGTCTGTGAAAATCCATGAAGACCTTTGGTTGTCCCTCACTTTGTGTTTCTTACTCCAGGTCCCCCTGGTCCTATGGGGCTGCCTGGCCTGCCAGGAGCACCTGGAGTTTCTCTCCCATCTGATATACCTGGGAGACCTGGAGATGCTGGTGTTCCAGGCCCTGATGGGAGCCCAGGTGTGTAATGATGGCTCTGGTACCCACTGAGTACCTCCCAACCTCATCAGAGAGGCTGAGCCTCCAGTCTTTGCCCAGACAGAAAGGAGTGCTGGGGATAGCCCCAGGAACAGATTTTGCCAATTCCCTCTGTTGTCCTCCAGGTTTTGCAGGTCCTCCAGGCCCACGAGGGCCCCCTGGCCCAGCTTCTGACCAGGGTGACACAGGCACTCCAGGTTTCCCTGGTGTCCTTGGCTTGCGAGGCATTAAGGGCGACGTGGGACCCCCTGGTCCTGTTGGACTCCCTGGAGCATCAGGATTCAAAGGTGATCTTGCCTGGAAGGGCTCTGGGAGTGGTTTTGCCGCTGGCATCTTGACAGTAGGAATGGCTGTGGGTGGTTGGTGTGGCCTCCTCATCCAGCTGAATTTGATGTCTCGATGTTTCCTTTTGGCTCCTGCAGGTTTTTCCTGCTGACTCCAAAAGCAGCAAAGTGGGGCCAGCTCCAGCTGTTCTTCAGTGTATCTCTAATGATTTTTTTCCTCTTATCTTTGTTTCTTTTTCTGAGTAGATTGTGTCCACCTGCAGTGTTGCTGAGCTTGTTGACCACAGTTAACCCCTTGTGCTCTCTAGGCAAGGACTGGAGCTGCTGTTCCATCCCAGCTGTGCTGTATGCTCAGAGGCATCAGTGTGGTGGATTGAGGCCTCCATAAGAGGCTCAGAGGATTGTAGGAGCTCAGAGATGATGTTCTGGGCTGAGGCAGGGCCAGGCTGGCAGATACCACCCCTCTGTGCCATGCACAGAGATGGATTCAAAGAGTAAAGCTGTGCACTCTGCAAACCCTTCCCTGGCTTACCTAAGAGTGCTTTCACTTAGGTACAATCAGGCAACAGTGAAAATTCTTGTTTTGAGGCTCTGCAGCCACTCTGGGTGTGAAATGGGGCACAGACTGCCTTGAGGGCTGTGTTCCCATCCAGCTCAGAGCCCCAGTGCTGTTGCTGCCATCAGTGGGAGCCTCAGCTGTGGGTC